>LPNX011100624.1:358253-428522 GCA_001517045.1 Pseudotsuga menziesii
ATAAAAAATGAAAAATAAGGGGGCATCAAGTCAAATAAAAAATGAAATACAATGACTAAACTTTACCACAGAGCCTCCAGCAAAAAATGCAAAAAATCCCATTAGCAACAAAAATACACAACTCAAATTTCAAACAAAAAGAATCTCTCTCACTCTCTCACACACACACACTGGCGACTGCATGTGAACTTTTGTTGAAGTGGATTCATAGATCATTGCAAGCATGAGAAAAAAAAGCCCATTAGCAAAAAAATTCACGACTCAAATTTCAAATCACATGTTCATCCAGGGAGTGCAGCTGTGGTCTCTTCTACCCTCTCTGTTGAGGTATTTTTGTATACAATTGAGCAATTTTTCAGAGCAAGAGATGCATTAGGGGGAATTGAGGTTGATGCAGAAGTTTTCAATAGTTTGCTTGAGGTCATAATGACCATAAAGTTTGACAGGTTGTTGTTAAAATGCTCTATGGATTTATTGAATAGGCATTTCTATAGGTTTCACTAAAGCAGCAAATTTAATCCAGTGTACATGGAGTGGGATCCTGCACCTCCAAGCTCGAATATCTATACGTATCTTGGTCTTGGGTCAGTCAATGATATTTTTTCTGTGTTCATATGTCTCACTGATATGGTCTTAGTTCTGTGTTGCATGGAAACACAGGCTGTCACGAATGATAAAACTCTAGTTATATCCGAGTGTTGTGGATTTTTCTTAAACATTGTAAAGAAGGGCAGTCTTATAAGCATTGTTATTGGTTTTTTTATGACAGACTGTTTTTGGCCTTTTGATGAGGAAAATATGTGGGAGCCCTATTTTCAGTATGTTCAGAATCTGTTCGCTCCTAAATGTACCTGTAACTCACAGATTTGGGAGTTTTAAAAAATAAAGTAATAAAATCTTCTTTACCAGAAGATACCCCAGCCAATGTCAAGTTTAAAATACCCATCAAGTTCTAATTTCTAACTAACTGATGTCAAAGTCTCTAATAACGTAAAAGGGGTTATTATTCCAGATATTACAGCTTATCCTCCCCAAATCATTCAATAAGTGTTCATATGAATGTCTTTTCATTCTAAGAAGACATTGGCATTTCCAGTATGTTTTGGCATTGTTTTGGTACCTAAAGGCCATAACATTCTGGGTACTGAAATAGTGGGTGGGGGATTGGGAATAGGGGTGTAGGGGTGGCTGTGGGCATAGGAGTTTCTTGCGACATTGACAATATATAGTTAGGAATTTCACATATTGTTGGCACCCTATTTTGTAGTCCTACAAGTTTCCTACATGCAGTAGAAGAAACATGGGAAACTGTAGAGACTGTTGTTCACTGTGTGCAGAGTGCCACACATGCCCTTCAAGAAATGGATTTTGTTACGAATATACCATCTTGCAACTGATGTAAAATTGTATATATAGGGGTAGAAAGGGAGGAATTGGGGTTGGTTGTAGGATATGGATGTTGTTGTTGGGTTTATTAGTCCTGTTGTAGGAAAATAAATAAGAATTGTAATAACTGTGGGTGTAATACCCTTTTGAGGAAAGAAATGGAATGGATGATGTGTTGGTTCTCCCTTCAAATTTATTTTGTGTTCTAGTTGATGCCTTTATGAATGATGAAGGATTTGCAGTGATTAAATGGATGTTTAATATGCATTCTCGATTTCTCTATTATTTGAATATGTTCCTGTTATGATCACTAGTGTCTTGGGTGAGACCTCACCCTTTTAGGGTTTTGATAATGTTGATGGCATGCTAGTGGGCCTTATTGTTGGCTTGTGCACTGAACCTTGGGTTCGATATTTGGTGCCAACAATTGCTTTCATTGTTGGGACAGAATGGTTTCTTGCAGAAAGGAATGCAGGCATGTCATGGAATCCTTCAAGAATGGAGATTTAAGAATGGATGACCGAAAGAGAACTTGTAGAGTGGAGTCAGGAAAATGTAGAAATTTTGAAAAACCCAGATAATAAATGGACCTGTGCTATTGATTTTTGATATTTTTGCATTATAGAAGGATATATTGTAGAATTTTCTATTGATTACAAATCTGCAACACATCTTTCAACATTGTTGAAAGAGAGTTTCAGGCTGGGCCAAGAGGAAGATTATTGAAGAGCATGCTTTTTTGGATTAAAATGTTGTTTGAGAATCTGGAAAAGTTTTGTAATACAAAATGTGTGGCCATGGCAAGATGTGGAAGATATGGCCAGCTCTAGAAGGTTGGGTTTTCTTCCAAACTCCTAAAAATTCTTTTTGCCCAAAATTACTTCCATAGCCAAAAATACATGAGTAAATGCAGAGAAACTGAAAACATAAAAGAGTGCGAAAACAATGCATGTCTAGAATAAGGTTTGGTGATGGTTTTTGGTCCTCACTAAATATAGGGATGGAGTGTTCTTTGTTCTGAACTATTTTCATCCATTCCTACTTTAGGGATTGAGTAGATGTTTCTGGATCCTAATGGTCACCTTGGCTTTGATCTGGATTCTCCAATGAGGGATTTGGATTCTTTTGTTTGGTTTCTTTCTCCTCTACTTGTTCTGCTTCTTTTTCCTCAAATTGTTCAGCCTAGTTCACTGCCAGTTGGGGTATTGGTTAAGAAGAAGTGGTTAGAAAAAGAGGGATTGAGTGTTCATGCTAGCAAAAGCTTCCTGTTTTATTATTGACATGTGGCCCATTGATGCAAATTTGCCGATGCTGGTCAAACTGTTGTCAGGGAAATTGATCCTATGGTTGGGGTGAGGCCACCAACATACTGGGGTAGACAGAGATAGACTGAGACTAAAACAAGCAAGAATCTAACATAGCATGTATTATATGAAATAAAGGGATTTTTAGAATAGATATCAAGTACCTTATTTATGAAAACCGATCTAAGCCTTGAGCTTTTCCCAATCAATCTCCAAGCCTCTGCTTCAAGACCTAAAATCAAAAGACACCTTTCTCATACACTATTGACAATCATGAATATGAAACATATACAATAAAGATATAAACTCAACATATGCATCAAATTTCATGAACATAAATTAGAAACATACAAAAGTACACACAATTGGTGGGAAAGGAAGATCTCTTTTATTAATCAATAAAATTGCAACAAATACATGTTACCTCAGTCTGAATAGGCACTCCTGAACCTCTGATCTAGGTCTCCTTGCTCATCAATCTAGCAGAATTTCTCTAGCATAACCTTAAGGCAAGTGTCTTCACCTTTCCTCATAGCCTCTCCCTTGCATTTATGACAAGGATGAGGAGAGCAGTTTCGAGGATAGGGCAGTTGGGGAAGGTGGGGAGGTTACGAAATCGACCTCAACCACCTTTTAATTAATCTCTTTTTTATTTTAACCATTTTATAAGGGACATGATAGTGGAACAAGGACAACTAGCGTGTGACATGCTAGTTTCCTTCATGCTACATGTGTGTGCAACTTTTCAAGGAAAAACGCTAGTGGAACAAGAGAAAATCATGTGTGGGATGGAGGTTGTTGGTTTTGCACATACATGTATGCCCCAAGCTAATGACAAAAAAGAGCGGATGCTAGAGTAAACAAGAGGTAATCTAGGCCATGATTATCTATAATGAATCTATCTCTTCAATCCATTAACTCCTTTGTGTGACTTGAAACTTAGTATGGTCACTTGGATGGTGAAGTGCTGATTCAATGGATAACAAAAAGGCTGTTAAATCTGCAAACAAGACCTTTAGTTTTCTAAAAAGCAACATGTTTATACCGTCTTGCATAATGCATAATGGTTATGGTCAAAGTTAGGCCCCTTTCGGCCATATGCCAATGAGTGAGCAAGTATCCACATAGGAGGTTGTTTTGCGCTATCTCTTTGAGCAAAACATTAGCATAACTAGGAGGGGACGAGCTTAACATAAAGGGGGTGGAACTTGACAAGGAAGAGACTCCAACAATTAAATGTGTGGACTAATGAGGAATCATTTCCTATGGATAAGAGATGGGTCAGTTAGATGCCATCTCAGATGAAGAAATTTGGAAGGAAGGGCAAAGGAAGGATGGATTTGTGCTTGGGGAGGGAGCCGAGATTATGCGTTGATGTGAAGAAACGAATTTTGTCTGCCAGTGTTTTGTTTTGATAGAAATACTGTAACTTGTTGATTTAACATGACTGTATAATGTATGCTGCAACCCAAAACCCTATACCCTAATGCGTGCAGCAACCCTAAACCCCAACTTTTAAAGCCCTGGCTAGCGCATGAATTGAACTGTAGATTACTTCGAGCACAAATTTCCTGTTGGTAAATAAACTGCAAATAAGATTGTTTATTTTATTTTCAAAAGAACAAAATTTATAAATTACCCCTCTCTATGAGCACTCGAGTTGCTCTAAACTACTGCAGGTTTATAATTGCCCCCACAATACGTAGTAGAATCAATTGGAATAAAAATAAGCAGTGATTAATTTGTGTTTCAGTATCAATCAAGAACAGAGTGTATGCTCCTTTATAGCAAACTTAGAAATGAAAATATATTTGAAAGGCACCAAATTTCCAAGGACGTAATATGACAGGCACCAAAAACTTGAAAACGTCACCAGACATACCTGGCCAGACATGTTCGATGCTCAAAATCCTCAACGCCTTAGATAAACCCTCAACGCCTGTAGCAGATTGTCAAAAACCTCAACACCTCAGATAAACCCTCAACACCAGTAGCAGATTGTCAAAAACCTCAACGCTTCAGATAAACCCTTGTATGTTGATTTAGGACCACAGGTGCTCTGAATCTGCCTCCAAGTGTTCTGTTCTTGACTTTGGGTGGCCTGACGAAATTGTGAGGAGATGCGAGGGTTGTGAGGGACGAAAATGGAGGCGGTAAATGGCCTGGTATAGATGAATCCCCGCGAGCAGGGATCAAATTTGAAGTGCAGGGTCCCATTTCGCTTTGAAGTGTTAGTAGATAGTGAGCCCTTCAATGCTGACATGTAAACAGAAATCATTCTTTTCATTTCAAAATGTAATAGTAAATCCATCCATCATATTGTTTTTACTACTTTTTTATTAAATGTTATTAAAGTTGTAATTTAAAAAAAAAATCAAACTTATCTAGTAATCAAGATTTTATCTTAATTCTTAATTAAATTTTATAGATAAATTCATAAATTCTTAGAGCCAAAGAAAATATTTCAGTGTTAGAGGGTTACACGTTACAATTTATAATTCTTGAGGAAAAGAAAACAACTTACCTGAGCTAACTGTTATTGTGGAAGCAAGATAGCTTAAAACAAATCCCTGAAGAAGAATGAACCCTCGCCCCAGTAACAACCATACCTGCAAATGCCCAAATCAAACCAAACCCTACAATTATATCCAAGATAAAAAAAAACTCTTAAACAAAACTACAACAATAGAGTTTACCTCGAGTTGCCATGCCGAAATTACCAAGGTTCCCATGCAAAAAAAATTGAACCACCCAACTATACAAAATCCACCATTCCACATTAACACCAAGGAACTGTAGCCAGTGAACGATGAATGCAACATTAAATTGGCATTATAATTTGCCAGTAGAGATCGAAATTTCCAATCTGTGACCTGCCCATTCAAATCTGAATTCAAATCTATTCTCTCTGTATCCACCTTTGAACAGATTGAAATCAGTACTTTACTTTTAACTCCAGTTTAGGAATGGTCATAATGGAGAGGATGGTCTTCATCATCGTTGAGATGCGGGAATGAGCAGAGTGTGAAGTAGGTAATGCGTAGTGGGTGAGAGGAATGAATGACCCTGAGATTGAAAATGTGGCCCGTGGGTACAACAGCCACATCATGAAACCAAAACCATGACTCCTAGAGGACCAGCGGCCCAGTTCCATTCAAAGTTCACAAAAATGCACCGAGCACTTGTTTGCAGCGATCAGACTGGGCAGGCTGATTGACAGTGACAACCTGGTCCATAACTGAGTCACCTCACGTCTAGAATTTACTGTGACCACCTACTCACTGAGCCCAAAGGGCTTCCACCCTGTCACTGCCAATTCGTCAATTACAACTGAGGTCCACCGTGACCTGTCACCCATCCAAATATTCCAAACTCCCACAGCCCATTGAAAACCAAGGAAGGGCAAAATTTTGGGGTTGCCCTTCCATTGTCAATGTACACAGTTCTGCTTCATTTCATTTTCGATGGGCACTCCATGAAACCGAATTTTGTTTGTAGGGCAAATTCGGTCATGGCCTTCTATGACAGGTAAACAGGCCTTTGACGGGCACTGAATCCTTCAAATTTGAATCCTTCCCGCGAGCCTGGTTTCATATGTTAATAAACCTTTAAATATCTATAAACATTGACTTAAGTTCCCTGGGTCAACTAAAAAGACATAGCTTGACATTGCCGTCTCTATAGCGACGTAGCTCCGTGGATACAACGACGTTGAAGGAGGAAGGCGTCGATATAGTGACGACAGAGATTACCAACGTCGATACAGCGACGAGTAAGCGTCGATACAGCGACGACAAGTTCATTTTACTTCCGATTTCACACCAAAAAGTATGAAACGTGGAAAACCTCCATGGAAAAATCCGCGCTTTTGTATTAGTGCCACATTGTTGACAACAAAAGTTACTGGATTGATTACGGGAGAATTAGTCCCTATCACTTTAGGACTAAGTCCAAGGACGATGAAATCCTACCACATTCTTGAGGTCCGAAACCATCAGATTGATTATGGGAGAATCAGTCCCTATCACTTTAGGACTATGTCCAAGGATGATGCAATCCTATCACATTCTCAAGGACCGAAGCCACCGGATTGATTACGGGAGAATCAGTCCCTATCACTTTAGGACTATGTCCAAGGATGATGCAATCCTACCACATTATTGAGGACTAAAGCCACCCGATTGATTATGGGAGAATCAGTCCCTATCACTTTAAGACTATGTCCAAGGATGATGCAATCCTACCACATTCTCGAGGATGAGGTCATTGGATCTATCATGGACAGATGTCCTGGGATGATACAATCCCTCTTGATTTTCAAGGAATGAGGTCATCAAATCACTTATGGAAAAATGTCCCTGGATGATACGATCCCTCTTCATTCTCGAAGACCGAGGTCACCGTATCACTTTAGGGAAAGTTCCCAAGGATGATACAATCCCACTGCTACATCACTACTCCCCCTTTCATGGAAGGTCTTTTCGAACCACACCAATCTTGTCTCGAAAGTGTTCGAAATTCACTTAGGAAAGAGGCTTTGTCAACACATCAGCAACTTGTTCATCAGTACTCACATACTGGAGCTTTATGTCTCCCTTCTGCATCATATCTCAAATGTAGAAATACCTAATTTTTATGTGCTTTGATATGTCATGGAACACAGGGTTCTCTGTCATCTTAATATAAATTTGGTTATCACATAGAATCACAGTAGTGTCCAACTTTAGGTTGAATAATCCTGACATCATATTTTGAAGCAATATGGCTTCACAACTAGCAGAGCAAGCTGCTATATATTCTGCTTCAGCTGTGCTTAGTGCAACACTGGATTGATTTCTGCTAAACCATGAAATCATAGTAGATCCCAGACTATAACATCCACCTGATGTGATTTTTATGTCTGAGATACTTTCGCCCCAATCTGCATTTTTATAGCCATACAATCTATACTCATGGCTATTATCATAATATAGACCAAAGTCTATAGTTCCTTTCAAATATCTCATCACATGTTTTGCAACTACCAAGTGAACCTGTCTCGGTTGAACTAGATATTGACTTAAGCTGTTAACAACAAAACAAATGTTTGGTCTGGTATTTGTTAAATACATCAATGACCCAATGATCTGTCTGTAATGAGTCACATCCACTAACTCTGATGAGTCATCAGTTAACAACTTCAGGTTGGAATCCATGGGTGTGGACAAGGCTTTGCATTCCAACATATTGAATCTTTTCAATATCTCTGATGCATACTTTCCCCGGTTGACAAAGATTCCTTCTGAACTTTGCCATAGTTCTAGACCTAGGATATAATGCATTAACCCAAGGTATTTCATCTCAAATTCTTCTACTAGTTTCTTCTTGCTTTCCATAATCTTTTTCTCATTCCCTGTCAAGAATAAGTCATCCACGTATAGTAGTAGGATGACAAGTTCATCTTCTACAACCTTGAGGTAAAGGTTAGGATCAGCTTTACTCTTGGTAAAGCCCATGCTTGACAGGAAACTATCTATGCTCTCACACCAAGCTCGAGGAGCTTGTTGAAGACCATACAAGGCCTTCTTTAACTTGCATACATGAGTATGTCTGTCTTCAACTTCAAATCCTTGAGGCTGTTCTATGTAAACTTCTTCTTCAATCACACCATTTAGAAAAGTTGTTTTCACATCCATCTGGTGTAAGTCCCACTTCATCATGGATGCAAGTGCCATGATAGTTCTAATCGAAGTATATCATGCTACTGGGGCAAATGTCTCTTCATAATCAATTCACTCTTTCTGAGAGAAACCTCTAGCCACAAATCTTTCTTTATACTTCTCGATACTTCCGTCAGCTGCATGCTTTATTTTGAATATCCATTTGGAGGATACTATACTCTTTCCTTCTGGTTTGGGAACTATATCCCATACATCATTCTTCATTATTGACTGGTATTCCTCAGTCATTGCTTCTACCCATTCTTTCTTCTATACAGTTTCTTCATAGTTTGTAGGTTCTTGTTCTACAAGATCACACATCAAGGCTACATAGTTGGAAAAAGTCTTAGGTTTCTTTCTTTCCCTTGTAAAGCCTTCAGGAGCTCCATATCTTTCTACCTCTCATATAATTTCTCTTGTCCAAGCAGGCTTTCTATTTCTTGATATCTCCATCATGGGAGGTTCTTGTGGTTCTTCCATGTCATGTTCTTCAGGAGCTTCATCTTCAAGGAGACATGTAGTTTCTTTATTTTTGGGTGGTGTCTCTTATTCATACATTTCTTCATGTTGGCACTTCCTAGATCTCTTGAGGGCTGCCTCTTCATCGAATGTCACATCTTGACTGATTTCCATGTGATGGAATCCAGGAATGTAGATTCTAAATGCTTTGTATACTTCACAATATCCAACAAATATCCCCTTCTTTCTGGAAGGGTATAACTTGGTTCTTTTCTCTTTTGGTATATGAATATATACTGGACAACCAAATATCTTGAGGTGACTTACCTCGTGCTTCTTTCCTCTAAATATCTCTTCTAGAGTTTTTGGACCCAAGAGCACTGTGAGATATTCTATTTTGTACATACACAGCAGTTCTCGCTGCTTCTGCCCATAGATGCATTGGAAGATCTTGATCATATATCATTGTCTTCACTACCTTCCTGATGGTTCTGTTCTTTCTTTCTACCACCACATTTTGTTGAGGATTATAGGGAGTAGTTAGTTCCCTATTTATTTCGGCATATTTGCAACATGCTTCAAATTCTTTTGAGGTATACTCTCCTCCATTGTATGATTAGTGTATCTTTATTTTCTTGTCTAAAAGATTCTCTATCAAGGCTTTGAACTCCTTGAATTACTCAAACACTTCACTCTTTGCTTTCAAGAAGTATATCCAAGTCTTTCTTGAAAAGTCATCAATAAATGTGATATAATATTCAAATCCACTTAAGGATGTGGAAGACATTGTACCACATACATATGAATGAATCAATTCCAATGTACCTTTTGTTTTTGTTTCACTCTTTGGGAATGGATTCTTGATGTTCTTTCCCTTCACACATCCTTTGCAAATTCCTTCATGCTTGATGTTCATGTCTGGTAATCTCGTCACTACTTTGTTCACATGAGGTAGAGCCTTGAAATTTATGTGGGCAAGCCTTCTATGCCATAGTTCACTAGGGTTAGTGGACTCATGCACAAAGGATATTTTTGAGTGCCCCTTGAGTTTATACAAGCCTCCTTCTTCTTCACCAATGATGATTGCATCTTCAATATTCTTTCCTTTGGGCCACATGAGTACTTGACCATCTAGAAAGGAACTTTGAATCCTTTCTTATCTAAAGCTGAGATAGAAAGTAAATTCTTCTTTAGACTAGGTACATCTAATACATCTTTCATATTTAAGGGATTACCCAATTCAAGTTTGTAGCTTGCTTCACCAGCTCCTTTGATCAGATATTGATAGTCATCTCCTAGGGATACTTTCTGAGGAGAGCTCTTTTCTTCAAGTTTGGACAGAGTTTTCTTTTGTCTCGTCGTGTGATTTGAAGCACCACTATCAATAAGCCAAGTGTCTTCTCCAGGAGTCACAGACCCAGAAAGAGCAAAAAATAGTACATACTCTTTCGCATCTTCTTCTCTTACTTGCTTTCTTGAAGGTCCTTCATATTCTTCTTCTTCATCCTCATCTTCACCTAGATGAGCATGGTATATTTTGTTGTTGTTGATCCTCTGCTTATATTCTTACTTCTTTATAGGACAATTTTTGGCAATGTGTCCTATCTTGTCACAATGGAAACATTGAAAACCAAAGTAGTCCTTATTTGATAGACTTTCTTTTGATCTTTGGAATCTTTTGGGAGGTTGATGCTCTTTGTGATTTACCTTCTTGAATATGGGTTGATTCCTTCTTCTTTTTCTGGTATGAGTGGCTAGGGCTTGATCATCCTCTTTTAGTAAGGCTTCTCTATTTGCCACTCTAGTATCCTCTTGAATGCAGTCTTCCCATACCACATCAAACATCATGCTTTCCTTCCTAGCACACATCATTTGAACGAATGATTCCCATGGTCTAGTGAGACCATTGAGAGAAGTCATAACCCTTTCATCTTCATCAAGCTTATCTCCAATAGCTTCTAGTTTCTCTTTGATCTGAGAAACCCTCGTGAAGTAGTCTTGGATGGATTCTCCATGACTCATCTGGGTGCTCTTCAGTTGAGCTCTTAGATTCATCTTTCTATTAATGTTCCTTCCTTCATACACTATAGATAGGGAATCAAACATTTCTTTTGGAGTCTTATTGGATGACATTTGAGGGATCAAGTGATCCTTGATGGAGTCAGCAATAATCCTTCATGCCCTAATCATATCCTTTCCGTGCTTCTCCTTGGCTTCAACTTCTTCAGGTTCTGTAACTTCTTCTTTGACATACTTATCAAGATCATTCTCTTGGAGAATGAGACCAATCCTGTATTTCCATGCTCAGAAATTCTCTATTCCTTCTAGCTTGTCCTCAAGCTTAGTGCTTGGGGCCATCTTGTAAGAAAATCAACAAAAAATTGAAATTTTGTGAAATGAGAAACTGACCTTACCAGGAGATGCGCTTGAGTGAGGTGAGTTGACTGATGTGCTTGGATTCTGGAGATCTCAATTTTTCACCTTCCAAATCAGACTTGCAATATTCAGCTTCTGCAGCTTTCTAGTGTAGCTGTCAAACTAGGGTTTTATTTCTTCGGAGATTCACACATCCAAAAAACTTGATTCCAGGCTCAAAATATGTGCTCTGGGAGGGCGCAACTTTCCATGTAAGCAGATTTTTGAGACTCAAAAATTTTCCCAAAAACCCTAATTTCTTTCCAGGAGAGAGAGAGAGCTATTTCACCTTGTGAAAGTTATCTTGTTCAGGTTAGCTCTGATACCATGTTAAATTTTCATATGCTAAGCTAGAACATCAATATTTCATTTCATTTTCATAAAAAAAGCATATAAGCAAGATCACTGAGGGAAATAGTATCACAAGAACAACATAGATTTATCTTGGGAAAACCCTAAAGGGAAAAACCCAGCAAAAGCTTCCTCAATATAGATGCCCAAAAAGGATAAAATATAAAACCAACAAGCAGATCATAGCCGGATCCTCCTCCTTCTCATGTAGGCTTGAGTTAATCATGTAGGCTCGAGTTACACATGTAGGCTCAAGTAACCACACCGGGGTGTTAATGACCCACCTTTACAATTAGAGGGCACTACCTCATGACTCTTATTAGTTCTTCCGATTAGAAGCATCAGGGTACAAAGTAATACAAGTGGTTCTCCCGGTAGGACCATTGGGAACCACAAGAGATAAATATAGAATATTCTTCGAAGTTACAATATTTTAACACATAATGGTTTATCAAACACCTTCATGTAATCATGCACGTGACTATCATCCTTTGCTATATTGTTGTTGGGACAATATGGCTTTATATCAAGACAATATCCATCACTCTGATACCAAAGGTAAATGCTCCTCAATCATTTCATCAATTAGGTCTGATTTCAATTTGCAATAGTGTGTATGAAATTTAAAGTCATTTCTAGCATCATTACAACTAGAATCAAGCCCCATCTTCCTAAGCATATCTCAAGAGAAAACATGGGTTTCCTACTTAATAGGGACATTCAAGATGCCATAGGGATAGCCCAGATAGTCCTTCACTTTCTCAAGGAAACAAATGGACTTTGATTACAAAGATAGACCTGTCCAAAGCATTTGAGAAAGTTAGCTGGCTCTACCTCAAACTCCTACTTCTTCGGGTGTGGCTTCAATGGTGTTTCATTAAGATAGATGGAGAGTTGGTTTTCCTTAGCAACTTTTGATATTCTAGTCAATGGCTCAGCTTCACACCTTTTTATTGCCTCCAGAAGCCTCAGGAAAGGTTGTCCCCTCTCCACTATTATTCCTTCTAGTCACTGAAGTGCTTTGTAAAATGATATATGCAAAGACCTCTGATGGGCTACAAGTGAGTCATTTGGAGCACTGAGCTCTGTTTTCTGAATCAAGTTTTTGTAAGCAGATTCTATAGGTAGACCAGTCATGTCCTGGTAATGCGCAATCGAGTTGAGGGTTTTGTTATTTGTTTTGATGTGTGTTCCAGAGCTCTATTACAAAGTTTTGTAGTCTATTTGTCACTAATTATCCTCGCTGGAAAGGCAGTGGGTTTAACATGAAAATACCCTATAAATTTTAGTCTTTTTGCATGATTGAAGATGTCAATTCTAGAAACTAGAGAGCAGATATAAGAAGATTCTTACAATTTAGTGATATTTTGTAGGTCACTGATCTTGGACGAAACTGTACTATTTAAAGAGTTTCTTTCAAGCCTACTGTAGCCATAAATAGCAAATAAAGTAAGAAAAACTTTGTTTTACATTTAAATTGCTTTGCTTGGTCTTTAAAGCTATGCATAATCCAAAAAACAATGCATCAGTACAAGGTGTGATGGAAAATTTGATACTCACAAGGCCTGCAAGGTTTGTACAAGTCCAAGAGTAGAGGGGATCTATCTAATAAAGCTATTGCTATGAAGCAGTTTGGCATATAAAAAATATGAACAATCATTGATCTCTCTAACCCATATTCACCATTCCAAACTAAGAAAAATACAGATCTGTTTCACTTACATGTGAAGTAGTATCATACTCGAGTTGAAAAGATTGGGTGGAATGGAACCTGTAAGCTTATTTTGGTTGAAATGGCTTGAATAACGGGAAACAATAAGAAATTCATCAGTAATTTCTCCATTCATGGGAACTAAATAAACCAAAAACATTTCATCTTTATTACAAGTGTTGTGCAGTAATGAGTCTGTCCAATCCATGTTGGCTTGCATTGGAGACCGGGAGAGTTCTAGTAAGTTGGTTTTTCACAAGATCTAGCCAGTTGACCTTAACTAAATTACCCAATAAGGCAGAAATTGGACCACTGAGGTTATTGGAATTCAAAGCCCTGACAGAAAAAAATATAACTTGAAGATTTATTAATGGTACACTGATAATCTTACAAAAAATCAAGATTAACCAGGTTTCCCAATTCATCTAGGATGTTTCCACTGAAATTACACCTGATTAGAACCCTAAGAAATCCACAAAATCACTATTAGATTGAAGTCCGAGTATGATATATATCAATATTACACAGAATTTCAATCTAAATTTGTGCCACTGCTTCAAAACATATGATGAGTTAGGGTTAGTATATACTCACAAGTTTTTTAGTTTAGTCAAGTTTCCCAAGGTCTGTGGAAGGATTCCAATCAACTGTGGTTTGTATGGCAAATCCCTGTGGTACCCAAGGAATATATTCATGGATTAACTTATCAATACATTAGTCTATAATAGATATTGTCAATAATCATTCATATATATAATCTATATACTTACACAGTTTGAAGCTCAGTAAGATGATCGATGTCGACTAGAATTTGTCCCTTAAGTCCCTTGGAAGGTAGTTGTCTGAACACTGATTATTGATTTTAAAACAAAGAGTCAAAACCAACATAAAATTTTAATCAAAACTACAAACTTATTTGATTTCTTAATCAAAATCACATACTTGTTGAATTAATCAGTAAGGTGCTCAAGTCATTAATACAAAATTGCCCAAGAAGTTATATGAAGATTTGTAGCCAAGCACATACACAATGATATATAAACTCAAAACCAACTAACTCTAATATGGATCTTTATTCAAAATTACAGACAGGGTTCTCAACCAAGATAACTACTTTGTTCTTAGAAATTCGACCCCTGCAATATAAAATTAAGCAAAACAAAATCCCAAACATAAATATATCTTGAAATTATAGTGATAAGATATCTTGAAATTGCAGTAATAACATAAAATCCAAGGAGGGGATACTAACAATGAATTTATCTGGCCAAAGCTTGTACAGGTGACTCCATCCCAATGAGAGTTGTAGGGATCAGAACCTTTCCAAGTTCCTGGCACTGTGTTTCCTCATTCTATTTTTAGTGCATTGAGGATACTAACTACAGCAGGAAACCGAAATAAAGAGAAGACAGTCTGGAGCTTTGATTAAGGCGTGTTATATCACAACCAAAATTTTCATTGTATAGAAAATAAAAATAATGAAAACTGGATACATTAGAGGAAATTTCCATTTAAAATGGGATTTCCAAAAATAATACAAATTCCATGTCATCATGTATTATCCAATCAAAATGCTTCAAAATTAAAAAAGGGAGCACCTCTTAAACAATTTTTTAATATAAATTTGGGGATAGGTATCATAAAAAAACCACTTTTTTGTTTGTATTTTCGACATATCTCCCCGTTTTTTAACTCAAATTTTGATTAGGAGAGCTTGTTGGATGTGGAATTAAATTCCAAAACCAATGAGTACCCACTTGGCATACTTTTGACGGGCCCCTCTACCCCAAAAACAAGAAATACTTGGAAAAATGTGGTGATGATGTCATCATCACATTTTTCCAGGTATTTCTTGTTTTTGGGGTAGAGGGGCTTGTCAAAAGTATTCTAAGTGGGAACTCATTGGATGCGGAATTTTATTCCACATCCAATGAGCTCTCCTAATCAAAATTTGAGTAAAAACACGGGGAGATATGTCGAAAATACTAACAAAAAAGTAGTTTTTTCTTTTATTCCTCCAAAATTAATAAATATTATTTTAACTATTATTTTATTAATTTTCCTTAGGAGGCCCATTTTGAGTTGAAATTTCCTCTAATGTGAGAAAGAATCCATGGATTTCTAAGTAGGATTGGCTCGCGAGCGTACTGTCGCTGACGTTCGTGAAGCCCGAAACTCCAAGGTATATGGAAAGAGTAAATACAGTGACACACTAAAAACATAGAGACATAATATAATGGCATATTTTCTACATTATATGAAACACACTAAAAAGAGAGTAACAAACTTTAAATAAGCACAGGTTGGCTATCTTAGTTTTTCAACATTAAGCTAGCATTATTAGGATCATTAACTGAGAGAATAACAAGCACAACAATCAAACACAAGAGACAATGAACATAGTGCTTTTCCTCGGTGAAACCATAAATGGAGAAAACCCCACAACTTCCTCAGAGATAGAATCAGCACCAAAATAGAAAATCCCAAAATAGTAAGTGATCTCCCGACAGCAGTAACCTTCTTCTTCTCTAGCCCCAGTGTCTTCTCCTTCCTCAACTATGCACTACACTTGAGTGTGTATGTGATGTGTGTGCAAAATAGAGAGTCCAAATCTCTATTTATACTAATCTCGGCATGACTAAAACCCTACTAGGTCCGACCTCTCTAGGAGAGTCTAATAACCTTAGTGCCCCGAAACTGCAGGGACTTTAACCCTTAGACAATAGGAGGGTTACCCACAATGACTTGACATGACTTGTTTAAATTATAGCTCCTCCTAATCAGAACATCGGAACATGACAACATGACTCAATTACATAATAGATACATCCCAGAATAAACATTGCATTACAAGACATAAGCTACATATATGAATACATTCCGAAGTTACAAATACATCAACACTCCCTCTTAACTAGGAAGATATCCTTTCGACACAGTTTTCAGCACTAGTCTTCTTCTCTACATCAATTGGATCTTCTCGTCATCTTCATCTTCAAGTCTTCTTTGTCTTCAAGTCTTCTTCATCTTCAAGTCTTCTTCGTCTTCGAGTCTTTAATTCATCTTCTTCTTCAAGTCTTCTTCATCACGAGATCTGCATCATCATGACTACTGGCTCATCACTCTTGGATCATCATCACATATGGATCATCACTTGATCTGGATCGTCATCAAGTCTGGATCATCATCACATCTAGATCATCACTTGATTTGGATCATCATCACATCTGTATCATCATCACAACTGGATCATCACTTGATCTGGATCATCATCAATTTTGGATCAACACATCTGGATCACTTGATCTAGATCATCATCAAGTATGGATAATCATCATATGCTATCTCATAATGGTGCTATCTCAATTATTCTCGTCACAGGAAGTTCTACAGAGTCAATCATGTAGGCCTACCCTTCATGTAGGTCTTCATCAACGCTTATATCTGACACTTAAATCAGAATGGCCCACCTAGCTCTTATATCTGACCTCATCTTGTTAGAAAGGCATGCCCAGCACTCACATCTGACCTCATCTTGTCAGAAAGGCCTAGCACTCACATATGACCATGTGTAAACACATCGCGCCATAATGGCTCAACACTTATATCTGACCATGTGCAAGTACACCGCATCGGAAAGGCTCTCCACTTACATCCAACCTCATCCTGTTAGAAAGGCACAGCACTTATAGTCGACCATGCTCAAAAGCACCGCATCGAAAGGGCTCAACACTTACAATCTGACCATGCTAAAAAGCACTGCATCGAAAAGGGCTCTACACTTACAATCCGACCATGCTCAAGAGCATCGCATCGAAAGGGCATGCACTCACATCTGATCATGGAGGAACTAATCCTACCATTGCATTAGAATGGCCCCCAGTCCCAAACTAAGCTACTTGGTAACTGAACAAGCGCCTCCATTCCCAGAATGGCAGTTGCTCTTATATCTAACCTACTCATCAAAATGGCCAACACTCACATCTGACATGGGAGGAACTTAATCCTTTAGCCATGATAGAATGGTTCATCCATTACATCTGATCAAGTGGGAACACATCCCTCTATCACATCAGAATGCCTTCTCAGTCCTAGACTGAGTTTTCCTAGTAACTGACCAGGAACCTCCATTCCTAGAATGGAAATAGCAATCATATATAACATTGAAGTAACCTAAATCCTCTGACCATGACAGAATGGCTCAGCCCTTACATCTGACCATGGAAGGAACCAATCCTCTCACCATGTCAGAATGGCTATGGGTCTCATCACTTTCCCTTAGAGAAAAAATCGATCTAGAGAACACCAAGCTTCTCCTTGAAGTACTCAAACTTTAGCCTAGCTAATGGCTTCGTCAATACATCAACTTTTTGTTCCTCCGTCGCAACATACTGTAGCTTCACTGCTCCTCTCTGCACCATATCCCCAATATAGTGATACTTGATCTCGATATGCTTCGCCTTGTCATGGAGCACTGGATTCTCTGACAACTTCACACAAATATGGTTGTCACAATGTATACAAGTAGCATCCAACTGGAGATAAAATATATAAGACAGTATCTTACTCAACCATACTACCTCACAACTAGCTGAACAAGCTCCAACATACTCTACTTCAGCTGTACTCAGTGCCACATAGGATTGCTTCCTGCTAAACCAAGAGATCAAACCTGATCCCATACTGAAGCAACATCCTGAAGTGCTCTTCCTATCGATGACACTTCCTTCCCAATCTGAATCAACATAACCCTCCACGTTAATCTTCTGATTCGACTCATACTTGAGCCCATAATCAACTATACTCCTCAGGTACCTCAGAATGTGCTTTGCAACAATCAAGTGAAAATTTCTTGGATCCGTCAAGAACTGGCTCAAGGTGTTCACAGCAAAGCAAATGTCATGTCTCATGATTGTCAGGTACATCAAGGACCCAATCATTTGACGATACATCGTAGCATCAACTGAATCTAATGAAGCATCACTCAATAGCTTCAGGTTCGATGCCATAGGTGTGGCCATGGATTTGTAGTCCATCATCCCAAACCTCTTTAGGATCTCTATTGCATACTTCCCTTGTCCAAGAAAGATTCCATCTGCACTCTGCCACACCTCCATGCCTAGGAAATAATGCATCATACCCAAGTCCTTCATCTCAAACTTAGCAGGAAGCTTTCTCTTCATATCAACAATCAACCCATCCATACCTATCACAAATAGATCATCTACATATAGTAGGAGCATCATTGGGTTGTCATCTTCAACCTTGTAGTAAAGGTTGGAATCTTCTTTACTTTTGGTAAAGTAAAGCCCAAACTGGATAGAAAGTTGTCAATTCTTCCATACCAAGTCCCAGGTGCCTGTTTCAAACCGTACAGGCCTTTCTTCAATCTGCATACATGAGACTCTTTGTCATGTGTCTCAAAACTGAGTGGTTTTTCTACATACACTTCCTCTTCTACTACACCATTCAAGAAAGTAGTCTTGACATCCATCTAGTGTATCTTCCATTTCATCACTACAGCTAGAGCTAGTATTGATCTGATGGAAGTGTATCTGGCTACAGGGGCAAAGGTTTGTTCATAATCTATTCCTTCTTTCTAAGAGAAACCCCAAGCCACAAATCTTTCCTTATACTTTTCAATGCTAACATCCGCAGCATGCTTGATCTTGTAGATCCACTTGGAAGTTACAACTGACTTCCCTTCTGGTCTTGGGACAACATACCAAACATCATTCTTCATGATCAATTGGTACTCTTCGATCATAGCATCCTTCCATTCTTTCCTTTCTGCTGCATCTTCATAACTAGAAGGTTCTTTATCAATGAAATCACATAGTAAAGCTACATACCCGGAGCAGGATCTGGTCCTCTTTCTTTCTCTGTGATTCTCTTCTAGAGCCCCATATCTTTCCGCACCTTGGATAATTTTACGTACCCAAGTAGGTTTCCTCTTATGAGGATTCTTCTCTAGAGGTGGATCTACAGGTCTTTGTGGTTCTTCAAATTCTTGATCTTCTTCTTGATTTTATTCGTTCATGTTTGTATCATGAATTCTGGGTGCTTTTGCTTCTTCAGGTTCCTCAGCAGGTCTCTTTCTTTTCACACATCCTTTGCAGACCCCATCATGTTTTGCCTGTATTTCTGGAAGACCTTCAATAGCTTTGCTTGTAAGAGGTAGTGCTCTGTAATGCACATGTGCAAGCCTTCTATGCCAAAGTTCACTTGGATCTACTGTGTCATGGACCAAGGCTTATTCTGGATGGCCTTTCAATTTGTACAAACCTCCTTCTTCTTCACCAATCACTATTGCATCATTAGTAGTCTTTCCTTTTGGCAACATGATGACTTGACCATCTATGAATGCAACCCTCATTCTTTTTGCATCCAATGTTTATATGGAGAGAAGTTTCTTCTTGAGTCCTGGCACAAACAAAACTTCCTTCATTGTTATAGACTTTCCAAAGTCTATCTTATAGGAAGATTCCTCACTATCTCTTATTGGATATTGGTAGTCATCTCCTAGCTTCACCTTGTGAGGTGATTCATGTTCTGAAAGTTTCACAAAGGATTCCCTGAATCCATTCATATGTTTGGAAGCCCCACTATCTATAAGCCAATCATCAATTTCATGAGTAATGTTTCCTGTAAGAGAGGAGATCAAAACATATTCATCCTCACTTGAAGAATCTTCACTTTCATATCTAGTTCTCTTTGATGAAGGTTCATCATCCTCTGCAGCATGAGCATGATGTCTTTTTTGTTTCCCTTCTTCTTCTGAGAGATACTTTTGTTCTTAATAAAATCTCTAGCAAAGTGTCATTTTTCATCATAGGTATAGAAAATGTACTTAGACCTATCTCTAGACTTTCTAGAGTTATTCCTATGATGAGAGTACTTACTTCTGTGATCGCTGGATCTGTATTTCTTGGATTGTACTGTGAGAGCTTGATCTTCACTTCCCATCTTCTCTTCTCGAGCTACTATCCGAGCTTCTTCTTGAGAACATTCTTCCCACAGTCTTATAAAATTGACTAACTTCTTTCTAGCACAGATCTCTTGAATGAAAGAGTCCCATGTCCTAGGGAGACCATTCAAGGTGCTCATCACAATTTCTGCATTCTCCACTTCTTCATATATTGCTTCCAATTGTTCCTTGATCTGAGAAACCATTTTGAAGTAAGATGGGATGGTCTGAGCATTCTGTATCTTCACATTCTTTAGTTGATTCCTCAAATTCATCTTCCGGTTTATGTTCTTCCCTTCAAACAATTTGGTTAGGGCATCAAACATAGATTTAGGTGTCTTAAGAGAGGACACTTGTGGGATAAGGTGATCCTTGATAGAATTAGGAATGATCCTCTTTTCCATAACCAACTTCTTCTTATGTAAGGCCTTATCCTCATCTCCCTCTGGAACTGGAGCCTCGTCATGGATGTAGGAGTCCAACTCATTTTCTTCCAGGACGAGGGAGATCCTATACTTCTAGGATCGGAAGTTATCATCTCCCTCAATATTTTCATCAAGCTTGGTAAGATGAGACATCTTAATTGAGAAACTCAAATGGAAATACAAAATATTTAGATCTTACCAGGTCAAGATGTCGAATTTGGATTTGGAGCTGAAATCCTGCAGTGCTGGATCAGGAGCAAATTAGGGTTTTTCTTTTCCATATTTCTATCCACCCAAATGCCTTGAAATTTATCCCTAACTTTGATTTCGGGGAGGAGATCAATCCATGCCTGGGCTCACTAAAAAATTCCTCTTCTGTAAAAAGCCCTAATTTCTGGCAGTAGTGTCAGGTCCAAAAATGAAAAACCTCATAATTGGATTCTGCTTCGATAGACAGATGTGCCCTAAGGAGGAGAGTTATTCCAACTTACTTTTGCTGAAAATATGTGGAGGAATATCCACAAACTAGGAATCCTTAGTTCTCGCAGCTGCACAGTGTCTTCTTCTCAGGTTAGCTCTGATACCATGTTAGTTTTTCAACATTAATATAGCATTATTAGGTTGTTTAACTAAGATAATAACAAGCACAACAATAAAACACAACAGACAATGAACACAGTGTTTTTCCTCGAGGAACCCATAAATGGAGAAAGCCCCGCAACTTCCTCAGAGATAGAATCAACACCAAAATAGAAAATCCCAAAATAGTAAGTGATCTCCCGATAGCAGCAACGTTCTTCTTCTCTATCCCATGTGTCTCCTCCTTCCTCAAATATGCGCTACACTTCAGTGTGTATGTGATGTGTGTACTAAATAGAGAGTCCAGCTCTCTTTATATACTAATCCCAGCATGACTAAAACCCTACTAGGGCTGACCTCTCCAGGAGATTCTAATAACCCTAGAGCCCCGGAATTGTGGGGACTTTAACCCTGAGACAATAGGAGGGTTACCCACAATGACTTGACATGACTTGTTTACATTATAGCTCCTCCCAATCGGAACATCGGGGCATGACAACATGACTCAATTACATAATAGATACATCTCGGAATAAACATCAGGTTACAAGACATAAGATACATGGATGAATACATTCTGAAGTTACAAATACATCAACAGGCTATTTTGACTTTTACCTCATTGTTCAACACAATCATTTATGGTGTGGGTAGTATCTTATTTTATAAGTACAATCATACAAGTATCTACCAATCCATCATAACCATCTAAAAACGTTCCAAAATTTGCAAACCAACGAACTATTGCACCTATGTATGTATCTATGTTTGAAGAGCATTTGTTTGAGGAATTTTGTTTAAAACTTTTCTTGACATAGTCACCCCTTTTAAAAATCATCTTTCCAGCTGCTGGACACTATTTACCACAGAAAGTTTGATTTGCAGGTCTGCTGCTACCCAAAATGTAACCAGATTTGATGATTAGGTTGGTAATGATTAGGTTGGTCACTTATCAATACAAGTCCAATTGGAAAAACAAATAGAATAGACATTTCTTTACATTCAGATGTAATCCAAAATTCCTATAGTTGATTTTTTTTTAAATGAAATGTTGCAAGAAAAAAATAAAAAATATTTTTACATGAAAAATTGCAGGAAAATAGGGCACAAATCCAACTAGAAAAGCAAAGAGAATAAGCATGAATCTAGATTCAAATGCAATTAAAAATTAGAAATATTTTTACATGGAATGTTGCAACAGAATGATCCAAAAATCCAAATGGAATAACAATGGACATGGACAATACTCTAGATTCAGATACAATTTAATTTTACCATGTAAACTGAAATGTAATTCTAGCTCATTGAACCTACTGGTAGTGGATTTGTATACTATTTTTCATGCCTTGGACAGTTGTATGGTTTATATTTTCCCCAAGGTTCTAAATTAGTCTTGTTCATGGGAATTTTTTATCTTAATCCACCCATTTTTTGGCATTATTGTAGTGGCTTCTTAAGCAACCAATTTTTTCTTGTAGAATGTCATGTACATTTTTATGCTATTGGTAGCTAAAGGAGGCATTTCATTAAAACAAAAACAAAATCCATTCTAGAATATTTTCAAGGTTACCAAGAAGCATGTAGACATGCTACTTACATTCCAAGAAAGAACTCACTAAAGTGTGTATTCTATTTCTAGTTAGGAGAAAATATGCAATGCCTAAAAGCTTTATAATGAACCTACATCTACAGGCCTCTTAAAAATAAATTCATAAAAATTCTTTCAGGATGATACTTACAATGCATCAATGTTAACCTAAATTTGTACCAATTCCTTTCAAAATATGGATTGTATCAACATGTATTAGAAAATGTTTGGACTGCATCAATGTGCATAGGACACTCCATCAAGCTACAGTGAGAATCTAATCCAAACAAGGAAAACTGTTCCAACCTCAAGAAGGGAGATATCAAAAATTCCATGTGATGTCCATGTACTTCGTAATTGGAAACAAGGCATGAGGATCCTAAATCAATCAAGATAAGACATACCAACCTCTAAAAGTGAGATATGGGGAACGTGCAATACCATTGAAGGTCCATTGCAATATCTTCTGATAAAATTGTATGCGACATAAATGCAAAGAGTTTTGAAAAAATACAAATCTTTTTTTCTTTAACATAATTTTTTTTTGCCAAAGGTATCCGAGAGGATGGTCTATACAAAATGCTTATTGATCCAATGAAGTAGGGTTCTTTGGTGCATAACAATGATGACTAATTCAATATTTGGCACAATAGGTTTGGTCACCTACACTATAGAGAATTACATCTCTTTAAGGACATGGTGCATAGATTGTTGGAATACAAGATAGAAAATACAAGTTGCACTCAACAAGCATGCCAATATTATTTATTTTTCCTAGTAATGAGCACATATCAAGAAGGATTCTTTATCTGATTAATTTAGATGTGTGTGGACCAATGTCATCAACCTCAATGACAGGTAAAATTTATTATGTTTCCTTTTTTGATGACTCCTCTAGAAAAGCCTACATATATTTGAAGAATACAAAGGATGAAGTGTCCAGTAGGTTCCAAGTGTTAAAAGCTCTTGTGCCGAAGAGTTGGAAAAGTAAGAAGATTAAGTTATTAAGACAAATAAAAACCTCACAGAATAAGTGTAAAAGAGAAAAGAAATAAGGAGGAGGAGTAGATGGGGATATTAGTGACTTATCCATGGGGCCTAGGCAACAACATTGAGTCTAAGCATGCAAGACACAACACTCCTATGGGAATGAGATTCAAATGTTTAGCGTCTCCAATCCGAGACAACTACCTATTAAACACTTCCAAACATGAGTTTTTAGTGATAACAATAATTTTTATGAAAAATAATTGTAAATAAACTTGAACCACTTTAACTCCAAAGAATGTATGAGGATCCAGACTAGATGAAAAGTAGACTCAGACACACATTTACTAGAAACTAAAGTAAAGATATTACAAAAAAATATCTTACACAATAGACATGATCACATGTGATCAAAGACACTTGTAGTAACATTTCAAGTCATAGGTGTCAAAAGTTCAAACCAGTGTATGCCTTCTTAGTTGGGGTTATTTCTGTTTTGATTTAGTTTACACAACTTGTGAGTGTCACTGAATTTGAACTTGAAAACAAACACGAACCAAGTGACATAGGTGTCAGCTAATACAGAAGAATGACTTGAGCATATATCCGTAATATATCAGATGGTAAAAGACATGACTATTCAGAACATATCATTGATTGAAATTTAACAATACAATAGATGGTGGGAAAGAAAGAAATTACTGATTTTCAGGTCATATTCAAGCCAATTAGAGAAGATACCTTGAGCTTTTTCATAGTGTCATTGACCCATTCATTTCCCTCCATATCGCTCATTGCTTCCTATTTGATAAAGGGGCATGGTTGCATTAACATGCAATGTAAATTCTAATATCTATAAAATTGAGAAGGAATCAAGCACAAACCTGAAACCCAAAATAGAAAGATGAATTTCTACACAATTATTCATCCTATGCTTAAATGTGATAATTCTTAGTAAACATCGTATCTATAAAACTTGCAGGAACAAAAAAAGAAATGAAAATCCCAATCCCATAGATCCTAAGGACAAACTCAATCTCAAATCTACCACCCATAAAATAAAAAGAGGGAAAGATAAACCTTATCAAATTTGGAAGTATATTGGAAACAAAGTTGAAGCAAAAGAGCCAAATTTGAATGTAGGCACTATCACAAAGTATGCAAACTTGAGCAATTATTGAAATACATTACCTCCACCCCATCGATCTCAAGATTGATTTTCTCCCCAGCTCTAATAGATAACTCTGCTGCAGGTTTCTGAGGACCAAAATATACATCTTTGGGCCTGCTAAGTCCCCCATACTATATAGGCACATTCTCTAGAGATATAAATCTGTAAGTAAAATGAAAGGTTAAATAAGCTTCTAGGAATATTCCATTGAATATATCCTTCATTCTGTCCTATATCGGAGTCTTCAATTGAGGTTAAGAACATTTTCACTGCATCAAAGAAGGAATTTTGCATACTTGTACAAGATCTCTGTGACTTTTCCTTCACGTGCTATGACAAATTTTCTCTTAGTATGTTGCATCAGGAATGGGCTCAACATGGAGTACAATGCACTGAAATACCATGGGACATTAATGAATACCTAGAAAATAGAGAAAACACAAGTTAAGAGGTGATTTGTCAATTTGATAAAATTGAGTTTAGTATACTCTCCTTTTTAGTACTTAACAAATGTCAAAAACCCAAGCTTGAAATTGAATATAGCAAAATATTTAATTGCATATGAAATACTTGACAATTAGCATGAGTGGAGAAATCCTTAAACACTGTACTTGAAATGACCATTCTGAATCCTCGCAGAGGTAACGATAGTCAGACATTAGAGGAAATTTGGGGTCTAAAATGGGCCTTACAAGAAAATGCGCCAACAAAAAAATTTTGGAGTTGGAATTCAAGAACCAATAGAATTTCAATAAAATGAGTCAACCATAATGGTTGATTTGACATATTTGTCATAAAAGAAAACTACTTTTTTTGTTCGTATTTTCAACATATCACCTTGTGTTTTTACTCAAATTTCAAGTGGGAGAGCTCATTGGATGTGGAATTTAATTCTGCATCCAACGAGTACCCACGCTGCATACTTTTGATGGAACTCGCTACCCCAAAAACAAGAAATACCTGAAAAAACACGATGATGACATCATCATCACATTTTTTCAAGTATTTCTTGTTTTTGGGGTAGCGGGTTCCGTCAAAAGTATGCAGTGTGGGTACTCGTTGGATGTGAAATTAATTTCCGCATCCAATGAGCTCTCTCACTCAGAATTTGAGTGAAAACACAAGGAGATATGTCGAAAATACGAACACAAAAAGTAGTTGTTTCATTCTTCCTCCAAAATTAATAACTATTATTTTATTATTTACCTTAGGAGGCCCATTTTAGACCTCAAATTCCCTCTAATGAGTGACAACCCAAAAGTTGTATGATGTAGGAGCTGTAATTTAGAAATTGTGAGATAGGAATTCAAATCCTAGAAAGGTAAAATAGTCCATTAATATACTTCACAGATTTATTTCATTCTCTTCAAAGTTTCAGGATAAGATGGAAAGGAAGGGTTTCCTCCATGAGTTTCTTGAGAAAAACCTAATTCCCTCATTGTATTTTGTAACAGTTGGGGATATCTAAAACTAAAGGGTTAACTCACTATGTTGTCACCAACATTGCTGGGATTTATTTAGTTCTATACCAACAAGTACCCCACTCAAACCCCTATATGTGAGGTGCACCAATATACACCAAAGGTTTACTACAGAATCAGGATTCTATCCACAAATGTGGGGAAGCATCCCTTAGGTTTTCCCATAATATTTTCCTTGGGAAAAAAAGTGGGGCTATCTTGACCATGAAAAACAATACTCCTGGTGGAAGATTGTGATCAAACAAAGATCTCAGTGTATATGTTCCTCCATCTTTGAACCATGCAAATTTGGATGAAAAGGACAATAACGTTGAACTTAAAAGGTGAGAAAAGTGGTTTACTGAGATTTAAAAAAGCTATGATTTAGTGTGATCATAAAACAAAATAAGAAATGCATATAGAACAAGGAAAACTTGAGAAAAGTGTTCTTCACTTACTGAAACATCACACAAATACATGTTAGCTCCTCATAGCTTCCAACATTGCAAAGACTCTCTTAATCATTAGGATAAGTAAAAATAATAATTGGACGACATGGGAACCAAAAAACGGTAGCTAATAGTCATTTCACTTATGAGAGTGGAAAAGTATTAAACCATTTACCAGGTCTCCATTCTAGTTGTGGTCTGCTCTGGCACCCAAAGGGTATGAACCTCAGAAAGAAAGAGGCCCAGTGGAAGCCTGGTGTGATTTTCATGGAATAGATACCTTTCATGCACCGAAGCCAAAGGAAGTCCCATCCTTACAGTGTATCCCATCAAAAAAAAAAATTAATGCACTTCCAAAAAGAAAAAGAAAAAAGAAAAACAAAAGAAAGAAAGAGGAACAATACGCTGAATACGTCCATGTACTCATTGTGCATAAAATTTTGTGGGAAAACTATTGCATTTTCACAGTACAAAAGAATATGAAACAGTAACTAATATTTGAATGTCCATACTCAAATATTTAGTGGCAAATTATTGCATTGTTTAGTACATACAACAAAGCATATAAAAACAGATCTTCCTAAAGATCTCTATTAGTACAATCATATAAAAAATATCTCTGTAAAATATATGTTGTAAATTTTATCCTTTTTCAATCAGGGCCAAAGATATATGTGATTTGACACCAGCAACCATTTGTCAAGTAACAGATATCTAAAAATTTATCAAAAAATTCAATTTCTGGTGTGCCAAAACCCACAAACATTGGATCTACTATGAAAACAAATGTCGTCTTTTTGTTCATTAACATGAATATAAAATATATTTATCGAAGCAAGCTCTGTAAAGGAAAAAACATATGTATTTTGGGTAGTTACGGACCTTTCTTGCTACCATATCTGGGTAGTTATCTTGAAAAAGTGCAAGAATATGGTTTGATGCAGCTCTCAATTCCTTCTTGGGAATATTCTTAAGATATGTGATCTGAATCATGGCATTGACACCACCAGGCTTGAAATCAAGGAGTTTGATTCCCTTCTTTAGAATTTGGACCCTCCACCTTTGTTGACGGGCTGAAAATGGCACAATTGTCAACCGAGAGGCAACCCGATCCGAAAGTTTTCAAAGATTCTCTCAGTCATTAGGTAGGTTCCTCTGACGGGATTAAGGCCTCGTTTCCTTCCCTAAACTACTCCTAGCTACAGGAAAAGACTAAAAAATAAAAAATAAAGCCACTGTTTGTTAATTAAATTTATAGTATACCTATGAATATACACAGCAAACTGTTAAAGATAATTACTGAATTAGTTCGGTAATATTACACAACTAACAACTGTAATTAACCTAATAAAACAATTAATCTATGAATACAAGAATAAATAATTAAGGAAATATTAACAGATTCAATGAATTTACATAAGTTACACTATGAACACATGTACATTAATAACCAAATTGAAAGATAACTCATCAAAATATAAATGTCACAATCTGATTCAATAGGTTTTCTGTAAAAATACATAGAGAAAAACTACCATTAACCTATCCTAAATGTCCTATCCTGATCAGGAGCATGAAAGAAGTAGCCTTGGAATCAATTTGCAAATAATGTTACTGTGAAGGCAAACCCTAAGCTCATCAAAAAAAAATTGAGATTTAACACGACAACACAGTGAAAGGATATATCACATATATTATGATGACAACATCAGATTTATTACATGATATACATTTGCAAATGAAACCAGAATAAATCGACAGTTTAAAAGGTAATGTATCTGCACATTTCTTAAAATAAAATATGACCAAAACATAAAGAATGTGGAAAAGATATGACAATATCAAACGATATTATAAATACATTTTCTAGTATAAAAACTGCAAATATATTCATAAATATCACCAGTTAAAAAGTGCTGCAACTGCTAACAAAAAATTGTTTTAAGCCACATAAAATGTTTGAAGTGATCTTGTCTAGCCCCTTTTCCCAACCATCGATCCCCTATCCAGTAATACATGTCTCCTTTAAATACATTTAATCTCACATGGAGATAGTTCTATAAAACTGGAAACTACAAAATCGAAATCTTAACCAATTTCATTAAAAATGACAAATGCAATTGTCATTTTTCTATATGCGTTATAATGTCTCGAAATTGGAAAGATTCGATTTATAGCGCAAAATCACAAAATGATAAAGACACTAATGATTTAGTGACACCTGGGAAATAGCAAAGCCAACCGATTTGTTCACGATTCCCCAGGGATCATCCTCAAAATGAGCGATCCAAGAAAATGCATCAACCATATAACCTGTAGCACTACAAAATAAAAAGAAATAATTAACACATACACAAGAGAAAAATAAAATAAACTACATAATCCATCAATCAAATCCAACCAATACATGTAACAAAATAACTTGATTATCACTTGATTATAAACTTCAAACCTGAAATCTTCTTAAACATATATACAATAGTGAGTGTACCCAAACTATTATAATTTCACAGGAGCATTAAACACCTATATATTCACACCATTCTCTGGATTCTGTGAATGACCTTTTAATTGCATTAAAGTAACCTGAGCATTCAGCTCACACACTTTTCCCTCACTCTTATGATTCCCATTTTGCAGTTTCAGGACTCTCCGAATCAACCTGTTTTTATGCTTCTTCAGATGCAATAGACACTTATCATCGGAATCAGATTTCTCTTTCATCCTTATATTCTCGGCTTTCATAGCATCATGATGTGCTACCATTCCTGTTATTTCTTCCTCCATCCTATGTATTTTATCAAACAAACAGTTTACAAATAATGGGTGAATCATTTCACCAATCGATAGGAACCCGGTAAATTCGCTTCTACAGACTTGCCCTTAATTGGAGGATTGACCACAGGGTCAACCTGAAGATTTTTATTATACACATGAGGATTGTTATTTGTATGGTTTACGATAGGCTCATGGTCAATATCAAGGCCATCATTAGGCGAGATAGGATTCTCTTCTTCGTCATCTAACACAACTGTTTCAATGTCTTTGTTATTGCTCACGGAAGACTTAACAGCACTAACCTTGGCTAACATACTCCTCATAAACCTGCCAGTAACCTTAACATTCATCCTTTTTCCCTTTTGTTTGCAGGTACTATCATTATGTTTCGGCGTCACAGGGGATGAGTTTAGAGACTTCCTCATATGCTTGGAAGGCATAGGAGTACCAGGACTACACACAGGAGTGGGAACAAGATCATCGCGGACGCTGTGGCTTACACAACCTTCAGGGTTTGACATAGGCTCATGCACAGGTGAAGCCGAAACTTGACAAGGATGTGGATTCCTAACACATTCTTCAGGGCAATCGAACTGACAATGGCAGAATGCTAAGAAACCATTCTTTTCGAGAAAATCATCCCATGACCGATTTTGTTTAGAAAACTCTCTTTCTACCAATATCCTAACTGGGCCATGATGAAACAGACTACGACCGATGTTCTTCGGCCCCTTTTTAATGGCCGAAGACATCTTGGTCAAACTCTAAACTAAATAATAGGGAAAATTAACAGGAAAGTTGAGAAAAACAACCATCGAGCTGAGGTGATAGACAAAAGCAGAGGATAGACGACCCTCACAGGTCACATACCTGTGAATAACGTCTAGAACCGAGCTCCATTCTTTCTTGAAATATGTTTGTGATACACCAGTTCTAAGGGACTCATCCTGGCAAGGATTCTTCAACATATGTCTCCATTCCATGACCTCCATTTTCTTGTACTTGAACCCACGTTCACCTGTCAACGGCAAACTCGTAGCCAGAGAAACTGAGCACTCGTCGACCCTAAATTGGAGGTCGGCCACCTTAACCCTAGCATCGGCCATCGACAAAGCAAATAACCTAGTCACCTCAGGATTTGAGTCTGTAAACCTGCGAATGAATGGGAACCATCCAACTGCTTCAACCTTGGCTAAGAGTTCAGGGTTTCCATCAAAGAGTTTCATGTCACTAGGTTCAACCCTAACCACCGGAGCCATAGCTATGAACACAAATGCACGCAACCGCACACAAAAGAGATGCCACAATTCACAATAAGACATAATGCTAGAGAGCGAGCATTCGGGGTGAAAACCAAACCACAGACACAAGCAGTGAAACCCGAATCTGTGATAAACGAAATGTGAAAACCCCAACAAGGACCGTGTAAACTCGGCATGGGGAATGGAGAATGATCACGCAGAGTGACAATCAAGTAATAGAAAGTGTGGCAAAGACTCCAGATTAAACTCGTTTTTCCATTATTTATCCGGCCCGATCGTAATAATACCACTCATCGCATCAGATATAGGTGTTCAACGAGTATGGAGCCATGACGCTGAGCACGTACTTGTGATTGAATGTTATTTACAGAGTCATGTACGAGTGTAATGATACTGTATCAATCTGTAATCAAATGGATCAAATGGCGACGTGAGTCAAAACAACCATAGGGGATGAACCTTGAGCGTTAACATATCAACCTTACCCTATGATGATTTAAATCTTCGAAGGTGGCGAGCATTCGACACAACATCAAAACAACCCCAAACTTCACATGCAAGACTATGAATTACGATATGGAGCATATTATAAAGGTCGGGATCAAATAATAAGGTTGGACTGTACATAATTCAAAGATTAAACAACAAGCCTTGGAGATAAAATTTGCATGAACTTTGATAAGGTACCGAACAATACCATAATCGACCTTCCAATTTCACAACCTTATTAAATTCGCACATAAAACGCAAATAAAAATATCAAGTAATAAATGTTCTAATAAGGCTTATGATCAGGTTATAGTAAAAGGTATGAAAATCAACATTCTCATACCCTAATTTGAAAGGTAAACCAATTCAAAATAATAATTTCAATGTAGTGATTTATGTCACCTAACCATAATTCACAAAGGTTGTAAAAAACATGGAATTTCATCATTTCAGTATCTCACAGAATGTGATTGTTTCAGCAGCTTCCGATTCCTTAGATTTGAAACAAGAAATTCAAAGATTTCATCAAACAAAACTTTATTTTGTTTGAGGAATTTTTTTTTTAAGGCTGTTGGGTAGGAGCACAACAGATGGCGACTGACTGGGAAGAACAGTTATCTCTGATTTATTGACCTGAAACCATGCAATCAAATCATTAGATCCCTTATGTATACCATTATACAGAAATCAATATTTTAATATTTTAAACAGATTCAGGAATTTCATATTTCTAAAAATTTACTAGAAATTTATAGTTCAGATTATTTATTTGATAAAAGTTGAAATCTCTCACAAAAATAAGTCCAAACGAAATAAAACAGTAAGTGGCTTGATTTTAAAGAATTAAATCTCAATACCACAAGCATGGCCCTACTGCCAGCAGGCGTCCATAGCCTCGACAGGGTTGATTCAAAGCCCAAAGAATGCCAGTATTCCATTTGGTAGTTATAGATATACAATTTTGGCTAGGTTGAGTTGTTATCATCATTTTTTTTTATCATTATACCTCTGAAGGCCATGGTTCTAGCTTGGTAACTAGATAGTAACCATGTCAGTCACTAATCTGCATTATAGTAAATAAACCGGCTCGTGATGAGACCTTTTATCCCTGGGTGGTTTTGTCCAAAGGCCATTATCCAGGCTTGGTGACCAGAAACGACAATGTTACTGAATACAAACCTATGATCCTGAACATACTGGCTCGTTATGAGACCCTCTATCCTTCAGATTATTTTAAAGAAATATTCATATCCAACCATGGCCAGATTGTAGTTATGTTTAATCTCCAATGAGATTATCTTAACAGATGGGGAGGCAAGTCTAATTCTCCTCAAGAGAAGGGGTGACGTAAAAGACTTAAATAGATAACCTTGAAAAATACTGCCTTAATCCTTTTGGAAAAAAATCTTTGCAGAGACTCATCTTATTAATTTATATTTACATGCTTTAAAAATTTCTGGTAAAGTCTACAAAGATGAAAAACCGTTCACTGTTCAATACGTTAAACATCATGACAATAGTCAGAATAGTGATATCATGATGCATGATTTGTAGGTCAACCACAAGATTTGGTGAAAAATCATCAGCCTGAAATCAAATGACTTGACCACTCTAAAAAATTATGCAAATAAAACAACAAATAGATATGAGAAGAGATTCAAAACAAACAAATAAAATAAACACGCCAGAAGAAAATTCCACAAACTGAGAAAACCACATAAGGTATATACAGGATAATCCCTTAATGGGGATCAACAAAAATATTTTTTGATGAGATGACCATTCACCGGAAGGTTCTCGATGTCTCCCTCCAGTGTCTGCAACCTAAATGTGCTAGGACCAAGTTTTTCTACAATGATAAACGGTCCCAGCCATAGGCATTGGAACTTAGTATGTTTTCCTCTGTCTTCGTGCTCCTTGTCCCATTTCAGCACTAGGTCACCTACTTCCAGATCCCTACTAGCTGATTTCTTGTGATCGAACCAACGTTTCACTGTCTTCTAATGCTGGTCAAACTTCTTTCTGGCTAACTCTCTTTCTTTCTCCAGCTTATGGAAGGTGTTAATTCTATGTTCCATAGCAGAACATGTTGTTTCTTGTACTGACTGGGAAAGCTATAGAGAGGGTAAAAATAGATGAGGAGACAAGATAGCTTCTTTACCGTATACCAAGAAAAAGGGATATTTACCTATGGCAGCCTTGGGAGTCACCCTGTCAGCCCATAGGGCATTTGATAAAGCCTTGTGCCAATTTCTGTGATGATTGACCACCATGCGTTTCAGAATTTTGATTAAATTTTTATTGGAAGACTCAGCTAATCCATTACCCTGAGGATAATAATTAGCTGAATATTTTAACTTTATGCCTTTTTCCAATGCATATTCTGTTAACTTTACAGACGAAAAATAGGTTGCATTGTCAAAAATCAAAGATTCTGGAACACCAAACCTGGTGACAATAAAACAGTCAAGGAAGGATATCACCTATTCTGAGTTAACCACTCATAAAGGGATGGCTTCAACCCATCTAGTGAAATAATCGGTGGCTATCAGAATGTATTTGTGCTACTATGAGGAAACTGGTGTAATTGGACCAACAATGTCCAAGCCCCATTGTTGAAATGGAACTTCAAAAATAACAGGCTAGAGAGGTAATGCTGCGTTCTTAAGTCTTCTGCTTGCTCTCTGACACTTCTGACATTTCCTAGCAAAGGCATATGCATCCTTAAACAAACTAGGCCAGTAATATCCAGCTTTGAGTACCTTATGCACATTTCTTTCCTCTCCAAAGTGTCCCCCAGCTGGCCCTGCTTGTAATTGAGGAAACACACTATCAGCTTCATTTCTTTCTAAACAACGAAGGAGGAACCCTTCGAAATTTTTCTTGAACATAATATTATCAATCAGCTGATAAGGGGCATATCTTAATCTCAAAGCTCCTTTTCTATGTGAATCTAAATGTTCAGGAACATTTCCATGTAATAGAAAAAACTTAATATCATGATACCAGGGATTAGAGGGGGCTGATATCGGAAAAACTTCCCTTTCGAAGAGAGAATGTTCATCAATAAAGTGCAAATCAGATTCCGAGATATCTGAAGATCCGGCTGCCAACTTGCAAAGTCCCTGTCCTCTAACAATCTTTAAGGGCTTGATTTCCAGATCATACTCCTGAAGCGTTGTAACCCAATGGGCTCGCTTTTCACCCAGGTCCTTTTGCACCAAAAGATTTCTGACTGCGGAATATGGCACAATAACCTTGGTGTGTGACTTCAGCAAATAAGGCCTAAAACGTTTTGCTGACTTAAAAATAACAAATGCTTGTTTGTCTACTTCTGGATAATTGAGCTCTGCACCATTCAAACTGGAACTCGTAAAAGCAATGGGAGCTTCATTGTTTTCCTGATTTTTCTGTGTTAAAACAACAGCATATGAAGAGTCAGAAGCAAACGTGTACAAAATAAATGGTCTTGAGAAATCCGAGCTTATTAAGGTAGGGGCTTCATCAATAGATTTTAATATGTCATGAAAGGATTGCTTTTCTTCAGCGGACCATTTGAACTCAGCATCTTTCTTAATCATTTTCTGAAGTGGCCTGACAATCTCAGTGAAACCAGGAATAAACCTGGACACAAAATTTATCTTCCCTAGAAAATATTGCATAGTTTTCTTTGAGTGAGGCATAGAAATCTGCGCTATAGCCTGGGTACATTCAGGTTCAATATTAATACCTTGTTTTGAAACTACAAAACCCAATAACTTACCTTCAGTAACTGCAAAGATGGATTTCTTAGGATTCAAGGAGATCCCATATTTCCTGCAATGTTCGAAAACCCTCCTAAGATGTGTTGGGTGATCAGCTCTGTTTTTTGAAAAGACAGTTAATTGTCAAGGTAAATGACGACAAATTGGCCGATTAAGCCTTTGAACACAATATCCATTGCCCTTTCAAACATTGCTCCAGCATTAATTAAACCAAACAACATTTTTCTATAGGCATAAGTTCCCCAAGGGGTTCTAAAGGTTGTTTTCAACTGATCTGTTTTGGATACTAATACTTGATTGTATCCCGAAAATCCATCTAAAAGTGAGAACATTTCAGATCCAAAGACCTGTTGTAATATCTTTTCCATAGGCAGAACGGGATAATTGTCTTTTTCTAAAACCTTGTTTAGATTTCGGAAATCAACGCACAACCTAATATCACCATTTTTCTTTCTAACGGGGATGATATTTTCCACCCACTGTGCATGCCTCACTGGAAAAATGATCCTAGCAGCAAGGAGTTTGTTAATCTCTTTCTTAACAGCCGGTTCTAGGCTAGGGTGCATTTTTCTCAATTTCTGCTGGAATGGTTTAGCCTGTTGTTTCGTGGGGATGACATGTTGCATTATGTTTGGATAAAATGTCTTGAGATCGTCATATGTCCAAGTGAAAATGTCTTTAAACTCATTAAAGAGTAGTATGAAGGTTGTTTTTTCCTGGAAGTAGATGTACTGCCCAGATCTACACATTGAGGACTGAGTTCAGAGCCTAAATTTATGACTTCAGATTGCATAGTAGAGCTGTTGGTTTTACAGTTCCTTGCACCTTTAAATTTATCTTTCAAATCGTAAAATTTCTCCAGTTTAATTACAGATCTAGGAAGGGTACTAACCTGATCAAGAGATTCTTCAATTGAACAAGGTTTATGAATTACCGCAAAGTTGTATAGATCTTCATCATGAGTCATTTCATCGATGACTGCATCTTTGAAGGTGTCCTTCATGGTAAAAAATTCGATTAAATTCTCATCATGGTCAAAAACCCTCCAATTGACAACATTATCAGGTATGGAAGGCCTGAAAAGTAGTTCAACAAAAAAAGAGTCAGCAAGCATCCCTTCAGACGGAATTAGCCTTGAAGCAACATTAGCTAATAGATCTGCTTCCTGATTCAAATAACGAGGAATAGAATTTATGTTAAAAGCTTCAAATGATAATAATAAATTCCACACCTCTGTCTGGTAATTTCTTAGGTTTCCAGCAATGCAATGTATAGTGTTACATACGTGTCTAATGATAATTTCATAATCTCCTAACACTACCAAAGCTTTAGCTCCTAGATCAATTGCCTTTTTCAGCCCTTGAATAAGGGCTTCATATTCAACAATATTATTGGTGCATTAAAATTCCAACCTACAAGCAAAAAAGTACCTTTTTCCTTGAGGATCTATTAATAGGCAACCAGCCCCGGCTCCTTCCTTTGACTTAGACCCGTCAAAGTATAGAGACCAAAGGCCATCATTCAAGTCCAAATGTGCAGTGTTTGGAACTAGAATTTCGTCCGGAACTTGTGTAAAATGGAAAACTTCAGATTGTTGTTCCGAATCTTGGACTGATGACGTCTCAACCTCAAGGTTTCCAAAGAAAGAATCAACCATGTAATTGCCCATTATGGTATCAGTAAATAACACTGGTTCATTTGATTCATCCAATTCGGTGACCGTGTGCTTCATATAATGTTCTCGATCAATTCTGATTTTGTTTAGACGACCATTATGAGGTATCCATAAGTGTGACCAGTCCGTCGCAAAATATCCCTTCAATTTTTTAGACCAATCTCTGCTGAGGAATAAGCCATATGCCTAAGGGATATCTGCAACAATTATGTCAATGATGAAATGAACCTGCGGGTTAGAGGATAATCTTATCAGGACTTCGTTCAACTTTCCTATTACCTTTACATTAGATCGGTCAAGTTGCACAATGCTCGTATCACATGGCACATGGACTGCATTAAGTTTTTTGCATACTGAGTATGGCATGACATTTTTCGAAGCCCCTGAATCTATCACACAGTTGTGTACTTTGCGATTTTAGATTTCAAATGTAAGCAGAAAAGGAGGGGTTGAGGAATCTGATTTCTTACCTATGGACGAGGCGTTGACTGAAGATTTTGTTGGGTTGTCTTTGGAGCTAGCAGAACTGTTTTGAGTGGAGGAAGATTTGCCATTTTTACTTAAAGAAACCCCTTGCATCATCTTATCTCAAATCACAGGAAATTTGAGGAGTTCATAGATAGAAATGTTGGCTCTGATTTTCTTCAAATCCTTGACCAAGTCATACTCCAAATCAAGAGATTGTGTAGACTTAGTGTTGGAAGGTTGGTTTTTTGTTTTAATAGTTGCACTGTCATCTGTAGATGTTGTGGAAGGTTCCTCTAAGGACTGACTTTTCTTGCTCCTGGTATTATATTGATGCTGATTGACATTTACCACAGCAACATCATCATCATCGGTCGATTCTGTGGTATCCCAGAAATGACTGATAATTTGAGGAGGCTGTTCTTCAGTGTTATTGTCTTTACTTTGAGCATCCTCAAAATTCTGTCCTAAAGATTGGGTTTCACTTTCGGCTGATGTTTCTAAGCCCGAGACCAACAATTTCAGGAAGCTATTAATTTCATCAACATTATTAGCTTCGGATGGTGGAATCTGTTTAGCAGCTGTATTTTGAAATGGTCTTCTAAAAAGCTGTCTAGGTGGTTCTTTATTCATAGCAATTTTAGAAGTACCTTTCTTCAAATCTATGATTTCATTGGATAGTTTCTTTATGACTCTTTGGAGACTATCCAAGTCTAGTGCATCTTGACCCTTCTTTTTAGGATTTGTGGTTTTTGGAAGGACTCTTAGCCTTTTTGCGAGAAAAAGATGCAGAATCTGTTTCTACCCCAGGGTTTGTCTTAATAGCAAACATGTCTTTCTCGAACTTAATGGCTTCATCAAAAGTTTCAGTGAGAGTGGGTTTGGCTGCTCTCCTGACAAACATGGCCATTTACATGGGTAGGGCTGAAGTATAAAATTCAATAGTGACATCTTTGGCCGGCCTTGAGGTGGCAAGAATTCTGTTCCTAAGAGTCAAGAACCACTGGTTAAAATATTTAACCTTCTCCTTGGTTTCCATATGAATTCTAGACAATTCTAACACCAACACAGCTGGATTCTTATTTTCTCCAAACTTGTTCATGAAATCCAACTCGAATTCATTCCAGTTGGTGATAGAACCAGCGGTAAGTGAAAAATACCAAGTCGAGGCTTTTCCCTCAAAAGTGTAAGGGAAAAGCGACAAACTACGTCTTCATGTTCAACATCCAAAAGTTGAACTGCTAGCATGAATTTTTTAACATGATATTCCGCGGGCTCTTTTAGCTCGGGATTGAACTTGGGAAACAATTTCTCAGGATGCTTTGGCAAAGGATGTTGGTTCCCTGGCACAACAACCACATCCTGAGCTAACCATGGCATATTGGCATTAGGGTTAGGGTTCAAACCTACCATGTTCCTTGTTGATGGAGGTGGCGAAGGTGTTGTTTGAAAAATGTGAGGAGGTGAATGTGGCGGCGATGGTGGTTGACCAGACCCCCCTGCAGCAGGTGGTCCTAAAGAAGATGAAGGTTGGTTGGTGCCTATTAGAGACTGTTGTAATTGAAGGTCAGGGAGGACACCTAAAGGTTGATCCTATTCTTCAGGTGCAGACTCAGTATGATGAGTGCGCGGATGTCTAATTCGTGAAAGAGGAATTTTGGTGGGTTGGATTCCAGTAAGATTTGAATAGGCTCTCGTTAAAATCTTGTGGGATTCATTGATGGCCTATTCAAACTAATCAAGTTCTTCAGGTTGATGGGCACCGCTAGCATTGAACTGATGAATGATATTTCAAACAATATCGTTCAACGGAGTCTCATCTAATTGTGACGACTGGAATGTTTGTGGTTGAGATGATGACTATATTTGAGGGGTGGAGGGATGATTAATTTTGTGAACAGGATTGTTTTCATCGGCCATTTGCTTAAGCTGGCCCTCCTTCTAGTGCCATTGTTGACGGGACGAAAATGGAACAATTGTCAACCGAGAGGCAACCCGATCTGAAAGTTTTCAAAGATGCTCTCAGTCATTAGGTAGCTGCCTCTGACAGGATTAAGGCCCCGTTGCCTTCCCTAAACTACTCCCAGCTATAGGAAAAGAATAAAAAAGAAAAACTAAAGCCACTGTTTGTTAATTAAATTTATAGTATACCTATTAATATACACAGCAAATTGTTAAAGATAATTACTGAATTAGTTCGGTAATATTACACAACTAACAACTGTAATTAACCTAACAAAACAATTAATCTATGAATAGAAGAATAAATAATTCAAGAAATATTAATAGATTCAATGAATTTACATAAGTTACACTATGAACACATGTACATTAATAACCAAATTGAAAGATAACTCATCAAAATATAAATGTGACAATTTGATTCAATAGGTTTTCTGTAAAAATACATAGACAACAACTACCATTAACCTATCCTAAATGTCCTATCCTGATCAGGAGCATGAAATAAGTAACCCTGGAATAAATTTGCAAATAATGTTACTGTGAAGGCAAATCCTAAGCTCATCAGAAAAAATTCTGAGATTTAACACGACAACACAGTGAAAGGATATATCACATATATTATGATGACAACATCAGATTTATTACATGATATACATTTGCAAATGAAACCAGAATAAATCGACAGTATAAAAGGTAATGTATCTGCACATTTCTTAAAAGAAAATATGACAAAAACATAAAGAATGTGAAAAAGATATGACAAGATCAAACGATATAAATACATTTTCTAGTATAAAAACTGCAAATATATTCATAAATATCACCAGTTAAAAAGTGTTGCAACTGCTAACAAAAAATTGTTTTAAGCCACAGAAAATGTTTGAAGTGATCTTGTCTAGCCCCTTTTCCCAACCATCGATCCCCTATCCAGTAATACAAGTCTCCTTTAAATACATTTAATCTCACATGGAGATAGTTCTATAAAACTGGAAACTACAAAATCGAAATCTTAACCAATTTCATTAAAAATGACAAATGCAATTGTCATTTTTCTATATGCGTTATAATGTCTCGAAATTGGAAAGATTTCATTTATAGTGCAAAATCACAAAATGATAAATACACTAATGATTTAGTGACACCTGGCAAACAGCAAAGCCAATCGATTTGTTCACGATTCCCGAGGGATCATCCTCAAAATGAGGGATCCAAGAAAACGCATCAACCATATAACCTGCAGCACTACACAATAAAAAGAAATAATTAACACATACGCAAGAGAAAAATAAAATAAACTACATAATCCATAAATCAAATCCAACTAATACCTATAACAAAATAACTTGATTATCACTTGATTATAAACTTCAAACCTGAAATCTTCTTAAACATATATACAATAGTGAGTGTGCCCAAAATATTATAATTTCACAAGAGCATTAAACACCTGTATATTCACACCATTCGCTGGATTCTGTGAATGACCTTTGAATTTCATTAAAGTAACCTGAGCATTCAGCTCACACACTTTTTCCTCACTCTTATGATTCTCGTTTTGCAGTTTCAGGACTCTCCGAATCAACCTGTTTTTATGCTTCTTCAGATGCAGCAGACACTTATCATCGAAATCAGATTTCTCTTTCATCCTTATATTCTCGGATTTCATAGCATCATGATGTGCTACCATTCTTGTTATTTATTCCTCCATCCTATGTATTTTATCCAACAAACAGTTTACAAATAATGGGTGAATCATTTCACCAATTCGATAGGAAATCGGTAAATTCGCTTCTACAGACTTGCCCTTAATTGGAGGATCGACCACAGGGTCAACATGAAGATTCTTATCAGACAAATGAGGACTATTATCTGTATGGTTTACGATAGGCTCATGGTCAATATCAAGGCCATCATTAGGCGAGACAAGATTCTCTTCTTCGTCATCTAGCACAACTATTTCAATGTCTTTGTTATTGCTCATGGAAGACTTAACAGCACTAACCTTGGCTAACATACTCCTCGTAAACCTGCCAATAACCTTAACATTCGGCCTTTTTCCCTTTTGTTTGCAAATATTATCATTATGTTTCAGTGTCACAGGGGATAAGTTTAGAGACTTCCTCATACGCTTGGAAGGCATAGGAGTACTAGGACTACACACAGGAGTGGGAACAAGATCATCGCGGATGCTGGGGCTTACACAACCTTCAGGGTTTGACATAGGCTCCTGCACAGGTGAAGCCGAAACTTGACAAGGCTGTGGATGCCTAACACATTCTTCAGGGCAATTGAACTGACAATGGCAGAATGCCAAGAAACCATTCTTTTCAAGAAAATCATCCCATGACCGATTTTGTTTAGGCAACTCTCTTTCTACCAATATCCTAACAAGGCCATGATGAAACAAACTACGACCGATGTTCTTCTGCCCCTTTTTAATGGCTGAGGACATCTTGGTCAAACTCTGAACTAAATAATAGGGCAAATTAACATGAAAGCCGAGAAAAACAACCATCAACCTGAGGTGATAGACATAAGCAGAGGATAGATGACCCTCATAGGTCACATACCTGTGAATAACATCTAGAACCGGTCGCCATTATTTCTTGAAATATTTCCACGATACACCAGTTCTAAAGGACACATCCTAGAAAGGATTCTTCAACATCTGTCTCCATTCCGTGACCTCCATCTGCTTGTACTTGAACCAACGTTCACATGTCAACGGAAAACTCGTAGCCAGAGCAACTGAGCGCTCGTCGACCCTAAATTGGAGGTCATCCACCTTAACCCTAGCATTGGCCAGTGACAAAGCAAATAACCTAGTCACCTTAGGATTTGAGTTTGTAAACCTGCGAATGAAGGGAAGCCATCCAACTACTTCAACCTTGGCTAAGAGTTCAAGGTTTCCATCAAAGAGTTTCATGTCACTAGGTTCAACCCTAACCACCGGAGCCATAGCTATGAACACAAATGCACGCAGCCGCACACAAAAGAGATGCCACAGTTCACAATAAGACAGAATGCTAGAGAGCGAGCATTCGGGGTGAAAACCAAACCGTAGACACAAGCAGTGAAACCCGACTCTGTGATAAACGAAGTGCGAAAACCCTGACAAGGGGAAGGGAAATCAAGTAAAATCGGCATGATCACGTAGAGCAGCAATCAAGTAATAGAAAGTGACGGTGAAGACTCCAGATTAAACTCATTTTGCCATTATTTATTCGGCCCGATCGTAATAACACCACTCATCGCATCAGATACAGGTGTTCAACGAGTATGGAGCCACGACGCTGAGCACATACTTGCGATTGAATGTTATTTATAAAGTCATGTACGAGTGTAATGATACCGTATCAATCTGTAATCAAATGGATCAAATGGCGACACGAGTCAAAACAACCATAGCTGATGAACCTTGAGTGTTAACATATCAACCACACCCTATGATGATTTAAATCTTCAAAGGTGGTGAGCATTCGACACAACATCAAACCAACCCCAAACTTCACATGCAAGACTATGAATTATGATATGGAGCATATTATAAAGGTCGGGATCAAATAATAAGGTTGGACTGTACATAATTCGAATATTAAACAACAAGCCTTGGAGATAAAATTTGCATGAACTTTGATAAGGTACCAAACAATACCATAATCGACCTTCCAATTTCACAACCTTATTAAATTCGCACATAAAACGCAAATAAAAATATCAAGTAATAAATGTTCTAATAAGGCTTATGATCAGGTTATAGTAAAAGGTATGAAAATCAACATTCTCATACCCTAATTTGAAAGGTAAACCAATTCAAAACAATAATTTCAAAGTAGTGATTTATGTCACCTAACCATAATTCACAAAGGTTGTAAAAAACATGGAATTTCATCGTTTCAATAGCTCAAAGAATGTGATTGTTTCAGTAGCTTCCGATTCCTTAGATTTGAAACAAGAAATTCAAACATTTCATCAAGCAAAATTTTATTTCGTTTGATGAAATTTGTTTTTAAGGCTGTTGGGTAGGAGCACAACAACCTCATAAACTTCTTCAGCTTCTCATCGTCTCCAAAGATCTTCTAATATAGCTCCTTGTCTCGAAAAATCCCATAAGCATTGTAGCACACAAGTTGGCCGTCCTTATAAAAATAGTGCATGAATGCCACTAAATCGGGGAAGTGACTTTCTATTAGAATGATCACGCAAAGCAGCAATCAAGTAATAGAAAGTGACGGAAAAGACTCTAGATTAAACTTGTTTTTCCATTATTTATCCGGCCCGATCGTAATAACACCGCTCATCGCATCAGATATAGGTGTTCAACGAGTATGGAGCCACGACGTTGAGCACATACTTGCGATTGAATGTTATTTACAGAGTCATGTACAAGTGTAATGATACAGTATCAATCTATAATCAAATGGATCAAATGGCGACGCGAGTCAAAACAACCATAGCTGATGAACCTTGAGCGTTAACATATCAACCTTACCCTATGATGATTTAAATATTTGAAGGTGGTGAGCATTCGACACAACATCAAACCAACCCCAAAATTCACATGCAAGACTATGAATTATGATATGGAGCATATTATAAAGGGCGGGATCAAATAATAAGGTTGTACTGTACATAATTCGAAGATTAAACAACAAGCCTTGGAGATAAAATTTGCATGAACTTTGATAAGGTACCAAACAATACCATAATTGACCTTCCAATTTCACAACCTTATTAAATTCGCACATAAAACGCAAATAAAAATATCAAGTAATAAATGTTCTAATAAGGCTTATGATCAGGTTATAGTAAAAGGTATGAAAATTAACATTCTCATACCCTAATTTGAAAGGTAAACCAATTCAAAATAATAATTTCAATGTAGTGATTTATGTCACCTAACCATAATTCACAAAGGTTGTAAAAAACATGGAATTTCATCGTTTCAATAGCTCACGGAATGTGATTGTTTCAGTAGCTTCCGATTCCTTAGATTTGAAACAAGAAATTCAAACATTTTTGTTTGATGAAATTTGTTTTTAAGGTTGTTGGGTAGGAGCACAACAACCTCATAAACTTCTTCAGATTCTCATCGTCTCCAAAGATCTTCTGATATAGCTCCTTGTCTCGAAAAATCCCATAAGCATTGTAGCACACAAGTTGGCCCTCCTTATAAAAATAGTGCATGAATGCCACTAAATCAATATTCTCATCGAATTTCAAATCCTCTTCAAGTATACTGTCAGCTCCAAATGCCTTCCTCCATGCCAGACTCTTCTGCAACATGATCAATGCATCATTTACCCTGAATTATCTAGCACGAAGAAAGTTCAAAAGTATAACATTAGTCTTCTCATCACCCTTTGAGTGAAGCATTGGAATTCCCCACATAGTAACATTATCATGATATCTCTAGAAATGACATAGAAATGCAGAAAAACTTACAAACAAAACCTTTACCTTATTGAGGCAGAAGAAGCATCAATTCTAGTAATACGACTCTCTTGTGTCAGAGGACGGTTGACAAATTCCTTCTTAACATATCCTATAAACATGATAAAAGAGGAATCATATAACAATTGGGAAATGCCATGTTTTATCATATCACAACAGACTTATAAGAAGGAATCATGCCCACGGATATAAACCAATGAGAAAGGCCAACATGACTCAATTTCAGTGTTCCTGTTTTGTCACCACAAATTTTTGTAGCAGAACCCTAGTCTCACATGTTGAAAACCTTCGTACCTGGAATGGGGTGAATTTTTAGATGTTAAAAGACCAATCACCCATCCATCCATACTAATAAATTATTGTGAATCACATACTAACCAAAGCCTTTTCTTCCACCATCTTCTTCATTAAATAAGCTAAACTATCATAAAATGACAAGAAAACATGTTAAGAGGTGAAACACCACTCTCACATAAATCATAGATGGTCACTAGATATTAATCTAAATAAGTTAAATTTAGAAAAACTTCTGCATTTAATCATACGTCAAGGTGACTTCCAATGGAAGTACTTTTGGAACTACAACAACGACAATGGAAACCTACAAACACATACTTCCATTAGTATTTCTCTTCTGTACATTTTCATATAATCCTTGGACATGACACTAATCAACATTTTTGTAAACAAAGACGGCTAATTTTATACAAACTATCCATTCAAGCATAATACTGACAAGATACTGAAAGTAGGACATGATGACCTACTGCAATCAAGAAGATGTTAAAAATTTCATTAACTGTGTCTCCAATCTTGGCATTGCTTGCTTGAAACATGGGTTTCCCATTGGAGCCTTGTGTATTTCCTGTAAAAAAACTGATAAAATAGAACATAAACTACAGTCAATACAAAGTGGCAGTGCAAAACACAAATAATTTAGAGCAAACAACCAAAGGTAGTACAGTATCATTTACCTAGTCAAGAGGACGACAAAAACTACAACTGCCATTGTAAGTCCAAACTTGCCAATAAAAGTTGCAACACCATTGAGGCTGACCTATTATAAATAGGGACTCTCTGTGATTGTGAAATTTGTGATAATACCACTCACAGTAAAGAATAGAATGAAAATTTAAAAAGTAAGGGCAGACAGACCTGTAGGGGAGTTTCTTCCCCATTATCCTCTGATATGCTAGCCATCACTAAACCCCACTCAGTATTTAATCCCACATCGGTTACCAACCTCCCTATTATCAAAGATAGTAGAAAACAATAATGATAGAGAAACCACATACTTCAAAATCACAATCAGGAAGCATAAGTATTTCCAAAGGAATAAATAGGCATAACAACTCACTAGTATGGTACCATACCAATATGCAACCGTACAACTAGACATCATAAAGGGATTTTTGTGGTCTTTATAAACCTATAAGGAAAACAAAGAGATAGTCATAGCCTGAAGCAAATCTTACAAACTTTAGCATCACAAGCTTCTGGGAAAATTCACTCCTTACTAATAGGCCAAGAACTAAGAGACCAACAAGAGAGGCACATACAAATTTTCTCTCCCCAGTCATACTAGATTCATCAATTGACATAGAATGTCTAGTAATAAGAATGCCATCTATAGGGACCTGAAAAGGAAAGAGGCATCTTTCAGAGAATAGTTATTCAATTTTAAATGAAGCAGGGCATTGATTCTATTATTACAAAGGCAATTTTAGTATACTTGGTCACCAATATTGAGGATTACAACATCACCAATGACAAGATCAAATATGGAAACTTTACACCTTCATCCACCTCTGATAACCTAAAAAGGAAATGAAAAATAGTGCATGATTTTAATACTTAAAAGTGAATATCAAGCAATTTACTTAAAATAGACAGGTAGTTTGTGATAGGAGATGCACCTGAAGTTGAATGTTTCGCTTCTCTTCATTCGTATTCTAGAACTAGAGAGATTGTCTGTAATCACTGGTTGCTGCAAATAAAGAGGTATGATCATTGACGTGTGCATAAATAGAGAATTTTCCATACACATGGTAAAGGCTTTCAATGCCTAAATGATGGGTATTTTTCAGACATATTACCATTTCTTAATATCAATAAGAGTCCATCACATGTATTAGAGGCTATTTTATCACTTTTTCTTAATAACAGCTTCAATTGACTATTATTAATAATAAAAATATGTGCATAAATGACTTTTATACCCCAGAAAAGAAGGTTGCAACAACAACCTCCACAAGCACTAGCAAAAGTCAAAATCGGGTTGTCTAAATATGAAAAATGCCCAAATTTCAAAACTTCCCAACCATGGTAAAGTCCTAATATGTTCAACCACATTGCCACCTACATCTTGATAACAACAACAATCACTGAGAGTTACACCACCTACATCCTGATAACAGCAACAATCATTGAGAGTTACAGCAGTAGAGTCTAAAACACTAGAATAAGTTGCCTTGTCTAAAAGATGCATTTAGAGTGCTATAAAATAAAAAGGATATACCTCATCATTGAGAGATGCAAAAAAGTCATTTTCCAGTTGGGATAGAATATCATGAGAAAATTGTCCACTGAAATATCACTTTCTCATGCCAAAATATCACCAAAATTAAAAAATAAATTGAATCTATCAAATGTAACCCTTGTGTTACTACATTCATTTCTAACAGAACTGGAACCTGCCCAGATTTGAAAAACTAAAGAGCAGGGAGGATTACAGATTGCAATTTGAAAAAATGCAATTTCACTACCTTTAAACCAAGCTTATCCAACCAAGAACTAAACAAATGGAAAATCCTCAAAAGCGCATAAGAAAACAGTAATAGATTGGTCGTTTCCTTAAAAAAACATCTTTGACAAAACTTCCTTCCGAAATGAAGCTATGTGAAGTTCTCCCTCTAATGTAGTTATAGATACAGGATGGTACATAAACAATTTCTACTTCTGTACTTTTCTGAGAGCTCTACTTATTTCCTGGTGAGTGATAGAAGGATTCCATTGAATATCAAGGATCACAACTATGCTAGTACCTGTAAGTCGATGCCTTCTCCACATGCCCTAATTGAAGGAAACAAAACCTTTTTCATCCTTAGAATTGCTGAGTAATTCTTTCCCTGGATTTCATAGTGGTGCTACATCAAATCTTAGTAATTGATCACCTCATATCCAAATCCTTTTCTTTATATTATCAAGATTCACATACGAATACACTTTTGAAGATGATTTGGCACAAAAAAGGTATGGAACAAAAAAATCTAGTACAATTCCAATAAAGAAGTATACAACTCATAGATATGAAAAGATTCATTTTGCTCCATATTTTAGAAGAGTTTTAGCGTTCGGAACATGCAATAAACAAGAAAAAATTATTAATTCCTTTAAAATTTTGCAATGTAGTTTATAACTTTATACTAATAGTTTTTTAAAGGTTTTTCGGATGTTTTTTTGGGGCTTATAGGTGGATGGGTAAAAATTAGGTTGACCTTACTATATCTTGATTGTATGGAGAATTAGATGAATTTCATATAGCTCTCAAATTTTCGTTCAGCCAAGGCCAATACGGTTGAATATTGCCACTATGTTTTTCTTAATAAACATATTTTCAAGTAAAATCAAAGGAGATAGGAACTGATTGAAAACTAGTAGCTTCTCCTGGTTCAACTCATAGAGAGACATGTCAAGGATGAACTTAGTATTCACTCCACCATTGGGATCTGTACTAGAACCAATATTGCTACTATGATAATCTAACCAGCCTAAAGAATTATCTCCTTTTCCTACACCTATCTTCTGTAGTGAAGGGTGTATGCACATTGTGGAAAACGTTGTGTTTCTACTAAGTCTAGACCCTTGGGTACATTTTATACTCTCGAGTAATTCCTTTTGAGAATCATTGAGTCTTACGATGACAGCAAACTCTGTAACGCTAAGAAAATCTTTGAGAATATCGCCTTTCTAATAGTGTACAAATAATGAAACTGCTTCTTGAAGATCACATATAGCAAAGACTTTCATTTCTTTACTTCCATTTTGTCGTTAATTCTCTAGTTCACTGCAAAATATCATTTCATCCGGACCAATGAAATGTTTCCTATTTTTCACTTTATTTTTCAAATTTGTTTTCAAGAAAAAAATTGTAGTGTTATATTCCATTTATAATAAAAGTTACATTTAGAAAATGTTGAAGCATTGCTAGCAAGAGCATTTAAATAACTCAACATATGTCTATCATATATCAGCTAGACCAATACATTCAGAAATATATAGGAGACTAGATCCCAATTAGAAAAAAGGGAACATCTAAATATTTCCATCCACATGTCCTCCAAAAACCAAAATACCCCCAAAAGATAAACCATTCAGCTGATTACAATCATTTCTATCAGAATTTATGAAAGGAAGGAAGAATTCCTTTCCAATCTATGCTCTTCCAGCAGATAAAGACCGGGATGGGCATGTCTAGTATATTTTGACAACTGATCAACTCTCAATTTGTGCTCAATATAAACATGAAGAAAAGATATTTCCTAAAAAACTCTAGCAACTTCCAGGATTTGATCCAGTAATGGGTGTAGAAGCAAATTTTTGAATTTTGAAAACTTTCCTTACCCATTCTATCACCAACTTTGAGTCCCCAAAAACTCAGAGCTTGACCATTCTTATCAATAGCCAATTTCAAAAGAATGTTTAGGGTATGCAACTATTCCCACTTATTACTAGTAGTACCCAAATGTTCTTTGAAAGAGTAACTCAGAAAGGAGAAAGGAAAACGATATCCCCTGCATCACTAGGCCCTAGGACTAGCCCCATTGAAACCCCCCAAGGAATATATTGGTCTATCTCCATATTTCATATTTTCTTGGGTGGATTCTCTCTTGGAGTTTGCAAGATTCCCTCATAGGAAACCACCCTGGGGTAGTAGGTCAAATTCGTGAAAAAAGTTGTTTTTTCTTGTGATCGAGATCGTCCAAGAAACTATGATTGACAATGCTATATGGTTTTCCAATAGTGAATCTTCCATCCACTTCTTATATCTCTCAAGTATCGACGAAGGTGGAACCATTCCAAGGACATGAAATACTGGCCAAAGAGGAGGCATATTTCCCTACGTCTTTAGCAAATAAATAGTCCAAGACGATGTGCTGGAGGGATTCCTCACTTGATTTACATAGAATGCAATAGACTGAACCTGAACAAACTCATCTTTGCAAAATATCCCAAGTATAACTTTAGAATCTCTATTACTCAGAGCCAACGAGAAAAAGAGCTTGGCCTAGAGGAGCTTCAATTTTAGAAACTGGGTTTCACCACTAACAATATCATGAGGCTCTGCTAAGAACATGGCCTTGTAAACTATATTTGCTTTATACACCCCTTTCAGGTTATGAGACCATACAATTTCATTAACGTTTAAGGCTAGATTCAAGCTCTAACATAAAAATAAACATAATTCATATGGACAAAATTATGTTGCACACAAATGCATCAGCCCATAAAAAATGCATACATGTCGTTCCTAGCATTTCAATGACTTGGGGGCACCTAGGAAACATTCTCTTTGTGCCAGGGACTTCATTGAGGATGTAGGGGCATGTTGGCCACACCCAAGACATTCCACGCAGAGTTCAAGGCAGACTTCAGAGGCTTTCTGGGTATTTCTGTTCCGGTTTGAAAAAGGACATTGATGGTTCGACAATATGATATATCCAAGCTTAATAATCTATTTGAATTTTGTATTTTGATTTCATAAGTATAATACTATAAACTGTAATTTGAATTTCCCTCCTTGGGCACGATTGTAAATATGGCCTCTTATACATATAAGATTGTAAATATGGCCTCTTGTACATATAAGAAGTATCTCTTACAAAAAAAACTATAAACTGTAGGAAACTATTTGAGGGAACAATGTGGAACTTTCAAATTGATCAATTGCATCATGTAAGAGTATGGCATGTTGCTCTAAGAGATAGATGTTTGAAACGCTTGATTCCCTCCCTTTAGTTTCACTAGTTGGGTATGGATAATAAACCTAAACCCTTATATATTTCCGGTACTTCCTTAATCATGACTTAAATGATGATATTTTGAGGCTAGTTTATGACTTTCACTTGGTAGAAAAGCCACAGATCACACCTAGATTTGAAACATGAGGTTGCTTGAGGGCTAAGTGCCCAGAATTACATCTATTGTTGATTTATGGTGTGAATTATGCCCAGAATCTCCCAAAAACAACTCAAACTTTGACATATTTCTTCCTTTGTTACTTTGCATACTCAAAATTAACCCAATATACGTCAAACACCAATATTCTCCATGAATAACATTCAAACAATAATATTCGCCAAGGGTTCATAGTGTTGTTTATATGGTTGATTTACTATGACATGAGGAAATAAGTTGTAAGAAGGGTTCAAATATATCTAAATAGTTATTGTTGTTTACAAATATACCATGGATAATAAACCTAAACTCTTATATATTGGGACTGAATTACTCATGACTCAAATAATGATATTTTGAGGCTAGTTTATAACTTCTGTTTTGAAGAAAAGCATCAGATCATGCCCATATGTAAAACAAGAGGTTGTTTCAGGGCTAAGTGCCTATAAATAAATCTATTGTTAATTTATGGTGGGAATTATGTCCAGAACCTCCCAAAAACTAGCCAGACTTTGACATATTGCTTCTTTTGTTGATTTGCATACTCAAAATTAACCCAACATACTTCAACCACTAATATTATCCATGAACAACATTCAAACATCAATATTCACCTACATATCTCCCATTGCACATACATTATCATTTCATATAATTTCAGTATGTTATAAAAAGAACATCATACAGGAGAAACACCTAAAAACAATGCATAACCTTGAGAAGCAATATTTTGACATTCATGAAGCATACATCAGATTAAAATGAAAAAATGTAGAATCATTACTCAATAAACATGGAGACAAAATATCAAAATATGCCTCATTTGCAATCATTTACCACAAAAATTTCCAAAACATTACAAAAATACCAAAATAAAATATTTCTCCCATTTCACAATGCCCACTAAAGGTTGCATTATGACAGAGCCATTAGTTAATCCAACACAACGTATATTCTACAATATCATGTAAAACGTAGATGGATATGCATAGTTACCTATGTTCCATTGATTCCCATAGAAATACATATGTCAACTAACTTCAAAGTTGGAGCATCATTTACACCATCACCCATTATTGCAACTACTTCCCCATCGCCATTTAACATTCAGACTATTTCCTACTTATTCCTAGGTTCATATCTAGAACACACAACTACCAGGTCCTCTTAAAATTTCTTGACATTTGGCCTCATTAAGAGCCATAAACTCTCTTCCCGTGATGCTTTTTGTTATGAGTATCTTCTTTTGGCACACAAACCCCAATATCACTGACAAATGGCTTATGTTGTATTCTTTTCATCCGTTGTAATAACCAAAGGAAAAATTTAATATGATTTTCAATAAAATAGCCAACATACAAAATATAATCAAAAGGCTTTAAAGTCCTTCAAAAAGAAAAATAGTAAACTATTACCCATATTTCTACAAACCCAAGAAAGATCAAATAACTTTAAATTAGTGAGTAATTAACATGATCAAGCAAAATATTGTGAGCATGATCTTCCTCTCCATCATATATGGAGAAATTGCCAGGATCTTCTTTATATGCAAAACCTAAAAAACATAGTGTTCATTAATTCATCACTTCATTTTTTTATAATACACATCATGAACTAAAATCCACATGAAATTGAACAACAACTCCATCTCATAGTTGAATTTGAGAGAAGAAATTGCCAAGATCTTCTTTATATGCAAAACCTTAAAAACATAGTGTTCATTAATTCATCACTTCATTTTTTATAATACACACCATCAACTAAAATCCACATCAAATTGAACAACAACTCCATCTCATAGTTGAATTTGAGATATTCTTTCTAGTAAACTCTCAACCACACCCTGGAAAAGCATAGAAGTATTCTAAAGTTAGAGTCAGCCCTGAACCATTGGTTTATGACAAAATGTATTCTAAAGTGATTCATTAAGTAGCACAGCTTGTCTTAAAATGAGGAGAAAATAAAATGTCCACCCAAAAAGTTAGAAATAAGACTGGTTCCCTATAAAATATTTGGGTGGAGAAAATACTAAAAAAATATTATATATATAAACTAAGGAAGCATTGGGTACAAGAGGAAGAGGAATGGTTCCCTATAAAATATTTGGATGCAGAAAATACTAAAAATATATTATATATATATATATATAAACTAAGGAATCATTGGGTACAAGAGGAAGGGTGGGTATGCCAAGTATGGATTCTAATTAATATATGGCACAAAATTTAATATGCCAATATAATAGGACACCTGGTATTACACATTAAATAATTTCCTTCAAATCCTTGAGGGATCTCTCCTCATTACTCTCTTGCTACATGCTGAAGGTAGCATTTACTATCAAAATCAGGAAAATAACTAGCTACTTGACAAAATAAGTGGTATATATTTCACCTCCTTGATTGACATTAATCCAAGCAAGAAAAAAGAAACAACAATGACGATGAGTAAAATTCTTACCAGGATGTCATTAACTTTGATCCATGATGAGCTTCCAAACACAGGGCTTAGGATGATTTTAGATTTCATTCTTCTTCATCTATGGCCCAAGTGGGTTAAATTTTTCGATTGAAGTTCATTAGGGTAGGGCTTTGCAAGTTTTATCCTTTTCTGTATATTCTCATAGAAATTTATAGCCCATTAAACATAGTTCTCCATGGTTAAACCTACAACATATTCGATCTTTAAGCCTCCACAAAATATTTCACCATTGCGCCAAAAGAATCCTTGATCTTTAACCTCCTTTATTTTTTAGAGTCGCTCAAAGAATCTTTATTCACAAAGAATTGAACACCAAAAATGCACTTCAATTCAATAAAATTTCAAAGAATCATTTCGGATTCAAGCCGTTAAGCCATTCAATTCTTGAAAAATATTGAGCAATGTTGGATCCTTGAAAAAGGGATTGGCCCTGACTTGTTAACCCTAGGAATAACCAATGCATCCAAACCCTATGTTAGTTTGGAACATGTAAAGAAGAATCGTATGGTAATAGAAAACAACCTTATTTTTATTTCTTTTCTTTTTTGAATCTATTCCTAAATAAGTGAAGTGAAGAATCATATGATAATAAAAAAATGCTTAAATTTTATTTATTTTATTTTCTTTGGTTAATTCTCTTCTTAAATAAGTGAATTCCAATATTTATTTGTATTAATAGTTGAAGGTTCAATCACGTCAAGGAGGAATCCATATAAAAATTGAAAAAATTGACACCATAATAGTCTTGTATCACATATACATTTGATACCATGAGGTCAATAGGGTAGTGGGTTTGTTGTGTGTGATTAGAAGATCCAACTCTTAGTCCTTCATTGGTTTGATGGTACTAAACCTTTAATTGGTGTTCTCCTTCATGGTGGATCTAGGCTCAAATGGAAATGCCATCTCGATTAAGGCATGGATCTTTAAAATAATCATGTTCAAACCTTGGGTAGTACCCTTAACTAAACCTGTGTGGGCCCAATCAATATGGGATCGACAGAGAAGTGGGTGCATTGTGTGTGATTGGACGCATTGGATCTTCATTCGAATATGGGGTGTGATAGTATTAAACCTTGAATTGGCATTCCCATAATACTTTCAAGATTAATGTCAAAGTTTGTATATGAATAACCCATTGAATCCATGAGGGCCTTATGTGTGGTAAAACGTGTAATCTAAAAATTCTACTATTTGGGTTGGAATAGGTAGAATTGTTTGGCACCGTTTTGAAAACAAATGATCATAATTTTTAAAAATCCAGGTTATAATTATCATTTTTTGGAATTTTTCGTTCTCTGAGAGTTTATGAGGGTGTTAAATCCATTAAAGACAATATCAACAAATTAATCAGAAGGCACAAAATAGGCATATTTCAACTAATTAGATGCAAAAGACTCTTACTTAACGAAACTTCAACTGAGTGTTGAAAGGGTCAAATGATGACGATTTTGGCCAAATGAAATATGATCATAATAAGTTCGATAAGTTGAACACAGTGGTATAAAATTCAAGACATGATGATGCTTTTAACGAGAAATGACCAATATCCTACACATGACACTAACTCGACTATCATGACGATGTAAAATACACAACATGGAAAATTGTCGAAGGGGTTATATAAAAGTGTAAATGAAGAAATGAGATACAGATGTGATAAGCATATAACCCTAAACATGATTGTGCAGGAGGAATTATTTTACAAAAAAATTCACTAGGTTCTCCTTTGATGTCATTTTTCAACACTTTAGAAACATGTCAATATAGCCGAGACCCAACCTATATTATTTAAGGGCTCTCAAGGGTCTCTATCTTGATGAGAATAACAAAGAATATAATTAACATATAGCTTGGTTGCATTAATTCAATTTTGTTAATATAGGGATGTGTAAATATATATTATATATATGTTAGAATTTAGTAAAATGTACAAATTCATTGTCAAATTTGTAATTTTTATCATTTTTAGAGTGACAATGAAAAATTACCAAAAAAACGACCAATTGTTATGTGTTCATTTTTAGTCTTGATATCCTGTGACCAAATTTGGTCATTTATGTTGATCGGTTTTAGTTGGTTTTTATCCTATGACCAAAAGTGGTAATTTATCTTGGTCTTTTTTAGTTAGCTCACTTAAATTTATCAATTTTGGTCATTTATCCCTTGAAAAAAACTATGGTGACCAAAATTTTTGGTCTCCTAGTCACTAATCTCTCATTTTCCACTAGTGAGAGTTTCGGGATTTGCTACCCTTCCCATATGGTCAATCTTGCCTGCGACTGTCCGCCTGAGCATTGATTATATTGAGGTGACCTTAGTTTCATTACCTAGGTTATCGAGGGTGTACTTCGCAGAGGTTATTTTGCAGGTGTCCTAGCCAGGTAGGGGTTGGACAACATAGTTGCTATATGAATTGAAGTTAAGGGCCACTATAATTGGTTACGAACCTCTGCTTATTGTGTGTGGGAGTTTCAAGCCTCTCCTAGGTGAAACATATCTGATTTATTCAGGAGATCACGTATCCTACCCTTGTTTGCTTGCGATTTGGCTTTACATTTTATAGGTTTATGCTCTGTGCATGCTATTTTTCCTAGGGTTTGCGTAATTAGATTGAGTATTTTCATTTTTTTGAGTCATTGTGGATTCGGGTGCGGCACTTCGCCATTCTCATTGTTTAGCATGACTTTCACCTTTCACATCTCCTCCTCCTTTGGGAGAGAGAAGCAGATAGTCCAAGCAGACTACTTCTCACTTTGATTCACAGATGATGGGAGATCACGAGGATGAGATTCCTAAGATGGCCTCTCCACCTCCCAAGATTGGAGATGCAGATTCTACTCATGTATATGATCCTTGATCGAAAATACCTTCACATTCTGGTTATGATCCCTCATTCACAAGTCACCAGTATTGGTTTCCAAGCGACGAGACTCATCATGAACCCACAAGCACTAGTCATGTTTGTTATGGCATGTCTAATATCCATGCACTCGATCTGGCACATCATGTCGATTCAGAAGTTGAACCTATCACTATGCCTGGGGTCACTCATATTCCTTTCCATGTGGAGAGATTTGGGAGCACTAGTCACATTGCACCTTCCATCCCAGTGGTGGAAGCAACTTCACATGTCTGTCCTAGACCTAGTGTTAGTAACCATATGTGGATACCAGAACCAAAATGAGTGACCATAGGGAACACCACTTACATCCCTTCACATGTCCCTTCGTCCTCGAACACTACTCCTTTGAATGCATTTTTGACAACCCTTCCTCCCCCTCATTTACTTGGTCCTTCGGGCTGGAATATTGCTACTAGCCATGTTCATACTGCGACTACTCGCATGGTAGTATCTCAGAGCCAAGTACCTCCTATTGTGTCAGGAGGTCATATTCCTATTTCTGGATCATCTTATGGTCCATCGCAAGGATTTTCCCATATCCCTAACTATGGAGCTTCTCATGGGACATCCCATGGGACGCCTTATGGAGCTTCTCATGGGTAGTCTTATGGACTGCAGTATGGACAGAACAATCAACCCTATGGGTGTGGGTATCAAAAACCTGCTTACTCTTCCAATTATGGCTTTGTAGCATCGCATAATCAAGGTACACCACATTACAATGCTTTCATGTAGCCCTATATGGGTCAAATGGGAGGAGGTTATTATGGATAAGGCCATGGAATTTATAGCAATCAACCTTACATGAACTAAAACTATCAGGGAGTGTGGCATAGACCGAATCAACCTAGGCTCCCTTTCCTTGCAACATTGAACTTACATGACTCATCGAGACTTATGAATGATCCGGTATCTCATGATCCATCCTAGTCGGTCGTCCCTAACAAGCTTCCTTCAGACATTCCCAAGTTCAAGGGTAAAGATGGAGAAGATCCTAGTGAACATGTCACTACTTTTCACCTTTGGTGCTCTTCCAATCCCTTACACGAGGATTCAATCTGTTTGAGGCTATTTCAATGCACCCTCACCGGGCCTGCAGTGAAATGGTATATAGAATTACCTCGGGGGGGGCATTCATTTTATTTGAGGACCTTTCCATCACTTTCCTCAATCAATTTTAGCTATCAGTTCATTATGACGTTGGTATCTAGCTCTTGTTGACATTTTGGCAAGACAAAGCCACACATATCTTAGATCATATTCAAGAGTGGTGTAGATGAAAGAGGTTGATTAAAGCCTTTATACCACCAGAATTTTTCCTTGAGTGGTTCCTCAAGTTGTTGTTACCTTACATTGCAAAGGATGTTTCTACATCCAGAGTCCAAAACAAGGAACAAGTTATCTTTAGGGCACAAGAGTTGGATTTGATCTACACTCAATCCAGAATTTTGTTTGAGATTATACCTAATGCTCTGCAATCTAGTTTCGATCCCAAGATCAAGCTTGGACAACATGCTAATGGCATTGTGGGTTGTACAAGTGTCAAACCTATAGATTCAGTTGTGAAACAAGTGAGCCAATTGTCAATTAATCAATCCACATCAGGACAAGCCATGGCTTCATCTCAATCTACCCAAACAGCAAGTGTACATTCCGTGCAATCGTCAAACCAGAAGGGCAACCAACAACCTAGAAGGAATAGGAAAAAATGGAAAAATAATCATAAGGGTGGGAACAAGAATGAAAATGCTAATTATAATGACAAGAATAATCGTAATGCTTGGGGGGACAAGCAGTATAAACATAAGGTAAAGTTTCCTTACAAGTTATGTAAGGAGGACCACCTCACTCACTTGTGTCCTCATATGGAAGATGCCTCGAGGTTCATAGCACAGGGCCCAGCCGTGCTAACTAATCCTTTACCTAACAATCAAAATATGAACTTGAGGACCATTGATCCTCATTGTGCATTGGGTGGAGATCAAAATCCTCTGGAAGCCAATAGTGGTCATGGTTGCGTTAACATGGTGCATACTGCTAAGGTTGTGACTCGTGTGAAGGATTATGGTTCATCACAACCAGACCTTTGAAAAGAGCCCGCTCCACCCTAGAGCCCTTTGCATATTGAAAAACCTATGGATAAACCTGAATTTGCACCTCACATTCCTAAGGGAGTCCTAAAGTGTTTAGGGCACAATCCTAATGCCCGAGCCACCCAGAATTATTCTGTTGTCGAGGATTTGGGACAAACTCCTTGTGCAATGTCCGCACTTGAAGTACTTCAGACTTGTCCTCCGTAAAGGAGAAATTTGATTTTTTCTCTTAGGGTTGAGGATGATAACTCTTCTTCCATTATCAAATTTGAAACCATGGGAATACAACCTTGCTTGCCTTACTACATGTCTCTTTTGATTCATGTAGAGTGCCTTAATATGACCTTCAAATGCACTATGATTAACGAAGGCATTGCTGCTTCCGTGATGTCTTTGTCATATTGGAAGGTGTTGCAGCTGCAACATTTTCCAAAAATTCCAAAATTTTTGGGACCCTCCTTTGCTTATATTAGCTTGATTTGTTTTGTTGTTTTGGCTTAATAATTCTTCACAGAGGTTTTTTTCTGATGCTTGAAACAATCCACTATTTGTTTTTTATTTTTCATTACCTTAGAAAGTGTTTTCAAGTTTATGAATCGGAAAAATATTTGCTTGCAGCCCCGCCGTTGCAGAAGGATAATCAACTTTGGCTTCGTTATTTTCTTCGATGCTTTTGGTTTAATCAACTAATCTTTCGTTTTACATCGGAACATGTTGCTATTTTGGTCTGCGCCGTTGCGAATGGCAGATCGCTAAGTCTTCCGATCGTCGCTTTGACTTCTGAACCCCACTTTGTTATTTTCACCGATCCTTAAGTTTATGGTTCTACCGTAGCGGAAGAAAGAAACACTAACCTTGCTGATTTGTCATTGGTTTTCTCTTCTGATTCAAACCTTCCATAGTAGACTGTGATATCCTTTATGCCTCTCCCGTTGCGGCTCTCGTTTCGCTATCACTCCGATGCGCTATTGGTTTGTTTCCCGGTTATCCCTGCGTATAGATTAGTGGTTTGGTCACCCGATGTTGTGGAAGGAATTATCTTGCATCGTTCGATCCAGAGTTGTCCGTCGTCCAATTTTTTGTTCCCTGCCACATGTGGTTGACTATATATAGGTATGCGGTCGGGTTTGTTTATTATTCTATTACTATTGTCATTTTGACTTGCCCGTTGTCACTCTCGTTGTGCTGTCATTCTCTCAAAATTGCAAGGACCCCATTGTCGGTACCCACATCCAGGTGGCTCAACTATGGAAGCTTGACCGCCCTTCTTCCCACCGTCCACGCAGCGTTTCTAAGTAGGCTCCTCATTTCATTATCTCGTTTCGTTCGAAGCTATTGGTTGAATTTTTCTACGGTTGGGTTTTTTTTCCATGGCCTTTTTACCTTGGCCTGTTAGTTATATGCCTATATATTGAGCATTTTTTGTAGTATTACTGTCCATGGGGGGGGGGGGGGGGGGGGGGGCGTTTTGACCCACCAGGTAGTTTTTCCCCCACTATCGTTTGATTGCGACCCTGCATTTAGTAAATGGGGGTTTGGTGCAGATGATTGTTACACTGTCTGCACCAATCTGCCCTATGTGACGATGCTTTGGTAGGGGCTGGTTTCATGGTTTTCCTGTGGCGCTTGGTGGTTGCCCCCATTTTTTTTCATGCCTCCCATATCCTTCAGACCAGTTGCATTTCGTCGCGATGGTCCACACAAAATTAGTTCACGGCTGGTTTCGAACCCAAGCCAGTGGAGGGGGATATATCACTGCATACAATTATTGACCATAGTTTGCATAGGCGACGTTTCTTCCTGAAAACGCACCGTGAGAACTTGCATAGTCTCCCCTGTCATTCCCGCGCAGCACGATGATCATGGCGCCCGCAGATGGCCCGAGTTTCCTTCATTTTTATGTAAATTTGCTTCACACTCGATGTTATTGACAGAATTATTTTGGTAGCAGATAGCGGTGTTAGCTTCCACATCTTTACTTCATTTAACTAATTGTTGTTATGGTAAACATAGATGAGGTGAAATGATGGACATGTTGTCTCAATGTTTGCAACGTAGTCAGGAATGTCTTAATGTTTACAGTTTCATATATGGCAGGAAGATTCCGAACTCAAAATGTCAAAGAGACAAAAGAAGAAGGCCCCTGTGGTCGAAGAGGAGCATGAAGTGGAAGTTATTACCAAAACTGAATACATCTATGAAGACACCAAGTGTATATCTGGTGTAGAACCTGAATACCAATGGGGAGAGATATATAGATTGATCATGCGCCGAGAGGTGCCTGATATGGGCTTGGAAGAAGAAGGCATTTATGCCAATATAGAGAGATATTCACTGATGAAGATTGTCACCAGACGAGAGCTATTCCCATGCTCTGAAGTAATTGGTTGGATTCTACCCCGGGCAGATGTCACCTCAATGATCCTAGAGAATGTCAACAAACATGGCTTTGCTTCGTATAGCCCTGGATATGTAGCCCTGGCCTACCACCTGCCAGAAGCACAAGTATTTTTGTCCGATGATTGGTTGAACAACATTAGAATGGACCTTGTGGAGACTCTTAAAAGAATGTTGTTATCTGGAAAACATTTCAGAACCAGGGAAACAGGAGAGTATGACACAACAAGCTTAAGGGCCCCGTATAGGTTCATATCTTTAATGCTTAACAGGATTTTTGGGAGAGCTCATGGTAGGTTCTTCAAATTAGAATGGATGCCAATTATTTTTTATGTTGCAACCCAGGGGACCATTTTCAACTGGGCCAACATTGTATCAAACATTCTTTCAGCCTACATGGCCTCAGCTTTAGGAGGAGTGTCCTAGAAGAGATCTGAATTCTATATGAGTTCCATACTTGTCGATTGTATATTGTGCAATCAATCTTTCCCTAGCCTCAGGTGCATTTGGGACAGGGAAACGATGCCTATTTATGCTGCATACAAGCCACTGTCGGTGCACAAGTACCACAGTCATTACTGAGAAATCTGTGAACAATTCATCATGACATTGTATACGCTCATTTTTCTGAAGGAGTGTGATTGCATGTTAGAGGAGGCATTGCAAGTCATTGAAGAATATGCAGACTATTATCTAACTGAAGACGGCCTCTACTTCAGAATGTTCACACGTTCCAGAGCACCCTCCCTACTGCCCAGATACGCCACTGACTACATCATTCACAAGGAAGGAGTTAGGCAGGTCTTCCTGGATGGCATAGGAAGCTTTCTGTTTGAGCATAAGAAGGCTACCTATCCTCCTTTGTCCTTCAAGTTAGGAAGTTACAGGTTCACCAGAGTAAAGAAAGCTGATGATTTTGTAGAAGAGTTGGAAAGGTTTCATTTTGGTGGGATGCCCTTCCATAGAAATGACTCCCGCAGTAAAGTAGCCGAACATTGTAAAGAAAACAACGTACATTTTGAATACACCCACCATTGGGATAGAGAAGAATCTGTCTTCTGAAGTGCATTGAACATAACAGCTTTGAGGAGAAGGTTCAAGAAGAAGATCACCACCAAAGGTGGGAAGGGAGATGAACAGGCAAAAGCTGAGGAAGAAGCCAGGAGAAGAAATGAGGAAGCCAAAAGGCTGGCACAAGAAGCTGCAGGGTGGTTGCACATAGAAGAGGAAGAGAAAAGAAAAGCTACGCAAGAGGTAGCTAGAAAATCAGAGGAAGATGCAAAGAATGAAGAAGAAGAAAAGAAAAGAAATATTGATGAGCTTAAGATATAGGAAGCTGAGAGGCTAAAGCTGACTCAGACAGAGACAGAACAATCAGCCTATGACAAAGCTGGTGGTCAGACCCAGGACATTGAAAACCCCGAGGTTCAGGACCCAGAAGTACTTGCTGCCGGCCTACTTGGACAGTCTATGGTCCCCACACTCAAGTTGGTCCCTTTTGTATAGAAGAAGGGGGAAGAAATCCCTGATTTTAACACCATATTCTATGACATGGAAACCAAGAGAATAGTGAAGAGGACTGAAAAGAAGGTTGCAACAGGAGTTCTGTCCAGGAAAATGATAACAAATACAACTGTGGTATATGGGACAGACCAAGATCCCAGATTCACCATTAGAGCCGGAGCTGCACTGATTCACACTTCGGAAGATAATGTGGACAAGATTATGACAGACTTGGAACAATTAAAGAAGTCCTCTGCTCAATTGAAAGACACATTGAGAAAAGAAAGAGAAGAAAGAAACAAGCTAGAAAGGAAATATGAAGACATGCAAAGAGAGATGAGGTCTTCAAAAGACGAACTGTAGCTCCTCCAAGCAGAGAGACAACCTAGTGAAACTGCACAAGAGCATCTGGAGAAAGTGCAACAAGAGTATCAAGAACTAAAGGTGGAGATGGAACAGCTACTGGGAAGGATAGAAGACTTAGAGCTGTAAAAAACCACCTAGGAGGCAAACGAGAAGCAAGCTCAAGAACAAGAGAGGAAACTTCAAGAGCATATCTCTTCTCTAACAACCACCTTAGAGGCAGAAAAAGAGCAGTAGGTCATTCTCCAACCCTTCAAAGAGCATGTGCTAGCCCAAAATGCCAAGATGCTGCATCTACAAACCGCCCTAGAAGAAGAGAGATCCAAAGTTTTGCAGATAGACGGCCGATTAGAGGAAATTCTGGAGACTTCCTCTTATTTTGTTGATAGATCTCAGGACGTCCTAGAAGTCCCGACAGTAAGAATGACAAGCCTGGAAAATAATGAAGAAACTCCAGTAGACCTGCCATCAAAGGATCAATAGGCCCTCAAGCAGGATTATGACTTATTAGACTTTGTTATAAACACCGCAGAGGATTTCAAAAAGGCCGTTAAAAAGATGAAAGGATCCTGCACAGAGTTCTTCAGGAAGCTCCTGATTACCTATAATCGGTGCCAAGTAGAGGCAGAACAGAGGCTAGATGTTTTCCCAGACCACAACTCATTTGTGGAGATGTTGCAGAAGAGGTATCAAGAGGAAGAAGAAAAATTATAGCATATTAAGGCCCTTGATGGTCAAATCTTAAGAAGTGAAGTAGATCATTTCTCCATCAGTGTGCAGTTATTGGAGGATCAACTTCGTTTGAGTGCAGCCAGGATTGAGGCCATAAAGAATCAGGCAGCAAAGTTTTAGATAAACATCCAATTTTTGGAACCTTGCATGTTTGAAGGCATTGCCTCTGAGGCTTTGGCGTGGAAGAAATTCCTAAATAATCAAGCCAGGCCCTCCTTGTGAATAATCATTCACTTTTTGTAATATGTAACGATTTTGTAAACATTTGAGGAAAGTGAAATTTTGGGAGGCAAAAAGTTGGGAAGCCCAAGGGTCATTTGTGGGAAGCCCAACAGTCTCATCCTTTTGTATAAATATAGAATACTTAGAGTAAGAAGGGGCTTTTTCCCAGTTAGACATGTAAAGGGATATTGTAAGAAGAACTACTTTTTTTTGCAATAAAGAATAATTGTTTTCCTGTTGGAGAAAGATTGGTGGGACTTTCAAATGTTATGTTGTGGATGGTGGAAAGATGAACTATTTTGTTTTACAGCTTTTGTCCATCAACCGTGAGATCGTTCTAACTCCTAGAGCCTATGTTCTTGTTTAAATGATTTTTGGTTTATTTTGTGGAAATACCACCATGAGTAATGCATGCTATTCATAAAACAATTGGCTATCTAATTGTTGAAATATCTTTAATCGTTCATGTGTTGTAGGAAGGAATATCAGCTATCTGTAATTTCTCTTTATGATGCATGCACAATATACATTACTCACAAATAAAGTACAATCTAGCTCCCCGGGGATAGATAGATAGATAGTTAGTTTTATTTTATTGCTGCATATGTGATTGAGATGCTTGTGAGTTCTAAGACGAAAGGTAAGAACCTGCGCATCATGTTGTGACTGCTCCTTGCATCCTTATCACCTTGTATAGTTAAATAGGCACTTGCATATCATATTTAAGTCAAAAAATACAAAAATACATGGTGGACCGGGCTGCAACCGGTAAAACCTTTGTTTTTTGTTACTTGACATACAGTAGTCAGACCGCAAAACGGATGGATTCCCTATACCAAACAGTCACAGGCTAGTTGGGAACATTGACTGGGGAGAATCCCTTGCTGTTGTTGCCTGCGAATTTCCAGGCCTCAACAGAAGGGTTTGGGTTCTCCTGAGTTGTCTCAATCTACTACTATGTTGATAGCTTTTGATGGTAGATATTTTGGGCAACATAGGATTCTTTCTTCTCTTAAGGTCCAGTTGGGAGGGAAGACCATCACGATCGAGGTCAAGGTGGTTGTTGTGCCCCTTGACTACAATATTTTACTCGGCCAGAATTGGATGTATAGTATGCAAGCCATAGCCTCTTCTCTATTTTGAGTGGTATGCTTTCCATTTAATGGGAAGATCATTATGATTGATCAGACATCATTCCATAATCTGAGTGTTAATCCATCATCGAGAACTTCTATCCCAATTATCTATCATTCTCAGCCGACAACTGGGAGTGTGGGTGTGGGTATGTATTCGTCTCTTATGGGAACCTTTAGCTTCCTTGCGCCCATTCTTATTATCGGATCTAGTTTTGGTGGGGCTTCATCCTCATTGATTTCGGTGTCTTTTTTCACTACCCATATGGAAGATCCTTGGATTCTTCCTCCACTGAGTCCTTTTATTGGACCTATTGAAATGGATGTGCCATTTCCTTCAATGATGGTAGCATATCAAGAAAAACTTGATCAAGTTACAGATCCTAGTCATCCCTCTTCGCAGATGGAGGAGGAGGACCCGTATGTGTTGCCTGCATGGGCAGTTGAGTCCTCTCATGCACATGATTTCCTCAACGATGTTTTTCCATCTGATGAAGCCATTATTGATGCCATGTCTAGAGTTGAGCCACCTTGGGAAAAGCTACATCATAAATCATATTTTATTCTTGAGCTCGACCGTATGGAGTGTGATGACTTTAGGGATATTCTTAGCTAGAAGATTGGTAGTCCCATGGTTCCATTGGGCTCTTCTGGTCAGATGGTCGATGGGAACATGGCGAATTTATCACCTAATATTCCTATCAATATTTCTCGCGATCCTGGCAAAGTTGAGAACATCTACATTGGGGTGAGTTGTTCCCCTAATGAGATCGTGGAGTATACCGAGCTATTTTAAGAGTTTCTTGACATCTTTGCTTGGTCATACGAGGAAATTCTAGGTATCTACCCTTGTATTCTTGAACATGAAATTAATACCTATCCAGATGTGAAGCCGGTTCGACAACGTTTGCATGCGGTGAATCCTAGAAAAGCATCTGTCATTAAGGCTGAGATAGAGAAACTGTTGAAATCCGGTTTTATCTATCATGTTCCCTTAACGAAGTGGGTTTCAAATCCCGTTTCGGTTGATAAGAAGTAGGGAGCAATCTCTATATGCACTAATTTTCATGATTTAAATCATGTGTGTCCTAAGGATAATTTTCCCACACCATTTATTGATCATATTTTGGATGAGTGTGCGGGAAGCGAGGTATTCTCCTTCGTGGATGGTTTTTTTGGATATAATCAGATTCAGATCAAACCCAAGGATCAACATAAGACTTCATTTATTTTTCCTTGGGGTACTTTTGCATATCGAAAGATGCATTTCGACCTTAAAAATGCTAGAGCAACATTTTAGCGGGCTATGACCTTAATTTTTCATGATCTCAAAATGATTATCGAAGTGTATTTGGATGGCCTCGCTACTCATTCTCATTTGAGAGTGCGTCATCCATACCATTTGAGGTTATTATTCGAAAAATGTCGTCATTATCAGGTTCGGTTAAATCCTCATAAGTGCATCTTTTGCGTGACTATTGGTCGCTTGCTAGGGTTCATCGTATTGAGGGAGGGTATAAGAGTCGATCCCTTAAAGGTTGAGGAAATTCAATTGTATCCCCCATGTAATATTAGACATCTTCAGTGTTTGCAAGACATGGCAATTTTCTTGCGGAGATTCGTAGTTAATTTTTCCAACTTGATTAAAGGATTTATGCGTCTTCTAAAGAAGGACACTCCCTTTTTCTAGGATGAGTGATCCCAAGAGTCCTTTGATGCTCTTAAGCAAGCCTTAGCATTGGCCCCCATGCTTAGTCCACCCGACTATAGCTATGATTTCTTAATTTATGTGGTCGCGTCCATGGATATGGTTGGTATCGTTTTGGTTCAGGAGGATGAGGAGCTCCACGAGCATGTCATAAATTATTTGAGCCGAAACCTTATTGATGCGGAAATCCGTTATTCCCATGTGAAGAAACTTGCCTTGGCCACCGTTCATGTGGTTCAGAGATTGAGACATTACATTCTCCTTCGTCGAACCTTGGTTGTAGCTCATATAATACTGTTTTAGTTCATCCTCACTAGAAGGATGGTTGGGGGAAAATACAATAAATGGATTGTTATTTTGCAAGAGTTCGATCTTGAATTCGTTTCAATGAAATCGAAGAAATCATTGATCTTTACGGAGCTCATATCTAATTTTCCAAGTTGGAGGAGGAGGAGGTTTATGAGGATACATTTTTCGATGAGCATATTTTCCTTATCTCATCTTTGTACCCATGGTACGGGGATATCATTGTATATTTTCAAACGTTGAAGGTCCCTACTCACCTTTCATGGGATGAGTGATGACGATTACATCATGTAGATAAGAACTACCTTATAGTGGATAACACTTTGTACCGCCGTGGGGTAGATTCCATTTTACGTCGTTGATTAAACCTTGAGGAGGATGAGGTTATGCTGAATGATTGCCATGGAGGGGCATATGGAAATCATTTATCTGGGCTTTCTATAGCCCAAAAAATATTGAGAGCAGGATATTTTTGGCCATCGATCTTCAAATATTGTGTTAATGCAGTCAAGAAGTGTTACCCTTGCCAGGTGTTTGCATGCAATATGCGCTTGCATCTAGACCTATACATCCTATTATCATTGTCGGTCCCTTCACCAAGTGGGGGATTGACTTTATGGATTGCAACCCAGCTTCAGTTGGGGGGCATCATCACATTATAGTGGTTGTCAATGTTGATGTATATCTAACTTCGGAATGTATTCTTCTATGTATCTTATGTATTGTAACCCGATGTTTATTCTGGGATTTTTCTATTATGTATTTGAGTCATGTGGTCATGCCCCAATGTTCCGATCGGGAGGATTAATAATGTAATCAAGTCATATCAAGTCATTAGGTAAGTCCCCATAGTTTCGAGGCACTTGAGTTATTATACACTAATTAAGGTGTAGGCTCGAGTAGTAATTATTAGGTCGAGCCTACGTGTGAAAATGTAATTCAAGTGAATGGATGAATATAAATAGAGAGTGAGAGTCTCTCTATTTCACTTGTAATTACATCACTTACTCTCTCAAGTGTGGCGCACCTTTGGAGAAGGAAATACTTGGGCTTGACAGAAGACAGAAGACTATTGCTGTGGTGGGAGGTCATCTTACTGTTTTGGGTATCACATCTTGTGGTGATACTATCTTAGAGGAAGTTGCGGGGTTTTCTCCATTTATGGTTTCCTCGATTAAAACTCTTTGTCTCGCTTGTCTCATGTGATGTGCTTATGTTATTACTGTGCTTGTTATTCTCTCAGTGAAAAGATCTTAACATAATGCTAGCTTAAATGTTGAAAAACTAACATGGTATCAGAGCTAACCTGAGAAGAAGACATTGTGCAGCTACAAGAACTAGGGCTTCCTATTTTGTGGATCTTCCTCCACATATTTTCAGCAAAATTATGCTAGGATGACTCTCCATTGAAGGGTGCATCTTTCTGTCGATGTGGAATTCAATTTCAAGCATTTTCAGTTTTGATGTGGAAATTAGGGCTTTCTACAGAAGAGGAATTTTTTAGTGAGACCAGCATAGGATTGTTCTCCTCATCAAAACCGAAGTTTAGAGACCTGGATCAAGAAATTTGGTTGGGTAAAACTCTGGGAAAGTCAAACCCTAGTTTGACCCTAAGCTAGGAAAAACCCTAAATACTAAAACTACTAAGTTTTGGTACAGTCACTATATTCCAAGATTGGAAAAGTATCAGAAGCTGAAAATTGCAGGGGCCGAAGATAAAATCATGATTAAGCCTGTGTCCAAAAATCAGACTCTGGTTCTCTGTACTCCAGGAGATATGATCTCTCCAAGTTAGGGTTCCAGCCTCTTCCAGAATTCATCCCTAAACAGGACATCTGGGGATATCTGCAATATATTGAGCTACAGAGGTCCAAATGGAATTCCTGAAGATGTTCCAGAAAGGGTACAAAATTTAATTTCAGTGGTATGAATATCAGACTTAGAAGATGAACCAGTGACACGTGGCATGTCGTACAACTTCACTATTCTGAACAGTCCTGTAACAGGTCACCTTGGGAAAAGGATCATAAATCCCAAATGGTGAAACCAATTCTGATGAAAATTGCGGTGTTGGATCAGGGACATGTGAGGTTACCTCAGTGCGAAATTTCCAACATAGAGGATCAGTAATTTTGGAGATATCACAGAAACAGTAACAGACATTTCTGTAGAAGAAATCAGAAAATTAGGGCTTCCTGTTTCAGGAGCTTCCCTCCACTATTTTCAGAAAAAGGAGTACATTGGATAGATCCATTTGAAGAGATCTATCTGTTCATCCAATCAGATCTGAAAGATTCCAATTTTTGAAAATTAGGGTTTCTGTGACAAACCCTAGATCAGCAAACTCTGGGACAAGGACAGACACCTCAAATCGGTAAGATCTAATCCTTTGCTATTTCCATTTGAGGTTCTCATTTCAATATGATATATCACATCAGCTTGGTGACAAGCATGGGGAATTTGACAAATTCCAAACAGAGAAGTATTTGATCTCTCTGAAGAAAATGGATTGGACACCTACATGAGTATAGAGGTTCCAGTTTCAGAGGGAGACGAAGTTAGAAGCCTTTCACAAGAAGAACTTGGTCAAGGCGAAAGACGACATCATGCTCATGCTGCAGGGGATGATGAACCATCCAAAAGAGATCCAGACATGAAAGTGAAGATTCTTCAAGCAAAGATTAATATGTTCTGATATCAGCTCTCACAGGTAACATTATTCATGGAAGTGATGATTGGCTTATAGACAGTGGGGCTTCCAAACATATGACAGGATTCAAGGAATCCTTTGTAATACTCTCAGAACATGAATCACCTCACAAGGTGAAACTAGTAGATGACTACCAATATCCAATAAAAGGTAGTGGGAAATAGTCATACAAGCTAGACTCTGGTAAGTCTCTAACAATGAAAGAAGTATTGTTTGTTCCAGGATTCAAGAAGAACCTTCTCTCCATTTCAGCATTAATGTAAAAGGAATATAGATTGCATTCATAGATGGTCAAGTCATCATATGGCTAAAATGAAAGACTATCGATGATGTGGTAGTGATTAGAGAACAAGAAGGAGGCTTGTACAAATTGAAGGGCTATCCAGAACAAGACTTGATCCATGATACGGTAGAGACAAATGAGCTTTGGCATAGAAGGCTTGCACATGTGCACTTCATAGCACTACCTATTGCAAGCAAAGCTATTCCATAATTTCAAGCTATTTGAACGGAAGAACAAAAAATCAGAATATGACCTAAAGAAGAAGTGAAGAATGAAGAAGTGGTGATGGCCACCTTGAATGGCCTCCCAGGATCGTGGAATTCATTCATTCAAGGAATGTGTTCCAGAAGGGAGTGATTACTTTCAGCAAACTTTGGGAAGAAGAAGAAGCTCTACCCATAAGAAGAGAAGATAAGATGGGAGCATTTGAAGATCCGGCTCTCACCATCCAAA
>LPNX011100624.1:428771-458181 GCA_001517045.1 Pseudotsuga menziesii
GTTGTTCCGAAGAGCAAGTGACGACATTTCAAAATGAAGAATAACATGGCGAGTGTAGTGACATCATTGATGCAGAACCCTCCAGCCACCAAGAAGAAAGGGAAGAGTAGTTCAAGAAGAATGATGTCAGGGCGCAGTATCGAGACCTGAAGAGAAGTTCATAGTTCCATCATGCAATAGATGGAAACATCATGGGATACAAAGCAAGATTCGTAGCATGAGGCTACGAAGAGACATTTGCAGTCAATAAGATTTGAAACACATACATGATGAGATTGATGAATATCTTAACCTTTGCTACAAGGTTGATAGAGGATGACAAGCTCACAAATGGGTGCAAGATGAAATTTTGAAGAAGTTCAAGATAGAGGATCTTAGTATCCAGTGATCCTAGATGGATACTACTTGTCACTCCAGTACAGAATGTTTCAGTGCATAGAGTACGGAAGACAGAGGGAGTATGATGCTCCACTTCAGAGGGAGTGATTGCAGAAGATCCTGAGGTTCGACATGGTGTGACAGGATGGGTAGATTACTGATGATTCTAGGCTTTACTGAGAGTAAAGTGGATTCCAACCTTTGATTCAAGGTTGAAGGTGAAAGACCAGTGATGCTCCTGTTATGTGTCGATGCACTATTGTTCTAGGTATGGAGGTGTGGCAGAGTATAGATGGAATCTTCCTTGGACAAGGGAAGTATGCAGTAGAGATCCTGAAGAGGTTCGGGATGATGGACTGTAAGGCTATGGCTACACCTATGGCATCAAACTTGAAGCTATTGAGTGATGCTTCATCAAAGTTGGTTGATGCTACGATGTATCATCAGATGGTTGGGTCATTGATTCACCTGACAAACACGAGACCAGATATTTGCTTTGCTGTGAACACCTTGAGCCAGTACTTGACAGATCCGAGAAGTGTGCACTTGATTGCTCCAAAGCATATTCTGAGGTACCTGAAGGGTACAATTGATTATGGGCTCAAGTATGATGCGAATCAGAATATTAACCTAGAGGGTTATGTTGATTCAGATTGGGCAGGCAGTGCCATCGACAGGAAGAGTACTTCAGGATGTTGCTTCAGTATGGGATCAGGTGTGATCTCTTGGTTTAGCAGGAAGCAATCCTGTGTGGCACTGAGTATAGCTGAATCAGAGTATGTCGCAGCTTGTTCAGCTAGTTGTGAGGCAGTATGGCTGCGGAAGCTACTGTCTGATATATTTGATCTCCAGTTGGATGCTACTTGTATACATTGTGACAACCAGAGTTGCGTGAAGTTGTCAGAGAATCCAGTGTTCCATGACAAGTCGAAGCATATCGAGATCAAGTATCACTATATCAGGGATATGGTGCAGAGAGGAGCAGTGCAACTCCAGTATGTTGCGACGGAGGAACAGATAGATGATGTATTGACGAAGCCATTGACTAGGATGAAGTTTGAGTACTTCAGAGAGAGACTTGGTGTTCTCCAGATCGAGGCTTCCTCCTAGGGAAAGTGATGAGTTCCAAAGCCATTCTGACGAGCAGGTCAGATGTAAGGGCTGAGCCATTCTGTCATGGTGAGAGGGTTCATTTCCTTCCATGTCAGATATGAGTGCTAGAGATCCAAAGCCATTCTGACAAGTAGGTTAGATGTAAGGGCTGAGCCATTCTGTCATGGTGAGAGGATTGGTTCCTTCCATGTCAGATATGAGTGCTGGCCATTCTGTCGAGTAGGACAGATGTAAGGGAAACTGCCACTCTCCAGGAGAGTGGAGGCACCTGGTCAGTTACCAGGTAGCTCAGTCTGGGACTGGGGGCCATTCTAACGAGGGTGTAGGATTCAGTTCCTACCAGGTCAGATGTGAGTGCATGCCCTTCTGACGAGTAGGTCAGATGTAAGTGCAGAAATCTCTCTTCATTGTGGCGGACGTGGTTCCTGCCTGGGTGAAAAGAACAGGGTTCTTTCATCATTATGGCGGACGAGGTTCCAGCCTGGTTGAAAGTCTTGCATCATTGTGGCGGACGTGGCTCCAGCCTGGGTGAAAAGAACAGGGTTCTTCCATCATTATGGTGGACGAGGTTCCAGCCTGGATGGGATTGTGCCCTTCTGACGAGTAGGTCAGATATAAGTGCAGAGACATTTCACATATGGTAGTTGATGTGCCTACCATGCTGGTGAATGTGAGTGCTGGGCCTTTCTGATGTGATTGTAGTTTACTACATGATCAGATGTGAGTGTTGGGTGTGCCTTTCTGACGAGTAGGTCAGATGTAAGTGCTGGGTGAAGACCTACATGAGGTTAGGCCTACAACCAGCATGAAAAAGGGCTAGCTCTGTAGAACTTCCTATGACGAGATAGTACACACATGATGATGACCAAAGATGATCCAGATCGAGCTATGATCCAGATCCAATTATGATGACTCCGAGAGATCCAGATCGAGTGATGATCCAGATCCAGTAGTGATGAGCCAGATCGAGAGATGATCCAGATCTAGATCTAGATCGAGTGATGATCCAGATCTAGTCCAGTGATGATGATCCAGATCGAGTGATGATCTAGATCGAGTAATGATCTAGATCCTGTGATGATGTTCTATGATGATCCAGATCCAGATGACTTGAAGACGAAGATGATCTAGTTGATACAGAGAAGAAGACCCGTGCTGAAAATTGTGTCAAAAGAATACCTTCCTAGTTAAGAGGGAGTGTTGATGTATATGTAACTTCGGAATGTATTCTTCTATGTATCTTATGTATTGTAACCCGATGTTTATTCCGGGATGTTTCTATTACGTATTTGAGTCATGTGGTCATGCCCTAATGTTCCGATCGGGAGGATTAATAATGTAATCAATTCATATCAAGTCATTAGGTAAGTCCCCATAGTTTCGGGGCACTTGAGTTATTATACACTAATTAAGGTGTAGGCTCGAGTAGTAATTATTAGGTTGAGCCTACGTGTGAAAATGTAATTCAAGTGAATGGATGAATATAAATAGAGAGTGAGAGTCTCTCTATTTGTCACTTGGAATTACATCACTTGCTCTCTCAAGTGTGGCGCACCTTTGGAGAAGGAAATACTTTGGCTTGACAGAAGACAGAAGGCTATTGTTGTGTTGGGAGGTCATCTTACTGTTTTGGGTTTCACATCTTGTGGTGATACTATCTTAGAGGAAGTTGAGGGGTTTTCTCCATTTATGGTTTCCCCTATCAAAACTCTTTGTGTCTCTTGTCTCATGTGATGTGCTTATGTTATTGCTGTGCTTGTTATTCTCTCAGTGAAAAGATCTTAACATAATGCTAGCTTAAATGTTGAAAAACTAACAGTCAATTATTTCACGAGATGGGCACAGGCTATGTCCACTATTAAATCCGACGGTGAGATAGCCACGCATTTCGTTTTCGACCAAATTATTACTCAGTTCAGGATTCCGAAAGAGCTTGTCACTGACCATGGTAGGAACTTTCTGAATAGAATGATGGAAGAGTTGGCTTCAAAGTTAGGGTATAAGCAAGAGCATTCCTCTTCTTACTACCCTCAGGCAAATGGATAGGTTAAAGTAGTGAATAAATCACTTAATTCCATTTTACAATGAACCATCACACAAAGCAAGATGAATTGACATATCATGTTATATCCTGCTTTGTGGGCCTATAGAACCGCGGTTAAGACTGCCACTAGTTTCTCTCCATATCAGCTTGTGCATGGGGTGGAGTTTGTCTTGCTAGTTGAATGTGAGATCCCTTCATTCAAGTTAGCTATAGAGATTTTACCAGACAGTTCTACATTGGAGGAACATTTGGTCCACTTAGAGCAGCTTGATGAGCAGTGACGAGATGCCTTAGTGGCTGTAGAAGTAAATAAGCATCTTGTTAAGGTCCAATATGATAAGTCTGTCCGTCCAAGGAATTTTAGTGAAGGTGATTTGGTCCTTTTGTGGGATCAAGCTAAAGAACCCTTGGGGGAAGGGAAGTTTAATCCCATGTGGCATGGTCCTTACGTGGTCAAACGTGTGTTAGAGAAGGGTTCCTATGAGCTAGTGGATTATGAAGGGATAGCCTTGGTGGAGCCTAGAAATGGGATCTATCTTAAAAACTACTATGCGTGATCTTCAACTAGGGATTATTGTTGTATATTATTATACAGTTTTTGAGTTGCATAGTTATGTTTTCTTATGGTGATCAGGTTTGTTGATTAGCTTATGTTTCTTATGGCATATGTTGATGGAGTTATCCATTTACATAGGATTCACTGATAGTGCTAGCCATCACACTCAGAACTCAGCTTCAACTGCTTGGGTTATTTATACTCCTACAGGTCAAGTATTATCTTCAGGAGGCATATGTTTGTGGCCTTCTTCAAACAATGTTGTTGAATATAGTGTTGTTATTGAGTTACTGTGTGATGCTAGTTCACATGGTGTTCTCTCTCTTGAGGTACGTCTTGATTCGCATTTAGTGGTTCCATGGCTTAATGCCTCATATCATATTAGGGATCCAGTTTTATTATGAAGATTCTTACATGTGAGATTGCAGGAATGACAATTTGAGAATATAACATACATACATGTTTCAAGAATTTTTAATCAAGTTGCTGACTCATATGTTAACTATGTGTTAGATTGGCATTTGTTTCATAGACCATAAGCATATCACAAACATACATTTTTGCACACATGTAAATAAATAATCAATCATCATAAAATTTTTTCATTAAAATCCAAAATGTGACATCATAATACATAAGTGTCATAATACAAAATTGGGGCTTCCGAGCCACCAAAATATAATACACGGTAGTATAAAAGGAAATACTTGCAGGTCTCTAAGCCTATGGAGGAGGAGGGGGGTTATGATTGTGGTAACACACCACGGCTCTAGCTAGTCATTGAAATAATTGAACCCATGCCCATGGTACACCAACCACTTGGCAATGCATGGCCTTAGGAAAGTCCTTGACTTGTGCCATCGGTACCCTGTGTGTCAAGCATACAAAGTTTGTATGAATGCTTTGGAGAATTCGCTCCACATCCACACCCATGATGTCATCTCATCTTCCCCTCCATCTATGACGAGGGAAACCATCTGGTAATCGTGGTCCAACATCTACATACACATGATAGATTGTCACTATGTGTCGTCACACCAAAACATGTCTTTTGAGTCAATATATCAAGAAACACAAAAAAAAAATATAATTCAAAAAACTTAAAGTGGGTTTGAGATTCGTTACCTATGTCACCATATGCCGCTCCTGGTGGTAGGGGCATGTCCATATCTCCATGAAAATCTATCCCTGCATAGGGATAGTCATCGATGGCTATGATTTGCCTCCACCGCCATGGAAAGAAGTCCGCTGGGTAAGGGTTAGCCACCCTACCTCTGTCAAGTATGCCCATAACATTTTCCCAATGTCATTGGGCCGGGTCTCGAACTCTGTGTGGAGGAATGTCCACTCTAGGACTAAGCCGCGGTACACGCTCAAAGAACAACGTGCTCAGTATGCTGTCGAAACTGAAGTTTCTCACCCTCCCCATCTTGCAATCATTGAGTTGTTGCTTCATGTTTCTAAATAGCACAATGCTCTAGTCATACACTATGGGTCTCATACACTCCACCACATAGAACATCAGTGGACGAGAGGCCTCGTGGAGTGAAGCTAAGCTGACTATCCTACCAAGTGCCAATAGTATGGCCTTCAGTTCCAGCACCTGGATCAAGTTTGTCGGGATTTGAATTCCAACCTTTTCCATGTCCAGAAAGTAGTACACTGCAATGTACTCATCGATATTCAATCCACCTCCTGGCATGTGAGATAAAAAATTTACCACCTCTCCTTGTTGAGATAATCCAGTGATAAATTATATGTCCTCAATCTCTATACTAAGTGACATCCCATCAATATGAAAAGACTTAGAGTCTGAATCCCAGTAATCCACTAGCATTTGCAAGAGTCTTGGTTTGGCCCTCATGCTGCTAAGACATCAAAACTTATACAAGACGCATGCACGCAAAGCTTGTTGGGAAATTAAGTCACCTTGCACTACCTCTTCTACATTACCATGTTCCCTCTCCCTCCATCCTAAAACCATCCTGCACAAAAAACAAGATATTTCATCATTATTTAACCTTGAAAACCTCATCCGTGGCCTCATATGCTACTGTTTGCAAAACAGCCGCGTATGTACACGAGTTTGGATAGTTTTTCCGCGTATGGCCAACCCTATATGTGAAAAAAGCCCTGATACCCACGTGGGATGAAACGCACACTTTAGTATGGCACAAAAAAATTAAATGTACCATGAAAACTAAAAAATTTGGATGAAATAGGAAGAGAAGGACATGAGGAGTTACCTAGACCAAACAGTGTCAAATTTCAACGGACGATGCTCCCGGAATTTGAGTTGGAATTTTTGAGCTCAAATGGGTAAAAATTTGAAATGATATGGAATTTTTGAATATTTTACTATTTATAGATATTTTTTGAAAATCTTTACCCACTTCCTATAGTTTTGACCATTTTGAACCGTTTTGGACTAATTTGATGGTGTAGGAGTCTGTTTTGAGCACGGTTTGACCGTGGTTTTGACCTATTGATGCCTATTTCAGGTATTATGTCTAAACTGGCATATAGGTTATGTTTCACATCCGTTTGCACTTTTCATGACCTTATGACCATTTCGTTATAACCTTAGGTATGAACCTATTCTATCTTGTCACAGAACCTTCTTGTTGCTTTTAGAAGTGACATGATGTGAATGGTAGAGCTTGACCTTACATGGGTACCCTAATTAGATCCTATTTTGCATTTGGTTCCCATGCCGACATTTTTCCTTTAGGGTGTGGGAGTCCTTTGTATAGTATCGCCATGACTTTGCACAAGACCCTCATACTCCTCTTGATATTTTTGTTGTCCTTTTCCCCAGGACTCCCTTATGTCAAGTTATAATTGCATTATCATGATTTTTTCTTTCCTTATTGATCCTTATACCGGCTTCCCTGACTTTTATTATCAGCCATATAGCCCGATCTGGTCTCATGTCTAGCCACGTAGAGCCATTTTATATATCTTTTGCAAGTTGAATCCCCATTTTTCTGGGAGGGGACTTTCCCCCGAGTGTCGTTATCCTACACATGTTTCCTTACATTGAGCATAGGTATGTTTCATTGCTTGGAACTAGTTTGTTTTCCTCTTGACACTCGTCTCCTCCTAGTATGTAACTATAAATCACTTTTATTCTTTTTCAAGCTTTTCAAAATATTTGAAAAAGTCCAAAAAAAATCAAAAAACAAAAAAGCCGAACAGGAAAAGATGTTATCTTTGGTAGCATTCGAGTCTTGTCGCCTTTGAACGGAGAACTGTATATCACATCTATTGGTTGGGTTAATAGTTTGACTTTAGGAGTTGTACTCATTTCTCTGAGGTTATCTCCACCGACTGGTTAAGCTTCCAGTCCCCACGGAGCCTCTGTCGATGCCTTTGTGTTGCAGAGATGTCCCAGTTTTTGTATATCGAATCTATGCTGCCTACATTCAGTCACCATTCACCTTTATGCTCTTGTTCGAAGGAAGTTGAAGCCTGAGTCGGCCATTCCCCAATTTTCTTGAATCTGCATGTCGGCCATTCCCAGTACTATTACTCATTCATGCACATTATGATCGAGTCCTTCCACATTATACATCTTTGATGAGTACCTCATGTTGGATGATGGGGTATGCCTTAATTCCCTCCTTCCAGCGGATTTCATCCCATCGACTTGAGATCATTTATTCTAGGATAGAAGTCTAGATTCATTTTGAGTGCCTTGAGACTTACAGTCATCAGTGGCAGGTTCTCTTTCCATCGACAGTTTTGGGAATACATCAATGTCCCTTGATCGATGGATTCTTTCAAGTGTTCGACCTCAACACATTTATTCACACTTGTTAGTTTGCACTCTAGTACCTTGATTCCCATTTTCATTATCGATGGGTGATCTCGTGTCTGTTAACGGTATACATCAATGACCGGTAATTAGATGATGGACTATTATGTTCGACCTCGACACCTCTATTCACATATTAGGACATGTACTCGTAGGGAATTGTGTATAATACTTTCTAGATTGGTGGCATTTCTGATATGCTACCTCCTTGATTGTGCTAGTGTTCATGAGATTTTAGCTCTCGTGACTTGATTCCAGTGTATGCCAGATATCTTCAGCCATTATGGAGATCTTGATCCATTGTATATCTTCATCTTTCATGGAGATCATGATCCTTTGTACATCTTCATCATGGAGATTCTGATCTATCTATATTGTACGTGGCAATGACCACAAATGTCATATTTTGTATCATGCCTATTCATGGCCATTGTACTCTTATGTATCTGGGACTGCTGTATGAACTTGCAGTCATATGCAGATATATTTGTACTATATTGTTGGATGGCTAGTTCTTCCACCTGGTTCTTCATCACTTCACTTCTGGGATGGACTTATAATGTATTTCGGCCATTGGATCACCCCTCTTACCTCACACATTAGGGGGAATCTGTTACAACTAATTTTACCACACATGGTAGATCACATATTTATCGCCTTCCCTATCCCTCTGCAGACTCTTTGGACCCCATGGACCATTTTTGTACCTTTGATGTTTCCAAGATCGTCCCTAAAAACATGCCTTGTTTGCCATACACAACTTTTAAACCTATTCTCGTTTATATACGCGGATATGAACCTTAAACCTATGTACATCAGGATGTGTGCCAAAGACCAAATAGTTTTGGAGTTTTCTTTGATGTGGATCTGAGTCACTTGTCTCTTGGCCTTCCATATGCCTTGAGATCACTTGGATTTGACCTTTCATTACCCCATTGAAGCACTATATGAGGAATCCTTTGGATACATTGAAAGGAGAGGAATTGAAGAGCAATAAAACTATAGTCCATTGTTGTCGAAGCTTGATTATACTTGAGTCTGCATCCCTTTGTCCCTTGGATCACTTTGTGTTCTTCCCAAGCTTGTCTTTGCTTGTGAGCTTGCTATCAAGAGATGGAGGATTGAGGTGGTGGAGGCCCAGGTGGAGGACTCAGTTTCTTCGGTTCACAGACGTGTCGACAGAGGTTGTCATTCTTGTAATCTGTGATTTATATTAATAGAAATATCTTTTCCTGTCAAACGATGTGCATTTAAATGAATATTGATTCCATGGATGCTTGTAATTAATTATACATTATTGATTATATATGCTAAAGTAGGTCTAACATCATTGTATAGAATGCTTGTCTTGTTTGCTGATTGTTGAAAGAGAAAATTGCTAACACAAGCGATATTGGAAAAGCTCGATGGGGATCTACATCAACCATCCAGAATAAGGTATGTTTTGAGATCCTTTAGTGTTAGCTGTTTATTTCTCTTACATATTGGGAAGGGATTGATTTATGCGGTTACTTTGTCTATTGTGGTACCCCAAGCCATAGGAAGTTTTCTCTGTAATAGCAGCCATTATAAACCTCCCTAGCCAGGATGATCATCATGGCAGCCGGTATAGACCTCACCAGACAGAATGATCATCAGGGATGTATGTAGTTATGTTTGAACCCTAAGATTCCACTCAGATAAAAACCTAAAATCCTATGGAATCATATTAGTTTTAACACGGCTGTCTGTATAAATTGGATATTTCAATCAAAATTACAAACCAAATTAACAACAAATGTCTGCACACAATAACGAAAATACTAGTATAGATCCTGGGTTGTCATTGTGGAGACCCATGAACTTTAACATTAGTAAATATGGTATGTTTTCATTGTGAATATTCATGTCCAAATTCCATGGAAGACATGTGTTCCCACTAAGATACCGAAAATATAAAATATACAACATTGACAAGTCACTTAGATCCATTACTCCCCACCAATCAACCTAAAACATTTACAATTACCTAAAACAAACATCAAAATTGGGGATCATAGCTCTTCACAAGATAATAAAAACACATCTAAATATACATATGTTAGTTCCAATATTTGATACATTACTCATTTGTGTGAACTCAAGACCCTATTTTAATGAGTCTTTACAAGTGTTAATATTCAATATACCAATGCATAATATAGATTCAACTCATTATTTCTCTGTGACTCACATGCATAGAGTTGATAGATCGCCCCAAAATATAGAGTGCATGTGGTTTCTCTGGATGCGAAAAAACAAATGATGAAGGATTGTCAACTTCACCTTCTGAATTACAAATAAAAAACATGAAATGGCACTAGAAGGGAGAACTAGCCTGCAAAGGAAATGGTGGCAGTAGCTGGAGAGTGTATATCCTCTATTGGATTTCCAAAAGTATTGAATGGAGTATGATTGTGTGGAAATATCTAGATATATATACACACATGGTGAGTATGGGGTGGTCATAAGAAAATCCTAGTGGGTAGCTAGTAATGAGATGGTTGCTGTCTTTTTACAATTATCCCCATCCCACCCACAATGGCCCTCCATGTGATATGATCTAACAATTAGAACAATTTTAGGAACATGATTTCCATTTTATTCCCAGAGTTAGGTTTTGTTAGATTTAGCAGCCACCTTTGACTCGATAATAATAGTTTGTCTATTTTATATCATCACCAAATGTCTTGGTCGTCTTTCACTGTCATGAATTATGTCAAGCCAACAAGACACTTTGCTTTCTTGTTGAACTGGTTGGTGCCTATGGTTTGGATTTTATGCATGTGAAAGGACAAAATAGTTTGTGTTAGCTCCATGGTTGAGGTATAACGTTGTCATACTATTTTTCTTTTTAATTGTTGGAAAATTTTTGAGGGTGTCAATCCTTTGGTAATATAGTTCAGTAAAAATATAAAAAATTGAACGGAAGCAATACTGAAATTAGATATAACTACCTCAAGGGAGAATTCAACAATGGTGACAATTGAAGTCATTAGATATAACTACATGAAGGGAGCATTCAACAGTGGTGACAATTGAAGTCATTCAAGCCCTGAAATGTTTTTGAAGTTTATATCCCAGAGGAAACCACAAGACCCTCTTAAACACAAAATTCATGGAGAGCCCAAATTAGGGTTTTCAATTCCGAACAAATTCTTTTGTAGAGAGCTCCACCATATATTCCCCGAGGTTGTGAGAACTGAGAACGAGTTACCTCTTTGGAAAAAAACTCCAATATGCCCCCCTGTGTAGTGATGCTCAATAAATTAATTTTGATGAGTCAATGAGCTTTGTCTGGGATATAGTCTATCTCCCTTCAGATTCCAAGAATAGGGTTTGAGGTTTTCCAAATTTTGCAACAAACCTATGGAATTACCAAATTGTACCTATTCATTGTTTGGAGGCAACTCCAAATGAAAATGAATATATTTATTTTCTTGTTTTTTTATATAATTTTTTGTTACTTTTTGTATATTATTTATAATATAATATAAAACTAGTATACCATTATTTATATGTACCAATTCATTGTTTGGCGGAAACTCCAAATGAAAATGAATATATTTATTTTCTTGTTTTTTATATATATTTTTTGTTATTTATTGTATATTATTTATAATATAATATAAAATTAATATACCATTATTTATATGTATTCTTTATATGTTATTAAATTAACTTACTAATATATATATGTGTGTGTGTGTGTGTGTGTGTGTGTGTGTGTGTGTGGTGGGAAGTGTTTTAACACATTGGAATTTATATGGGTTGTGTCAGATTCGAAAGCCATGTGGCCACCAATCAAGGGAGATGGGATGCATGGAAAAACATTCTTATATTGATACATGCGCAATAGAAAAGAAGGTGTTTACAAAGGAGTTTCACCAGTTGGACATCATGGGAGAGATTGCAGAGTTTATAGGCCATAATGAGTACCACTCAGTACTTCCTATCATTCATGTTGATTCACTAAACCATGTTACAAAATAATCCATTTAATGTTAATCCATGGAATCGGGTGGTTGCAGTAAGCGGTGCAGATCTACGTCATGCATTAATGTTGAGATGTGAGACATGAGGGGGTCTACAATTTACTAAATTATAACACTGCGGATGGATTTAGAGACTGAATCCATCCGCAATGTTAGAATTTAGTAAATTGTACAAATTCATTGTCAAAATTGGAAATTTCCATTGTCGAAGTGACACAACTAAAACTGACCAAATGTTATATGGTCATTTTTAGTCTAGATATTCTGTGACCAAATTTTGTCATTTATCTTGTTCTTTTTTAGTTCAGTTTTTATCTCATGACCAAAAGTGGTCATTTATCTTGGTCTTTTTTAGTTAGGTCACTTAAATTTATCAATTTTGGTCATTTATACCTTGAAAAAAATTGTGGTGACCAAAATTTTTGGTCTCTTGGTCAATAATTTCTTGGTTTGTACTGGTTTTACAATCAATACAATCAAATGACAACAATAAAGATATACCTATTCCGTCGGTCGAGGCCTGCATCTCTCATGCAGTCAGAAATATGCATCGTGGGGTGTGAGAGCATACTGCGACACTATGTCGTGATCAAGATGGAAAATAATATCATCGCCCACCCACTGTAACTCAAGCTTTGTATGTGCAGTGGGTGCTCTAATTCTCTCTTCCTGCACAACCATCATGGTACCATGCATCAAGTCATGCGTGTTTCCTCTGCTAGTGCATTTCGCTCCTCAATCGCTAGCTGAGATTACTCAACTACATCATGTTTCCTAAGCAAGGTCTTGTTAGGGTGACCTACCAAAGGCTCAGCTTCTAGCTTAGCTCTAGGGTCTTTCCTAGCCCCAGGATGCGCATGAATGCGTCCCCCTCCAACACCATAGAAGCTCGAGGGTGTGCTGGTGTAATTTAGGTGCATCCCCAAGACAGCACAGTGGGACCTGGTCATGGTAGGGAAACATGCCCCATGCTCTAATAAAACTGTCATAGAGATAAGGCGTTGCAGCCTCTAAATTAAACTCCTTGAGTCTGAGTAGTTAACCAGTGGGGAGTTCAAGAGAGATATCAAATAATGTTCCCTTCACATCATGGCCAGTTGTTGCATCTCTCACTATGGGCCATTTATCAGGACCCATCATTGCGATTCTTCTTCTCTGACATGCAGTGGCCGAAAGAGAAATCGATGGTCTGATGGACCTGTAGATCTTCAGTAGATTGTCTACTGCCTCTAACATCATCCCCATCAAACGTGATGCAGAAGAGTGGTCCGAAATCGAGCAGACGTTAAACCGCAAAAAATCACACTAACTGGTAATTTCTTGCAGTGTGATGCATGCAATCTCATCCTCCCATGGTGTTTCCTCGAGAGGTTTGGGGCCCTGTTGTGCAGCCTCAACACCTGAAAATTAGATGAAAACATAAATGTGAGTCAAAATACATACATTAACTGTAGGTGAATTTAAAATCAATATAAATTAAAGGTACTAATAATCGAAAGAAAAATATATATACATTTAATGTACCTGTCTCATGGGGAACCTCCCCACCGACACCAACAATATCCTCCTCATCGCTCGCATGCACAGAGCGGCTTCCAGAGTGGTTGTCGCTCGGCTCCCCAACAGGAGCGTCTGTTGGCATAGGACGCCTAGGTGAACCTGTGAAAATAGAGACATACAAGTTAATGATTGAATATACACATGTGAAACAATTTAATTTTATGTAACTCACAACAAAGACTACATCATGCACAATTGTATACTTACGAGTCCTTTGCCAACCTCCAGGGCAAGGAATGGCCACAAATCTGCCAGTTCTATGCCTTCGGCGAACCAAAGAACCCCAATGTGTAGATGCATCTGCATGAAATAAATATTTATATTAATATTTATCATAATAATAATATTTATATGATGAAAAATGATATAAATTAATCTATATTTTATATATAAAATGAGTTTGTGTTAAAAAAGTCGCTTACTAAGTCTAATATGCCTAAAAATTGTAATTGTTTCTATGACATAGCTACCTCTTTGTTTTGCTCGCGTATTAAATTACTATTTGCTTAGATATTTCTATAGGTTAAATTTAAAATATTTCTTTTCTAATGATGAAGTCTTTCATGTTTGACAACCAACTCTAAATAGGTTATATTATGCTCAATGTGAAGTAAAAAAATGAAGCCTTTAAGGATTTTCCTTAACAAAAAATAATATATTTAATTATGTAATATAATAAACTATAAAATATTACTCAATTATTAAATTAATATGTGTTTTATAATGACAATCGACTTATATCAAACTCCTTTAACTATGTGAAAATGAGGGAAAGGAGTTTAATTCGAATGTTGATTAATGGTAAAATGCTCCAAAACTTTGCGACCATTCATGGATTGGTCTTTGAATATGTCTACAATGTTGGGTACTGACCTAAAATGGTTTGACATTGATCATGAAAACCAATGTTGGGTGCTAACCTAAAAGGAAATCCTACTAGATTGACGGTTAAAGTGGTTAGGTACCCATGTGCTCCGGTCGATGGTTATTCCTTTATATGAACATTGATAGTTTGATGGTGTTTACTTTCTCTTTTATTCTTGTTTTGGTCATAATATAAGTTGGCCTTCTTTTTTTTGGGTGTTATTCATGGTTTTGGAGCAGAGGTAGCCCCAATTAGGGATTAATATCCTTATTTCCCCATGACCATATTTATCGTAGGTGAGGTCTACCATAACATAGTTCTAGAAAATGTATATATATTGAGAATATCATGTTCTCTATATATCAAAAGTTTCGTGCAAAACTTTCCACACCAGTTTGGAACCAAATATGCGGGTACTCTCTTGTTGTACCCCAATATCCCATTATTCTTACAGTTTCTAAGGGCATCAAATTTCCCTATAGACATACCTTACTTCGAGTAATGCCCCACTTGAGTGTTTTAGCTAAGTTGTGGGTACTCATCACATATATTATCTATGTTAATTGGAACTATTCAAGGATCTTGACAGTAAGAATCCTCAACAAGATCCTAAGGCACTTGCTTCCATTCTTTAATGATGGTCAAGGTCCCACGAGATTACTCTTCTATTTACTGTGATAAACTTGATTTAATAGAGATAGGGTATATATAGATTACATTAATTAATTCTTTTTTTTTTTTTAGTTGATAGGGTATATTAATATATATTAATGATTATTTTAATGTGTTTCTTGTAGTCTAAAATATTAGAAAGAGATTCTCTTTGTTTGTGTTGAGAAATACCGAAAACAAAAATTATTATTTTTCTATTCAATTAATCAAACAGCTATGAACATAGTCTTTACAAATTATAGAAATGAATAGTAATTAATGGTATTAATTCTTCGGGTATATATTTTCAAAACTAGATTCACAGGCCAAGTAGATATATGTACTACAACAAGGTATTCTTTACAAATTGTACAAATGAAAAATAAATTTTAGTATTAACTCTTTAATTATATATTTCTAGAATAACTTTGGAGGTAATCAACTTATTTAAATAATCAAAAGTTGTAGATACTTTCATATTAATACCTTATAGCTTTTGATTGAAGTACATAGATCATGTACTCAGTAGGTTATAAATTAAAAATAAAATGTCAAATGTCAAATGAGATCACTATGGATCTATTTGACAATAAAAAAGCTAAAACGGCCAAGGCATATCAATAAAACCATAACTTTGCACTTGCACTTCATGTCAATCATTGCGAACTTAAAGAGTAAATGATTTTATTTTATTTTTTATATTTAAAGAACTGTGAAAATAATACAATCATTTACGTCTCCATAATTAAATTTATATGAGTGTAGGAATTCCACATTGGAACAGAGAAATAGAGATGGAATAATAAGCACCGTGCCCAAAGTTTTGTCCAAAACATTATGGAATTTGTAATAAAAATGCACTAGATCTATTTGCTTCCTCATTTGCTTATTTTTTATGGGTATCCAATGTTAAAAGGAAGTGATGTTCATCAACCAATTTGGTTGGACCACAACTTTTACAAATTGATTCATTGCAAGACTCCTTCCTTTTGAGGTTCAATTTGTATGTCAAGAGTAATTATCTTCAAATTGACACTTCATTTAGTTGATTACCTTAGTTATGTTTGGAAATTAGTTTTAAACAGATAAATTTATATTTACAACATTTTTCTCCATGGGTGTAGATCACTTGGGTATGGAGTGCATTGTTAAGGCACTCCTTGCATTGTCGTAATTTAAGCATTTACTAACCCTATGCTATGCATTTGCAACAACGTGGATGGTTGGAATGGAACACATGTTAGTATGTGATATTTTTTGGGTTACTTTAATTACTATGTGTATTTGTCTAATGTAAAGAAAAGTCCTTTTTTTAAAAATTTAATAAGAGAATGTGGATGGATACATCTTCGTTTCATACTGAATTGTGATCTAAAAATTATGGTAAAATATGGTGCACTACAACTCAAAGCTTTGGGTTGATGTAAGAATTTGTGTTTTGAATGAGGGAATTAAACATTGTCCCATGTAGGGAAACACAAATTAGGGATAGGTATTTCAAAGTTTTCATTTTATTATGGTGATCCAAGAAATGTTTAGTTTGACCAACTATTTGATGAATCTTATCTTAATGATATATAGAAACAAATAGTATAAAGTAATATATAAAAAGTGAAAATGCTTTCGAGAAATAAAATAAATATTAATTTGTGAAACTGAAATCTTACATTTTATACGAAGTACCACAAGTTTAATCATAGTTAGCGAACACGCCGTGAAGAGATTGAGATTTTTCTTTCCCTACCATAAGCATGATCAAGGATTTGAGACCTATCCAAAATACATAAAAAAATTACACCTATCCAAAATGCACAAAAAGCTTAATGGCACCAATATCCATATCGTTCTTCAAAGACACCCTAGTGGGGGATTGCAATGCTATAGAGAATAGTTTGAGTTTTAGCTGTCGTTGGTGGTGTTTCAGCTCATGAATCCACATTAGGGTTTAACACCTTTATTTTTGGGTGACCATATTTTTTCCTTAAGGTCAATTCTCTTTTCTCAAAACCTACACCTTTCGTATGTCACTCCGATGAACAAAAATGGTCGTGGGATAGAGAACCCTTCTCGGTCATCTCCCAACATATAATCATTTTGGATACCAAGGCCTATTCCAACTTGGCGAGTGGACTATTAAGTGTTCGCAAAATACTCACATGTTTTGTCGATGTTCCATCGTTTGGATCACTGTGAAACTGTTGTCACAACTATGTGGTGGACATTAATAATGAACAAGCATTTTTTCATGAACAATAAGAAAAATACAAGAATCCTAACCTTATTTTTTATATTTAAATGAACAAGTGAAAGTGGTGTTTTATTATTTTACTTTATTTTATTCCTCTACAATATCAATTTTTATTTAGTTTATTAGTTTTGGACACTTTATCATCATAAAAGTGATTTGTCCAAGCAAAAAAAGTCATAAAAGTGATTTGATTCCATTATCGAAATAATAATGGTTGGAGAATGCAAAAGGTTGGACAATTATACAAAGCATATGTTCGTCTTCAAAAAGTAGTTCAAATTTGGTGTCTTCATTTAAAAACTACACCTCGAGTAACAAGTGTTGTGCTTGGATAATGAGTTTTTTCACTTTTAGGGAAGCAAATTCCACCTTACTATTTGTAGGTCATTCTTAGTGATAGGAGTTTGGGCCAAGGAACACTATAGGCTCAATCCCTATGTGATTCTTGCATCTAGCAATGAATTTTATTGGATAGGAGACTTGCACCTATAGATTGTGGGATGAATGTAGAATATGGGGTGCAATGAGTACTAAGAAGCAAACACGCACTATGTAACATATTCTTATTCGCAAATTAACTAATCATATTAATTAATATAATATAATTTTACAATACATAAATTTTTAAATATTTAATAATGTATAAATATATATTTATTTTAATATATATCAAAATAATTTAAATTAAAACATATGGGTTGTTTAGATAAGTGTCTCCGTTGGTTTAAGGGTCATGATTGTCTCCCGTCTACGATTTGGATTTTTCCCAATCTCCCGTGTATTCTTGGAGGATTGAAAAAAATTGGGCAACATTTCTGCTTGCCCAACACACATTTCAAAATTAAATTCACAGAATAAACGCTGCTAGTTGATAGAAATATTTATAAAAACTATAATTTTAATGTTTAAATTTAACAAATTTAAATTAAAATTTTATTAAAAATTAGTGATTTGTCTCGGGTCTAGGGTTGATTAATTGTCTTTATGGTTCATATAGGTTCTTTGTACTTAGTGTCTTATGTATTTTTTTCAATCCTCTATGTATTCTCAGAGGATTGAAAAATTTTGGGCAGCATTTCTGCTTTCTTGGCACACATTTCAAAATTAAATCGACAACATAAACACTATGGGTTTACAAAATATATTTAAAACAAAAAGAATAAATTTTAAATAAATAACAAATTTAAATTACAATTTTATAAAAATCCGGCAGCATTTATCCTTGCGGGCACGCATTTCAAACATATTTAATAAAAAAACTAACCTAAAAACATGTATAACAATGGTTTTTTTTAATTTTAACCTAAAATTTTAAAACTTAAAAAAAGAAAAATTCGATTTAAATTTCAAAAAACTAGTTTAGGATGTTACCTCTCTCCTCCGACATCGTGGTGAAAGGTAGGTTGTGTTTCGGTTGTTTGTGGCTTGTATTGTAGCTCGGTTGAGGTCCATGGAGGTCCATGGGTTGCGCTGTAGCTCGGTCCAGGTACGTGTGTAAAGAAAATGCAAAAAAGAGGCTGCATGTCCCCGCGGCCTTTTTTATAATTTTTTTTGCATAGGTACCTTGATCAAGGTCTTAACACCTCAATCGAGGTTTTCTTAAACCCTCGATCAAGGGTTTAGCAGAATCTCAATCGAGGGTTTAAGAAAACCTCCATCTAGCGTTTGTTAAACCCTCGATTGAGGTGTTAAGACCTCGATCGAAGGTTTAAAAATTGCTCGATCGAGGTACTTTTTTGTGGTTTTGCCGAAAACCCCTCGCCAAAAATTGTAACCCAGCTCCATGGATGCACCTGCATTTTAGTAAGGTGATCAAGGATAAATGGCTTTCCATGCCCCAAAATGAATGTGACTTGGCCATACAAGGTTTGACTTACAAATTGATAGAAATTCAGAAGGTTGTTATTCCCTAGGATAAGAATAAAAAGAATCATTAAAAGTAGAGTTGGTAGCAATTGAGGATAAAATTCATTGTTGTTTTGTATTAAAACATGATTGGATTATTTTATGAATTATATAGGGACTCAGTTACGTATTTAGAGAGTAGGAAATCTCTCTTTCTAATGTTGGAGGAGGAGGGATGTCAACTTAAGAGCCCGTCCATCTAGCTTAAACAAGGGGACAAAAATACTCATTTTTTTCATAATGATTCTATTCAATGCAACAGTATGAATACTATTGGGGTATTAAAGGACATTTAGTGTGTACATATTTTAGGCCACAAAGAACTTAAAACAAGTACTTTTAAACATTTTAATTATTTTTTCATGATCTAGGTGTGAATCCTCTTGGATCTCAGATGAAAGCTATTCAATCTTATCCTCAAATTTTCAGCATAGAATATGCTAATAGTATTGGAGCTTTGGTCACTCTGATGGAAATTGAAAATAATGTTGAGGTTTTCCAATTTTAAAAGTCTTGTCCTAAACATGTGGAAAATTGGGTTATTTCTCAAGTTCTTTGACCTAGTTGGCCAGGATCTCCTTAAGGTGGTAGAGGAATCCTAGCATAACAAGAAGGTCTTAGCAACACTAAATTCTACTAATATTACATCGATCCCGAATACTAATGCTCCTACCTCCTACATGAATTTCTCCTTATAGAATTATGCAATCTAGTACATAAAATTATCTCCAAGGTCATAGCAAACAGGATCAATCCTTTTCTAGTATCTTTCATGGCCAAAGAGCAATTTGGATTTTTACAAAATGGGCTCAAATTTGACACTATTGGGATTGCATAGGAGAGCCTCCACACCATTAAGGTGAAGAGACTGTTAGCAATAGTCTTAAAAATGGATTTGAGAAAATCATATGAAAAACTGAATTGGACCTATCTGAGACTAGTTTTACTTCAAATCATGCTAAATTTGGAGGTAACTGATTGGATTATGGCTTGCGTCGCTTCTACAATTTTTTTTATTCTAGTTAACGATGCTCCTGCATAATTTTTTAAAAATCTCTAGATCTCAACTTCGTCAAGGTTTCTCTCTATTGCCCCTTCTATTTTGTATTGTAATTGAAGGTATAAGTAGATTTATCAATCAAGCTAGATATGATGGGAACATCAAAGGGGCCAGGATTTCGAGGCTACTATGCATTACACATCATTTTTTGTGTGGATGATGTCCTTATATTTGATGATGGTTTAGTGGAGGAATGGAGGATTTATTAGGATATTATCCATTTGTTTTGGGAGCTAAAATGTATGGAAGTTAGCCCACATATTTTTTTTGGTTCATTGGATATCTAATGAAATCCTTGGTGACATTTCCACTTTCTGTCCCATTCATTTGGAGAACATTGACTCGAGTTTTAAATATTTGGGATATTTCATAAATCCTAACAATAACTTGTTGACGGTTGGTTATCATTACTTAGGAAAGTGGGAAAGAAAATTGGAAACTGGGCATATAGGTTCGTATCCTTGGTTGGCAAACTAAATCTAGTATTTTTTATTATCCAAAATATGTTGGTGTATTGGATTTCTATGGACAAGGTCGGAACATTTATAATTCACAAAATTCGACAAAGGATGTTTTGATTTTATGGTTTGGAAACAAAGAGAGGGTTTGTTACCAACTGGTCAAATTATCTCATATTTATTTAGCTAAGAAGCTCAGAGGATGGGGCATCACAAATATGTTATGGTTTTCATAGAGATTGGGTTTGAAAAGTTTGTGGAGGGGACTCTTTGGCCGAGGTCTCTAGATTGAGATCATCATAACACAATATCTCAAGAATCTTTCTATTGTGGATTGGATCCATCATGATAATATAGATCTCTTCTACTTCCAATACATAGAGGGGTCTTATAAATGCTTTCGCACCTACTCAACACTTGGTTAGCTTAGAAGGTGGGAAACAATTGTAATGTTTTGATTATTGGGACCAATCCATATGTAGGTAGTGATGATAATTACAAATGATCTCCAAATATAATTAAACATTTGGGATGTTTTGGATTTCAACTCCCATCACATGTTCAGAATCCTATTGTTGGATTGAATGATACAAATTATTGGTACCGCTCAGAGGATTTGGGACTAATTGACATGTTTTCGATTGAGTGGGATTTATATATTGAAGGAATGGTTAAATATGGCATTAGATTAATTGACATGGAGAACCAACTTGTTTGGTCATCTAACACTTCTACGGGACATGTCACATAATCCTTGGAATATGAGGTTATCACTTTATACAATGACACACTAGATGAAAAATGGTGGTACAATACTATCTGGAAGTGGGAGGCACCAATGAAAGCCATTCATTTTTGTTGGTATTTTTTCGGAAAAAAAAACCTAATAGGTGATAACCTAATGAAATTTGTGGACCTTTCATATGTCTCCTATGTTTGGAAGATGGTGAATTTGTTGACCATTTATTTGTCAATTATGTTGTCTCTCATTGTTTGGAAGAAAATTAGACAACTACTTACCATTTCGGCTAAGGAAAATTTTAAGGTTGCATAATTTTATTAAAGTGTCGAAACATTGATGAATCTTACAAATTCTTAAAATTCCAAACATAAACTATTTGGAAATTTAAAAATATATATATTCAAATTTCTAAGGATTCTATATATGTTTGGGACATTTTTTGCATTTTCTAGAGTAAAATAATTTTATCCCACATAATTTCAGTGAATCCATTTAAAAATAAAGTAATTGTCGAATACTTTTTTTGGAAAAAAAAGAAAAAGGAAATTGACAAATAAGGGAATTTGGGTAGGAAAGGAAATCCCTTTAACCTTAAGGAATAAGATATTTTGGGATAGGAAAGGTATTCCTTTTTTCTTAATTCAATCATAAAAAGGAAAATGTAAAAGGGATATATTTTTTAAAGGGGCAGCATAAAAAACTATTTTCTTTTTAAAATAGGGGGCATCAACTCTTTTAGTAGGATGACACATAGGGGTATGTTTTGACTTTTTGGACATATCCATAGTGAAAACCATGATGGACGACTGTGTTATGTGAATTAACAAAGCGCACAAATTTGGTAAAATTTTAATGTCGAGTCTCACAAGCTCTTTCATGACAAACTTCAACTACATGCTGAAGGGGTCAAGCAATGATGGACTTTTCCAAATAATATATGGGATGACCAGCGTGATGACCTAGACACAATGACATTAACTTCGCAACATGATGATGCATTTGATATGAAACGACAAAATGCCAAAACTTTACTTGACGACAACTTGACCAAACATGAGACACAACTTGGTGAGTATATAAAAGGGGTCAAATGGAAGCAAAACTATTGAAACGCAACAAGCACATCACCCAAGACATGGCAGTGAAGATGGAATGGTAAAATGAGAATACTCAATATGTTCGATCAAGTCCCTATGTTCTAACACTTCAGAATCGTATCAATGTTGAGAACCAACATAACATTAGTCCAACTTATCCATGATCGTTATTATATTGTAATTAAAAATAAATAAAATTATATTATATTTTTATTTTGTTGGTTGTTAACATATTTTAATTATTATGAGTATAGTACATATTTTGAAAATTAGATTTAAAGACTCAATAGATTGTATTTGTAAGAGGGAATCAAAACTTGGTGGAGAGGTTGCAACGCTATAAGTAGTAATCTGTAGGGTCCGCAATTGAGTACAATGCCAATAATTGATATCGGCATTCTATTGTTTGGTTTTTTCAACCCATGTACTCATCATCGCATTGATCCTTAAGCACTATATAGGTCACTCTGCACTCGTTTAAAGAGAGAGTTTGTTGTGTCATTTAATGGCCTCATCCAATGAAAAAAGACTTTTTCTTGAGATAAGTGTATTGTATTTAGAATGATTAAAGTTTCCCCCTTCATGATATAAATGTTTCATTGTGTTCTTCATTTCTTTTCGAATTAGAAAAAATAATAATAATTAATAAAATCTAGCAATCGAATTGACTTGTCTCTATGAATAAGATTTATTTTAGTTGTTTTTAATAACACTGTAGAACCTAGTCTAGTGCCAACAACTTGCAATCCAATTCCTAGTAAGAGACTTATGACTTAGCCTAAGGGTTGAGACCCCATGAGGCACACTCACCGGGAGCTCTATGCTAGGGGGTATACACCCTTCTATCCTTGATCCAAAATGGATTAATATACACTTTGTCATCTATTTTTGTGCTTTCTAGGTGGGAAGATTGGATGAATTGGCTTGTGGGGCACAATTTAGGGGTAGGTATCACTTTGCAAATTTGGTGTCCAAAACCTTTTGAGGCCTGTTTGAGGGCTTAATGATGTCTTTTGGGGTCAAAATACCACATCTTACCTAATTCCCTTGATGTATTTCTATACTTCAAAACCTTGCAAACGATGCAAGAATAGCCTCAAACAGAGTCCATATGAGGAAGTTATGCCTCTTGCAAGTTGACCTTTCTAGTTGGCCACCATGGTATTAAGTGAATCTCACTTTATCTCTTATTTCTCACACATGAGGAGCTAATCACTTGTGGAATTTCTGAAAAATTCTAGAAGGTCCAAAACCCTAGGCCTAATTAGGAGTTGAGGCATGCAAAAACCTAAAATTAAACCTATACAACTATCATGTTATGTTAAATATTGGATCTTTATGAAAAGAATTGGTTCCATACTTATGATGTTACTGTATTGTTTCATAGAGAGAAACATAACATTAGTGGATATTAGAGGGTCACAAAGGAAGCAGGAGATCATGTATTATCAATTTTGGCCACATAGTCATAGGTAACTCCATAGAGAGTACCATTATCTTTGTATTTGCATTCTATATAAAAAAGTAAGGCATTGTCCTCATTTTTGGCTCAGTTGTTCCCTATAGTGAATTTTTGCAAGATAAATCTTGTGTTTATGGTATGGATTGTGTATTTCCTTGCTCTAGTTATTTTTCTTTCAATTCGAGTTTACTTAGCATTTAGTGAAAATAAGCTAATAAAAACGGCTAGGTTGTAAGATTCAGTGTGACGAACTATTCTAGTGGAATATCCACATTAGTTTATAGATCATATTGGTATCATAAGAGTTTTATTTTTTGTCTTATGGGTAACTCCAAGATCCAATACTTGGTTAAAAAAGGTTTGGAAACCCTAGCTATGGAGGATGAGTCTAGTGAAGAAGCAACGTGCAATTATGAATAATTATTTACAAACATAGAAATACAAGTCATTGATATCTCACACAACAAGTCAATCCTCAAAAACGGATCTAGAGAGCAAGTTTGGACCTTAATTTGGTGATTTTGTAGGATCTAACTCAAAGATCAAATCATAGGGAAACTAGAAGATAAAAGGTACCTAGAAAAAGATTCAAGGAAAGAGCTCTAGAAATATCAACCAAGTTCCATTTCCATTATGTGTTCCTAGTATTTATTTAAGATGGAAGCAAAAACCAAACATGGAAGATTATGATAAAACTAAAAGTATGGAAGAGAGGGATAGAAGTGAAACTAAGAACTCTAAGGATTTTGGAAAGGAACCAACTCCAATTCCCAAGAAACAAAATATTGCTTATGAAATCCAAGGGGAATTTAAGAATATTAATCCCGCTACATTTTCCAGTGATGTAAAACCAGGACATGAGGTTGAAGCCTAGTTGTTGGGCGCTCGCACGAAGTTGGTTCCACTTTTTGGTGCCACTTAGGAAATCAGAAACGCACTTCCGAAGTGTAAATCAAGAACGCATATGCGTTATTGATGGCACGTTCGGAATAACCCGAGCCCAAACACAAGGCTAAGGTTCGTGGAAATCTATATCGCATATCCGATATATCGCATTCACGATTTATAATTTTACATATCGCATATGCGATATGTAAATTTACAAAACGCATATGAGATATATCGCATATGCGATATGTAAATTTACATAACGCATATGCGATATATCGCAAGTGCGATATGCAACTCATTAGAACATGCATGCATTTTTTTAAACTAGATCATGCGCATGTTCCTTTTTCCTATCCTATGTGTAATCTAACATGTTAGAGTTAGGAATAGATTCTGTAAACACTCTCCCATTCAACCTTTAACTTGAGAAGGTTTTTTATTTTCATCTAAAATATTCATCCCTAGCTTGTACTCATCATGATGATTATTGTCCAAAGAAAAGGAATTAGACATTGAAAGTGAGTGATATGTTTCACAAGTGTTGCATGATGATTATGGTCCAAAGAAGAGGAATTAGACATTGCAAGTGAGTGATATGTTTCACAAGTGCTGCATACAATCCATAGTAGTGGCAATATGTCTAGCAAGTTGGTACACTGAGCTAGGAACAAAACTGCCTTACAGAGATGATGCAAAGAATCCAATGCAAGAAAATTTTCCCAATAGCACACAAACTTATCATTTTATCATTTTAACAAGAAAATTTGTAAATTGTAAATACTTTTATCATTGTAGGATTTTTTTTAAATAACATAGTTTCATCTTAACATAAGATTTTATCAAGGAATCAAATTTCTTGAAATATAATTTTAGATCTCCATAAACTTAATCTTTTTCAGATGGATCCTTGTTAGTTGTCTTTGTTGACATACACTACTAAATAGATTTTTTTTTGCATATTACTTACCTACATAAAGACATCTCCACATACTCAATTTTATGTCATATTGACACTCCCAAAACTTGTGCTTTGTAGTTTTGGAATGCTAACTAATAAAAAAAAAATCGCTCTTGGTCAGCTTAACCTTACTTCAAACCCCATAATAAATCACCAAAAATGAAAAAAAATCCAACTTATAAGAAATCATATATGACCATACATTGTGCAATTGACAAATCAATTGCCCTCTTAATCACTATATATCTAGCTAGTATTTAGGACAAGTTTTAATAGATCCCTATAATGAAGTATGAACTATAGGTAATGAGATTCATACTAATGAAGTGATCAACCTAAACTCCAACTCCAATCTCTTTAAAAAGTCCTAGGAATTCGAATATTCTATTTATCGAACTTAGCCTTTGTGATATAAACCCCCAAAAGATCCATAATTGAAAGAAAAAAAAAGCATTTAAACCATACTGTTGAGTAAGAGTGTGCCACTCCTTCCAAGAACAAGAGATATAATCCCACAAATCATGATAAAGAATGACAACTTTCCTACTCAATCTCTAATATAAAAAATGGGATAGCTCCACCGCACATGAACGCGTCGTTTTGTTTCTATCACTTATATGTAAGTTTGTCTCTAAGATTCTTCAATCTTATATTGATTTCACAATAAATTGAACGAACAGAATAATCTAAAATCCAAAGGAATGGAAATTCTACTAACATACTAATGGCTTTATCTGCAACACAACAAAAAAATCCAAGTAGTATTTTGTTTCTTATGACTCCCCATTAGAAGTGAAGACATTTCTATTGAAATGTACATGTCTAGATTATCAAAAATCAACTTCTTGGCCTTACAAATTGATAATATTAGAATCTAGGTTAGCTCTCATGCTTATTATGAACAACTCTTACCAAGTTTTGGGTGGTGTTGGCAATTATGGTACGGGTGTCTCGAGAAGGAGAAGAATGGGAAGACAAACTTATCTAAACTAATGAATTCTCATGCAAGCTAAACTGAACCATTATCCTTGTTCATAGACCATAATCATCAATCAATACTGTAAGCTCAATATACTAAACCATGACAGATCTAAAATGTTAGGAACTATTTGAAAATATTTTAATGTTATTTTTTTTAAGGGGAAAACAAAAAAAGTATATTGCAAGTGCAATATATCGCACTTGCGATATTTAAAAACAGGAAAAGAAATAAAACAGGGCCCGCGAGCTCATTTTCACAATATCCCGACGGTGAAATAACGTATTAGTGAAAAAACAGTGAAGCGAAAAAGCGCAGGTGCGATTTGGGTATACCTTTCTCAAGGTCGAGGCCGAGCTTGAGGTGTCGCCGAGGTGGATTGGTGGACAATGGCAGGTATTTATATGCTACAAGTTTGTCTCCTTTTCATTTAACCTTCAAATCATTTAAATGGAAACCATATTCTATAGTATAATTCATGAGCTTATCCCTTGGAGATTTGTTGGGAGATAGTCTCTTCTCCAATCAAATGAACATTAGTAAATGGATGAGAAAAAAACAAAGTCCATTGTTTAATTTTATTCATAATTTCTTTGTTTATAGAATTATGTTGAACAAATTTGAAAAAATAATTGAATGTAAACAATCAAACAATGATTTTATAAGTAAATTAACTTGCAATTTTATGTTTAAATCTTAAAACAGAGAACACAAATGAACAGCAGAATGTGGAAAACCCACAACCACCTAACCCACAACCTAACCCACAACCAAACCCAGACCCGGAGGGGGAAGTGGACAGAAACACTCAGATTATTGCACGCTTAGCATCATTGAGGCGCCTTAGCTCATCCATTAGAGGGGGGGGGGTCAATTGAGAAATTCTTTAGCCGATGCATTGGACACAATCACAAACACAATTTTCGGTGCCCAAGGAGCTCTGTACAACATTACCTCGTACAGAGAATCTAGGAGGCGATACTACGCCGATGGTTTGACACATAAAGACATCAAAGACCTTAAAATTACTAAAGACCAATTATTTTCATTATTCTGCGACCCAAGCACCGGTTTGGTTCCACCCACCAGTCGAGCACACATTTCCATAGACTGGTGCATTGAACCAAATATAAAGGCAAACTGGATGGATCGTTGGTATATGGTCTTCGATGAAGACCCCCATGGGAATAGGGACATCCCATTTTATTTCCTTAGGAAGCTCTATGCAGAATTCATCCTAGGGAAACATGTTAACTACTTTGATATCTTAGGAAACCAGGGTGTTGGTCATGGGATTCCCCAAGATAGGGAAGGAGCCAGGAGAGATCCCAACCGTGTGTCACGCCCACCACGCACACCAAAACCCCCTCGGTTATACCCTCCTGCAGGTCCTATCATTGATTATACACAGGAGGCATTACTTGACATGGCAGAGACATTGNGCCCAGAAAGAGAGTATTGTCTCGCAGCCTATTCCTGATGTAAGATTCCTAATCTAACTTTTAAATTTGATAGTTTATATGTTGCTCATAGATCTTTCTCCATCACCTTAAGTTGTAGTGTGTTGATCGGCTCCACTTAGCTAGATATGATATACTATGTGTGCGAATATATAAGATATGAAGTATAGTTGGATGTATTTTCTTAGTATTAAAAAGATTCCATGTGTAAAGTGTAGTATGTCCTCATTGTAATAATGCTTACAATAATGTCCTTTTCTCCTAAACCACTCAACCATCTAACCTATCTTACCAAACCTGTACCCAAACATAGAATATCTATCTTATCCATTCCTATAATAGCCTAGACCCTACCCTAATCTAGCATGAACTACCCCAACCTCACATAATAAACATAACCTATCCCATTTTTATAAGACCAACGAACCTACTTTTAGCAACCATACATTGGCCTAAACCACTCTAATTTAATACTATCTTACACTAAACTTAAACTACATAGAATAACCTAGCTTAGCATGTAAACCTATCCTTTCTTGTAATCATATCCTAGTATAGAAACCCTAGTTTGTATGCTAAACCATAGAAACCCTTGTTTGTAGCAACAAATATATCATTGACCAATCCCCAATATCAGATTTGCAATGTCACCATTGAAAAATATCTACCATTAAACAGTCATACCTATACAACTTTGCTTAATGTCATCATTGACCACTATTGACTATCAAAATTCATGTAGTTAAATGCAACTTTGAAAGTCTATCATCATTGACAAAAATATACTATCAAGCATTTATAATTTTATATCTATAAATTGTTATCACTGATCAATATCTAATATCAAATTTTTGCACTTACATGAATCGTGCAATGCCATCATTGACCAATGACTACTATCAAATGAAATGTCACCTTTGACCAATTTATAAAACCCTAGTTTTTATTCTAAACACTAGAAACCCTATTTTGTAGCCTTTAAACCATAGTTTGTAAATTAAAAGCCCTTCTAGTTGAAAACTAGTATCACGAATCCATCGGAATCTATAGTTCCATGATCTAAGTTATGGTTTCTATTTTATGGAGAATTTCAACTCGCCTCCATAGGGTCATTCAGGGCACAAAATCCAAACTCGGAAACATAACACAATTT
>LPNX011100676.1:0-18641 GCA_001517045.1 Pseudotsuga menziesii
CATTGAATCCCATAGTCCATTGAATTTTGGATAGGAAAATTTTATAGCTGCCCTTCTGTTGCAAATTTACTAAGGCTTACTCAATTTCATTATTGAAGTGCTCGAAATGAAACTAAATTTTTTTTGCATGGTAAAATTCCTTGTGGCCTTCTATGATGTTTAAAATAGCCTTTGAAGGGCTTTGACCGACAAGGGCCCACATCACGTGCACTTCAATAATTACTGGAGCTTTGTTTTAAATCAACATCAACAATGAATTGACGTAGCAGTCACATGATGTACATATGAATCATTTCTTCAACTTTATTTGATATGAATATCATACATGGCAATCCTTATTTATTGGACAGACTTTTCTTTGGGAGGGGAGCCTATCAAATGGCTACTGTTGGATCTCTCATCTAAGGGTATCCATTTGACAGGCTCCCCTCCGGAGGGAAAGTCTCTCCAGTATATAAGGGGCCCCCATCATACACTGAGCTGAGGATAAACAACAACCAAAACGCCCCTTTATTCTAGTGTATTTTTTCATTATTTTGATCAAAATTTTGGCATCAAGCTAAACTCTCAACCATTTGCACCTAAAACCTGGTTAGTTTTTTTGGCTAAAATCTTGCTGAAATTTTTCAAAAAGTAGTTTTTAGTGATTAAAATTACATAAACTGGGTGTCCAAGAAGTGCTGAATCCATTTCTGCAATAAAAATTGCAATTTTAACACTAGAAAACTCATTTTTAACAATAAATGGTATTGCTTGTTAACTAAAAAAGTGCAAATGATCTAGAAATTAGCCTACTCCAAAATTTTGTGATATCAACTTTACATGATTAATTTAGTGATTTTGAAACTAAACTACCCATATTGTATAGTAATTTGGATTTAAGGAAACCAAAAATGAGTTTTAAACCAATTTTTATGTTGCTGATCGGGGGCGTTTTGGTTACTGCTCCGTAACACTGAATTTAAGTATATCACATCATTGCATTGGAGTACATACAAAAATGGGAAGCTTCAAGGATATTGGAATTTGATGACGTGGTTGGAATTTGATGACTTTTTGTCTGTCAAGGAGCATTTTGACTGTCAAATACTTTTTGACGGTCAAAGATACCATTTCTGTGCTCAAATCCCGATGAAATTTGAAATTTTAACGAGAACCTTGAAATCAAGGTGTAATGAACTCTGAACGTTTGAAAGACAATACAATGGAACGATCAAATCACATAATAATCAGTCTTTATTTAATTGATGCAGGCTGTCAAGCATTATCCAGACCTAGGCCAGGCTAAGGCTGCACCCTGTTTTGGACTAGAGCCCCACCCTGTATTGGACTAGAGCCCTCATGATGAGCGCACTAAATTACTCGATCTATATCTTTTCCTTTTGGATTTTTTAAAGTATAGAATTTATAATATATACACTTTTCCTTTAGGATTTTTAAAGTATACAATTAGTTATATATATATATATATTTTTAGGATTTTCAAAGTATAGAATTTTTTTCTATTACATAAAAAAACAACCTCATATTAATAAAGTTGTATCATAAAAATACAGTTTCTGTTACATAAAAAACAACCTCATATTAATAAAGTTGTATCATAAAAATACAGTTACATTGAGCAAAAAAATCTGCAAAATAACCATTAAACTTATGATCTTAACCAAAAAATATATATATATATAAATTTTAATACCAGTGCATTGTCAATTCAAGTTTATCACTTAAAGTCGATGAGATATTAAATACCATATTATACGAGTGCATAGTCAATTCAAGTTTATCACTTAAAGTCGATGAGATATTAAATAACATATTAGAAGGACTCTAAGCCAACAAATTAATAATTAATGTTAAACAAATAATTGCCTTTTAGAGGGATCCTGGTTTTGATATTTTAAACACATAATTGCATAAGAAAGAATTTTAAAATAGATGGAATATTAAGTTTCATTTATAAACAGTGCAAGCTTTTGGTTTGTGCAAATAATATTTAGTATGCTGTAGAGTATTAAGAATTTTAAAATAGATGGAATATTAAGTTTTATTTATAAACAGTGTAAGCTTTTGGTTTGTAGTATGCTGTAGAGTATTAAGAATTTTAAAATAGATGGAATATTAAGTTTCATTTATAAACAGTGAAAGTTTTTGGTTTGTGCAAATAATATTTTGTATGCTGCTACAGCATGCTAAATATTTCTTGCAAAAGGGATCCATCATAACAATTTTGAAGTAGATGACATATGGAATCCAAGGCAATAAAGAATTGTTGTTAAAGGTTGTACATCGATATTTATTTTATTCTATTTTTTCCATGGAATATATACATTTTTTTATATATTTTTATAAATGAAATAAATGATTTTTTAACAAATAAATTAGTAAAAAATAACTCAGTTTCTTACCCTTTAGATCTCTCTCCTTATTTGATAGATTTGGGTTTAAAATGGATTTATGCTAGTTTTTTTTAAGTCGATATGTAATTTATATTTTTCATTTTTTTTAATATTTTTGGGATTTCTAGAGAACACCTTACTTCTCTCAATACAAACATTAAAATAATATAACAAACTTGTAATCATTTTAAGTTTATATTTACATTGTAGATAATTTGAAATCTTAATTTCATTCATTCAAATACATTTTACACTACACTATGAACAAAATTTATAAAAAATTCATGATTCACTATGTAGTCTTAAGGAAATCTATGAAAATATGATAAAAAGTAATGAGGCTTATATAGAAAGGTGTTAGGTTTTATTTCCTAAAGTGTAGGGTTGACCACCCAAATCAAATACAAACCTTTAACTAGCAATCTCTATTGCAACATATTTATGTTTGTTTAAGATCACTACATTATAAAATTAAAATTTAGAGTTGAATTCAAGTTATGTAAAAATCTTTAACCAGCAATTTTTAGTGTTACATATTTATTTTTGGTTAACTTTATTACATTATAAAATTATAACGGATATAATAATGTAGTGTTTTATAAAGCTATATTTTATAATAAAATAATTATATGGTTTAGAAGAAATAATTTTGGATAAAAGTTATTATAATAACATAAATTGAAATATTAAGTGATATCTTAGATTTTGATCTTAAACATAAATTGAGAAACATTCAAATTCAAAATTCTTTTTATTTAAAAGATTAGTTATTATGCTAATTAATTATATTATATTTTTTCTTTTTAATATAAAAAAATTAAACTTAATCATTTCAAATTCAAAATTCTTTTTCTTTAAAAGATTAGTTATTATGCTAATTAATTTTATTATTTTTTTTCTTTTTTAATATGAAATAATTGAACTTAATCTTTTTTAATACATTTATTAACCTAATTAACATAGGACCTCTTCAGTGAGGCAACCCCTATACATTTATATTATAAAACACTATATTATTGAGCTTCTTTTGATTCTTGTTAATTTTGTACATGATTAGATATTATAATAAAAATATAAAGTAAATTTTAATGGTTATTAAGTAAAAATAAAATTCATAATAAAAGTTAGTAGTTATCAATTTACTATTACTCCTAATTTATATGTTCTTTATATGCTTATTTACCATTGCACTTAATTCCTTAATTTTTTTTTACATATTTTGAATAGTTCTCTTTTTTTTAATAGAAACGAGAAAAAGTATGTTTGTAAGAGTAGTTACTAATATAGTACTACCCTTAATTTCATATCTTTTTTATATGCTTATTTCCTATTGCTCTTAAGTTCTTAACTTTTTTAAATATTTTAAAGAGCTCTCTTTTTTTTTATTAAAAAGGAAAAGAATACATATACCCCCACCTCTAAAAAAGGAACATATTGTAAGGCCTAACCATCAAAACCATAAATTCCAAGTCTTGGAACTTCTAAGATTTAAATAGGGGATTGCAAATCTTTCCAAAAAACATGATATTCCTCCTAATAGAGTAAATCCTAATACTCTGGCCACATAATAGTAAATAGAAAAACATTAACAAAAAGACTCATAGTAGAAGAAAATCATGTCTTCACAACGTTAACATCCTCACTTGGCTAAATTGTGGAAACCTTCTTCATAGGACAAACCTCGGTATGTTCCTAACAAGGCCTATCATCTCCTCTACCAAGCGAGCTAATTTCATCTTTTATTCCTCCCATAATCTCTTTGAGATAGACATATCGAGCCTCATTCCTTTCATTCGCAAGCATCCTCTACTCCCGATGAACACGCCTCATATCAACAATGGCGTTACAGAACTCCACCAGCTTACCTCCTATCGCTCTTTCCATTTCCGACAGCTTGTGGAAAATTCCCTTGAATTCTCCCACTTGCACACGATAACCACTCTCCAAGTTGTCCAAATGGGTCTCCATGCATAAATGTCTAGATAAATTCTTCTGTTCTCTTCCATAACATCCTTAGAAACCTCATACCCATAACCAAGCATTTTTTTATAAGCAACCATAGAAATATTCAAATCTGGCACCCGATTCTAAATTTCTTCAAGCATATCCTCCTCCCTGGGTAGGGAATCAACATAAATTTTGTCCATAGATCTAATGTTGTTTGTACTTAGAGGATTCTAACATGTAAACAGAGAGCTATGTCTATTCTCAACAATAAGAATACAACCATCTGAATCATGAAAACCCTTTATTTCGACAACTATGAAGCCATACAGGTGGCGCTCCATCCCAAAATTCAGAGTGGGTTCGTAAGGAAACTTGCCAAAGGAATAAATGCAAAGGAAAGTTAATATCACCCTCTTCCACCTCCATATCAAACCATTTGTCACATGCTCCATAAATGCCACCGTGCGAAACTGTAATTACTGTCTCAAATACTCAATAGATGTAACCTTAAAAAATCAAGTATTTAAATGAAATCACAACCAAAATAATGTATACTTTTCATAGTCTAGGACCACAACCTCATTTGGACGGAGGATTAAGAAGAAATAACTTGGCACTTGAGTTCCAAATTTGTCAATGATCTTTATCTACAGTGAATTGTAAACATTAGGTTGAAAGAAAGAAAAATATTTGAATACAAGTGTTTGAATTATTCCAATTTCCTTAATGAAATCCAAAGGTTGAAAGGATAAAATATTTAAAAAATGACACTATAAATGTTGTAGACTCCAACCCCTCTCTTTTCCTGTTAGCCTTCTAATAATGGAAACAAAAAGTACAAATTTTCTACCAGTATATTTAAACAAGCGAATCCCTTGACAGACGTTCATGAATGAGGGATTGGAGTGCAGTGAGCTAGCAAAGAACATGATCTCAATTACCTCGCCGTCGCAAAACTCCCAAGCGCGTGTTTATGATTCCTCTTTCTTGTTGACTATGGTAGACACTAGACACCCAACTTGTAGTGATATTTGTTGGATAATTTTAACTTCTTCCTTGTAGTGGACTAATAAATACTTAACCTTTCTGATATGGTGGATAAACTTGATATATATTGGAGGGACTATCCATAATCCACCTAAAATTGGGGCTTTTGTTTGATCACTTCGAATTGAGCATCTGGGGAGGAGACGATTCAATTCTAAAAATAGTTGTTGAATTTAGGGTTGATAAAACAATTTGCTTCCTGAATTCTTTAGGTATTACATTCTAGGTTTTTTCTTTTAGGTAGGCCCAATCAAACTTGACGAATAGAGCCACCATCGAGTGGACTCAATCCTCCATTCAAAGGTCCTTCCAAATTCCAATGCCTTATTTTATCAACGACCTAATGACCGACTTTTTCATCGGCCCGACAGAGTTGTCCCTTATCTAAATTCAATAAACTATATGCTCCATAGACCAGGAGAGTAGAGACTGGTTTATATATGTGTGGAACTGCATTAGCTAAAATAATAATAATGTTGTATCCGCGTGTGTGTCTCCATATTTGTATGAGATCTTGCTCCATGACATGAATGGTGAAAGATGCCCCAACGATTGCCAATGTGAATCATGTGAGGGCCATAGAGATGTCAATTATAGGTTTCCACACAATAATCAAGTTTGTATTATAGTCATCTCTTGTGGGCTCTATGAGGTTGAATAAATAGTTGTTGCTCCTAAAACATTTAGGTGTTGGAAATGGTTATTTTTTTTTACAATTAGTTTGTGTGCATCCAAAAACCATAAACCATAATAGAACAAAAAAAAATTAAAAGTTTAAAATACTTGATATTTGTTGGATAATTTGAAGTGTTTCCGTAAAATAACTAGGAAAATATGTCAATATTGGAGAGACTTGATTTTTTCCCCAATTTTTAGGATTTATATAATTAAGGGTATAGAAGGTATTTACTATTATGAGGATAACCCCTACATTAGGGAGGCCACATGGATAAGACGTGAAATGTATGCATTGGATGTAAACCATTTCAATTTGTATTGATTTTGGTTCTTGCTTTGTGCTCCCTCCCTTACTACAGTCTACCTACTAGTTCCTACTCTTGCCTATGTCATGGATAAATAGATTTTTTCATGAATAGTTCATGAAAAGATAGACTCGACCATTATAGGCACTACATGAATTCCAACTAATTTTTATTAAATTATAGGAACTACATGCACTGAAAGCAATATATAGGGAGAGGAGAGTTTGTTATTACATAAGGAAGATCATTTGTCTTTCATGGTGCATTTCACCTAGAGGGGTAGATCTCCCTCTTACTATTGTGACTAGTCTCAATTATTATTCCTTTGGGTTATAACACTTATTCCTTCAAAATGATTTTCTTTTCATTTCCAATTTCAATAAGTTCGTGTACATTCGAAATTGACCATAAACTATAAATTGTAATAGACAAAAAAAAAAAAAAAAAGTTACCTTTGAATATGAAACTAATCAAAGGGATGAATTGCTAAAACAATTTTTTTTTTTACCATAATTGCCCTCATTTACATTGTTCAAAACAATGCCTCTCTTCAATTATTGCAGTGTTCTTTAATGAAATTAAGGTTGAATTTTATTATAAAAAGATTAGATAGAAATACAAGATTAAGTTGTAGAATATTAATCTTAAAGTTTTAATTTTTATTAGAATTATGCCTTTTAGGTTATACTAGAGTAAATGAGATATTATAATTTAGGTTACTCTTTTACATTAAATATTTCCTAGGTTATAGCCAATAACTCACTAATTATTAAAAATTTCTCTTAAATTATTTGTTTAAATAAAAAATTGTAGTACTTCTAGGTTAGAATTAGATATTACATTTAGTTCTATAGTTTATAAAAAATAGGTTAAGTAATTCACAATTTATTCATTAAGAAAAATATTTAATATTAATAAATTTAATTTAGATTTTTATTCTTTTCTAAGTTTAGAATCATTGTAGCAATTTAAGGTTATTGTTTTAATCACAAAGAATTCCTTATTATTTAGATTAATGTTTTTAGGGTTTGGGATTGGTCTTAGTTATATAGTAGACCTTATCAATTTCATAGTTTTCTCTTGAAATGTGTTGATAAATATATAAATTAATAAAACTGTAACTCAACTCATTGTCTTGATGAGGAACCTTGATAAAGGTTTGTAATGTCGACATATCAAATGGAGGCTACCATTACCTTGGATACCAATCCTCAAACCTTTCAACCCATAATTTAAGAGAAGAGATTGTAAATATATTTTTTGTCAAAATGACATTTTTGAATCATGTAAGGTTCACAAAGAGGTTATCATTATATAATAGTCCTTGTTTTTTGTCTAACCTTTTCACATAAATATAAGATGGAACTTTGAAAACATAACTATGGAAGCCCTCTCAAACTCCTTCTTGTGTGAGATCAAGATCCTAGTAAGATCCACATTGAAGTTTAAAGGATACTTTTTCAATTTGTTTGAATAATAATTATATGCAGTGAGTTTTGAAAAGAGAAATGAGAATCCCTATCAATCTCTCTCATTTGACATCTAGATGTTAGGTTACTCAAGACTAAAGTTAGAAGGATATTTTCAAGTGTTCTAATACTTAGGTTTAGGTTTATTATGGTGAAGATGATGCTTAGAGATTAGGTGGAGTTTGAAATTGAATGACTAGTTACTCATGAACTTGGTCCATATGGACAAACATATCAATTAGCTTTGTCATGGTATTTGTAACTTATTTTGTAGTTAATGGAAATGTGGATTGGGAAAAACTTATGTTTTTAGTTGGAAAGATAATAATACAATGATTTTAATAGCATGTAGACAAGTTCATTTCAAAACAAGTAAGGTAAAATGTAATGTAAAAGTTATTCTTCTATTTTTTTTTACTTTAATGTTGTTTTTTTTAACCATTGGTTATGGTAACTATCAAGTGGTCACAACAAAGACCAACAATTTTAAATTTTTTAAGGATGTACAATGTTAGTAGTACACTAGTTTTAGGTGGATACCTTGGCACTAGACAAAAATCATCTTTTTAGTATTAATGTTAGGGATAGCATGCGTGATAGCTTTTGGCCTTGTAACATAGCACTTCTAGTTGTGGAGCTCTTCTCAAAATGATTCTAGACATAAATAAGCTTTATTACCCCATGAGGCTACTTTCATCCCCAATTTCATATTATGCATTAAGGTTGTTAGTAGTTCTCAACTACTCTAATCGCTTCCTCATGATAGGAAACAAACATTTCCCCTCACAAAATAAATAGGCCAAAGAACAATGCAATACAAAAAACCAATACTTCTAACCGTTATCTCTGTCTTCACATTAACAAAACAAGTGCACCAATCTCTTTCTAAGTGGGCTTTTTCCCAATCTCATCTTCCATCAATAGTACATGTTCTTCACTTTTAGTATCTCCTCCTCTATGCTAACTCCTGAGTAATCTGCCATAAAAAGAATTTGGACGTGATAAATCATCATTTACATGGTTTACTCACTAATTTAATGTAAATGTTGAATCACTTGGGATTTCTTCTAATTGTCATTTTGTTTTTAATAAATAATAAAATTTTGTTGTATATTTACATTTTCAAATGAAAAGAATGATTTATTTTACATATCAACATTAAAAGGTTCAATTTCTCACGATCCTTCATAGTGAAATGCTCCCTGCCCTTCAAATTTGGTCCTTACCCGGATTAGTGAAGGTCGTCCATTTTTGTATGTATTGTAATGCAATGATGTGGTATACGTAAATTCAGTGTTACATGCAGGCTTCAAATTTGAAGCGTTCAGTTCCCGTCAAAGGCCTGTTTACCTGTCATAGAAGGCCATGACTAAATTTTCCCAAAAAAAATTTCAGTTTCATGGAGAGCCCGTCAACAATGAAATGAAGCAGAACAGTGTACATTGACAATGGAAGAGAAGCCCCAAACTTTTCCCGTCCTCGGTTTTCAATGGGTTGTGAGAGTTTGGAAGACTTGGACAAGAGACAGGTCACAGTGGACCTTAGTTGTAGTTGACAAATTGGCAGTGAAACGGTGGAGGCATGTTGAGGCCCTATGGGCTCAGTGACTCGGTTCTTAGCGCTAGATGACACTGAAGTCTGAACGTGAACGTGAGGTGACTCAGTTACGGACCAGTGTGTCACTGTTAAAACATTTAACTTTTTCAATAAAATTTATTAAACGTTGGTGGAAATGGAGAGTGCATAGTCACATACTCGTGTAAGGTGATGTTGGCAATCAACGAATCTGCAGATGCCATAGATGATAGGGCTTAGGCCCATTAACCATGGTCCATAGCCCATAAAATTATACTTTCAATTTTCATTGAATTTGTGAATAGCCTCATGCCTGTAGGTTGTCTCGGCGTGGTGTGTACACTGCCATCCCTCACCCTTAAGTTATCATCCATGTGAGTCTATGATCGCGGCCTGCCTAGTCTGATCACTGCCAACAAGTGCTCAGTGCATTTATGTGAACTTTGAATGGAACTGGGGCGTTGGTCGCCTAGGAGTCGTGATTTTGGTTTCATGCTGTGGTTTTTGTACCCACCTTTTCAATCTCAACGTAATTCATTCCTCTCACCCACTACGCATTATCCACTTTACATTATGCTCATTCCTGCGTCTCAACGATGATGAAGACCATGCTCTCCATACAGGAGAAGACATTTTTCCTTCGTTAACATTTCTTCCACACTCTGAATTCCAATGCAGACATGAAATCATTCTGTCATACAAACAGGATTTAAGAGGCAGTGGACACCTTCAACTATCTTCTTTTATCTAAATCCATACCCACTCTCATCACCTGTACTATTTGTTTGAGTATCCTAGCTCGAGGGAAAGAGCATGAATCAACGCTGTCTGTTTGCAGACTTATGATAGAAGAAGACATTGTTTCAGATTTGATAACTTTGAACATTGTCATAAATTGTCACTGTCAGACAGGACGAATGAATTGCGTCCATAAGTGATCATTCATGTGAGTTTGTGATCGCGGACTGCCCAGTCTGATCCCTACCAACGAGTTCTCAGTGCATTTATGTGAACTTTGAATGGAACTGGGCCACTGCTCGCCTGGAGTCTTACGAAAAGGGAAGTGGAAATTGGAATGGAGCTTGGAGCCTGTCGCATGGATTCTTGAGCGAGAAAAAAAAAAACCAAATGGAATGGGCAGGTCACAGATTGGAAATTTAAATTGTCACGTCCCCAACCCTTACACCCGTGAAGAGAACACGACGAACACCACATGCAGAACGGGCAAACAGCCCCATGAACATAAACAAAGGAGATCAATGCTGAAAATAAGAACGCTTAACATGATCTGTAACAGGATGCAAAATTCAACATACAAGAATGCATAATTCATTAACATTCAGCAGAAGCAAACACATATACATTTCCAGCATTCCCCATGTTCATCATAATTCATTTGACATCAATATAATTGCAGAGATGAAGTAGCCAGCAGCACTTATCTTTCAATGAAGAACTCGCCCGCAACCAACTACGTTGCTGCAACGTTCCACCCAACCATTGGCCAGCGTGCTCATCAATCTCTCAGCAACACTGCCACCCCCAAGCTTGGCATGATTCCTCAAGGAATAAGGGTCAATTGCAGGCTTACACATAGCCAAGGGGACACCAAACAGCCAAGCCAACACCACTAGGTTTATCAGGCCATCAATAGATCATCCAAGCCAGCACGATCCGAAGACCAACCACTGCACACCGTAGCAAAACAATCCCTTCACAGCGCTGTGAAGAAGGCAAAACAACCGGGGATAATCCCAAACAAACAATGAGCACAGCTCAAGTCTACAATACAACAAAGAGTTGTTCTTGGCCCTATTGTGGCCAAAACAACTCAGCTGTAACACCCAAACCAGGGTATATCAGCAACCACCAACACACAACGAATGATAGCAGCAGTCCACCGTCCCAAAACAGGGAGACTTAGCCAACAAATTGGAAATCAACAACCCACATCACACACAATTCCTCCAGGTAATGACTCGCAACTTACATAGTCCCAAACAAAGGAGAAGCCAACTCCCAGCGTGGACAGAGGAAACTCAACCAACGGATTTGGAATCCACAGTGGCCCAAAACGAATTTGAGCACCACAGCTCCAACAAAACGTGGGGAAAGACAACAGCCCCAAAACATAATGAGTGAGCACGGCTCACAACATGGCAAAACGACCCCAAATAGTCTGTGCGCGAGAGGGAACTTGCACCAGATCCAAAATGCAAAGGAAAACATACCCGATTCCACCCTGTGGAAAACATGAATGACCACAGATATGCAGCTCCCCTCCTGGTTGCGTGAGATCCGGCAGATCCACTGCCTACGCGTGAGGATGAGCAAGACTTACACTCCTGCGTGAGAGTGCACAGCTCCACTCATGCACGTGGATGAACATCCAACGCAAGGAGTGAGCAGACCATAGAGATCCTACGCGAGGGTGAACGGAATTGACCTCTACGTGAGGAAGATGGGCAGACAACGGCTCTACGTGAGAGTGAACTCTTCCTGCGCGTGAGGGTGAACAACACAATCGGGAGGATGAACCGACCGTCGAGGGAGTGCGTGAGTGTTCAGCCTAGGCATGGAGAGAATGCAGTCGTGGGTGGAGTGGGCATGTGGGAAAAGGGACTGACAGTCCTGCCACCCCACTACCAAAAACCATAATTGCCTCAACCACCAGCAGCCATAACTCCTCAGCTACCCAACAAAACATTAAAGAGGTTGGAAGAGGTTGGATGAGACAAAAAGGTGACAAATCAACAAGGTGGTAAAACATGGGTTTTTCCCCCATAAACCAAGGTTTGACATCCCCCACCCCTTATCCTTCAGAATCATGCCCTTTTCATTCAACGTTGCACTGCCGTAGCTGGTTGTGGTTTTAGTTTATTTGATGTGTGTGTTTACATGATGCCAATTATAATGTGCCATACAACACGATATACCATCGGCAACTATACCTATTGCCGAAACATACACACACAAATCGATGGTGGGGCTTTTGCCTTGAGCTTCTCACCACGATTAATAACAATATATACATCATGCAAATGGGGTCAAAACCAGAGACATTACATCAATCTCTACTAGCAAATTACAATGCATGTTAAATGTTGCATTCATCATTCACTGTTTGCAGTTCCTTGGTGTTAATGTGGAATGTTGTATTTTGTATAGTTGGGTGGTCTCACTATTTTTTACATGGAAAACTTGGTAATTTAGGCATGGAAACTCGAGGTAAACTCTATTGTTGTAGTTTTTCTACAATATTTTTTTACCTCCGATATTTTATGGTTTGGTCTGACTTGGGGTATGGTTGCTGCTGGGGTGAGGGTTCATTCTTGTTCACAGGGGTGGTGTCTTAGCTATCTTGCTTGACAACTATAGTTGGCTCAAGTAAGTGGTTTTCTTTTCCTTATGAGAATTGTAAATTGTAACTTGTAACCTTGAAATATTTTCTTTGGATCTAAGAACTTACCTATTAAATATTAAATTTAATTAGGGTAAAATCTTGGTAACTAGATAAGTTTTGATTTTTCTTTCCTTCTGAAAACTGCAACCCAACATTTTTTTTTGCTTTGAGAATTAACGCACAACATTTGAATCAGGGAAAAAGCTTAGTAATTGCTTGAATTTTGAGGTATCTTTGGAAATGTATCTTCTAAACCATTATTTGTGTGAGAATCAGTTTGCCTAGTTAGCACAAAATCCTTGTCTAGTTAGCACAAAAGCCTGGGAATTTATGAGAGTTTGGCTTGTGTTGAGAGATGTGCTTAGTTCAACATTCATACCAAAATGATCTTCTACTAATATGTACGGCATATATAATGCATAATTAGAATTTCCGTGTAGTAATATCACAACTACATGGATTGGCTTGGTTTTTGTAGGTCCTATATAATGCATAATTAGAATTTCCATGTAGTAATATCACAACTGCACATGGATTGGCTTGGTTTTTGTATACCTGAGTTAAAACATTCATTGCAAAGCCAACCCACAATCAAACATTTAAGTTACATAAAATTGACTATTATTTCTAAGAGGAATTGTAAAAGACTTTGTGATCAGAATTTACAAAGCAATCATAAGCATGAACATGGCCAACAAAAAATAATATCAACTTTTGCAACATGAACCAAAAGTTGATATTGGATTCCATGGCTTCCTTCATATCATCTCCCTCACCCTCATGAGCAGTATTTGTGTTATAACATGATGGATGGATCAAAGCAAAAATCCATGGAGTTCAAAGTCTTTTTACTTGGGATAAGTCTCCCTGATTTCACTAAATACTAATTTTGATTCACATAGACCTATTTGATTATGAAGTGGTCCATTACATTGAATAATAAGTATGCGGTTTTCCATATTTATTGCAAGGAAGAGAGGAATTATACAACCTAGTAGGGGAGATATGTGTAACTCCTTCCTTTCTCAACCCCTAGCTGGCACATGTCCTTTATAAAAATTAATAAATATGATAAAAAGTAACATGTCTTCCCAAATTATATTTAAAATATTTAAAACTATATATAAAGCTACACAAATTAGATAAATTAAAACGAAAGAGATATGGACAAAACACTAACAGTGTGTTTCTTGAGTTGAGGAGTGATGAAAAAAGATAAATAAGAAAAAAATAGAAAAAATTATGTATTCTTGTTAAAATTTACATATTTAGAATCTGTAAAAAAAACCATATCTGTTTCTAAAATCTCATAAAAAATGGAGGTGTGCAGCATAATCAGACAAACCGCTAAACACGAGCATATTGTAAATTTGGATATAATGTTGAATTAGCAATGGTTTATCATACTCCAAGGCATAGGCATGTTGAATCCGAATAAAAGTACAAAGCAGACACATAGGCATAGGAATTCCATGAAAGCATGGGTGGAGATTTGGCCTTGTCATTTGGTGGGAATTTTTTTTTGAATTTAACCAATACGCGAGCGCGCTTTAATAAATCAAAATGCACGTGCAATTTATAAAAGATAAATGCGTGCGCATTGTAGTTAACATCATTTTCATCATTATCATCAACATTATCGTCATCATCATCATCACCACCACCTTCATCATCACCTTCATCATCATCATTATCACCATCCTCATCCTCATCATCACCATGATCATTGGTCATCGATCATCATCACCATCACCATGATCATTGATCATCGGTCATCATCACCATCCTCATCCTCATCATCACCATGATATTTGATCATTGATCATCATCATCATCTTCATCCTCATCATCGGCATCACCTTCCTCCTTCTCCTCATCATCATCATGAACATCATCGTCACCATCGTTGTCATCATGATCAACATCATCATCACCATCGTCATCATCATCATCATCTTCATCCTCCTCCTCCTCCTCCTCCTCCTCATCATCATCATCACTATCAACATCATGAACATCATCATCACCATCGTCATCATCATCATCAACATCATCATCATCATCATCATCATCATCATCATCATCATCCTCATCATCATCATCACCTTCATCATCATCATCATCACCATCCTCATCCTCGTCATCACCATGATTATTGGTCATCGATCATCATCACCATCCTCATCCTCATCATCACCATGATCATTGATCATTGATCATAATCACCATCCTCATCCTCATCATCAGCATCACCTTCCTCCTCCTCCTCCTCATCATCATGAACATCATCGTCACCATCATCGTCATCATGATCAACATCATCATCACCATCGTCATCGTCATCATCATCTTCATCATCATCATCCCTCCTCCTCCTCCTCCTCCTCCTCCTCATCATCATCAACAACATGATCACCATCATCACCATCAACATCATGAACATCATCATCACCATAGTCGTCATCATCATCAACATCAACATCATCATCGTCATCATCATCATCCTTCTCATCATCATCACCTTCATCATCATCATCATCACCATCCTCATCCTCATCATCACCATGATCATTGATCATCGATCATCATCACCATCCTCATCCTCATCATCACCATGATCATTGATCATCGATCATCATCACCATCCTCATCCTCATCATCAGCATCACTTTCCTCATCATCATCATCATCATCATCAACATCATCATCACCATCGTCGTCATCATGATCAACATCATCATCACCATCATCACCATCATCATCATCTTCATCCTCCTCCTCCTCCTCCTCTTCATCATCATCATCATCAACATGATCATCATCATCACCATCAACATCATGAACATCATCATCACCATTGTCGTCATCATCATCAACATCATCATCATCATCATCATCCTCCTCATCATCATCATCATCACCTTCATCATCATCATCAGCACCATCCTCATCCTCATCATCACCATGATCATTGATCATCGATCATCATCACCATCCTCATCCTCATCATCACCATGAGCGTCGGTAATCGATCATCATCACCATCCTCATCCTCATCATCACCATGATCATTGATCATCGATCATCATCATCAACATCGCCATGATCATCATCATCATCATCATCATCAACATCAACATCATTATCAACATCATTACCATGATCATCAACATCACCATCAACATCATCATCACCAGTGTCGTCATCATCGTCATCGTCATCCTCATCATCATCATCATTGTCATCATCATTATTACCTTCATCATCATCATCAACATGAACATCATCACCACCATCAACATCATGAACATCATCATCACGAGCGTCATCATCATCATCATCAACATCATCGTCATCATCCTCATGATCATCCTCCTCCTCCTCCTCCTCATCATCATCTTCATCATCATCATCACCATCAACATCATGAACATCAGCATCACTGTCGTTGTCATCATCATCATCATCATCATCAATATCATCCTCATCCTCATCATCATCATCATCAACATCATCGTCATCATCATCATCATCATCACCATCATCGTCACCATCGTCACCATCCTCATCCTCCTCGTCATCATCATCATAAACATCTTCATCATCATCATCACCATCATCACCATTTTCGTCCTCATCATCATCCTCATCCTCATCCTCGTCATCATCCTCACCATCATCATCATCATCATCGATCATCATCACCATCCTCATCCTCATCATCAACATCACCTTCCTCATCATCATCATCATCATCATCATGAACATCATCGTCACCATCGTTGTCATCATGATCAACATCATCATCACCATCATCATCATCGTCATCATCTTCATCCTCCTCCTCCTCCTCCTCCTCCTCCTCCTCCTCATCATCATCACCATCAACATCATGAACATCATCATCACCATCATCATCATCATCATCAACATCAACATCATCATCATCATCATCATCATCTTCATCATCATCATCACCTTCATCATCATCATCATCACCATCCTCATCCTCATCATAACCATGATCATTGATCATCAATCATCATCACCATCCTCATCCTCATCATCACCATGATCATCGATCATCGATCATCATCACCATCCTCATCATCACCATGATCATCGGTCATCGATCATCATCACCATCCTCATCCTCATCATCACCATGATCATTGATCTTCGATCATCATCATCAACATTGCCATGATGATGATGATCATCATCATCAACATCAACATCATCAACATGATCATCAACATCACCATCAACATCATGATCACCAGCATCATCATCATCGTCATCATCATCCTCATCATCCTCATCATCATCATCATTGTCATCATCATTATTACCTTCATCATCATCGTCACCATCAACATCATGAACATCTTCATCACCAGCGTCGTCATCATCATCATCGTCGTCATCATCATCCTCATCATCATCATCACCTTCATCATCATCACCATCCTCATCATCATCATCAACATCATCATCAACATCATCAACATGATCATCATCATCACCATCAACATCATGAACATCATCATCACCAGCGTCGTCATCATCATCATCATCAACATCATCGTCATCATCCTCTTGATCCTCCTCCTCCTCCTCCTGATCATCATCTTCATCATCATCATCACCATCAACATCATGAACATCATCATCACCAGCGTCGTCATCATCATCATCATCAACATCATCACCGTCGTCGTCATCATCATCATCACCCTCCTCCTCCTCATCATCTTCATCATCATCAGCACCATCAACATCATGAACATCATCATTACCGTCGTCGTCGTCATCATCATCATCAACATCATCAACATCATTGTCATCATCATCAACATCATTGTCATCATCATCATCATCATCTCCATCATCATCACCATCATCACCATCCTCATCCTCCTTGTCATCATCATCATAAACATCTTCATCATCATCATCATCATCATCATCATCATCACCATCCTCACCATCCTCATCCTCATCATCATCCTCATCCTCCTCCTCCTCATCATCAACATAAACATCTTCATCATCACCATCATCACCATCATCATCACCCTAAACCGTGAGGGAAAGGTGAAAAAAACCCCCATCGGGGAGTGAAATAGAACATGAAACCATAAGATCCCAAGCAGTGGGAGGAAAATTATATCGGAGCTGCTCTCCTAACGTAGGAAGGGGAGGTTTTATGAATCTGGTGCAAGAATACTTTGTGCCTGCTCCGAACCAAGTATTCCATCGATCAATCAATAAAGAAATCCATCCCTCCCCAGCTCCCATCAATCAATCAATCAATCAATCCATAAAGCAAGCCTGCACTCAAATAAAGAGGTTGCACGATGAATCAACGTATATGACCATGTCTTTCCCGTCGATATGTCTAGTGGTTGCAACAGCCATGTAGGAACAAGGCAATGCTCTGTATCAGTAAGCTTTGTTAGTTGAGACGGGGGATTTTGTCGAGGACGGGGGATTTTGTTGAGGATGAGGGATTTTGTTGAACGGGTATCATGCTCGCTCGTCCCCATACGCCACCTTTATGTACTGAATTTACCCTTTGAAAGGCGTGGTATGGCTAGTATGACTCTGGATGGGCGACGCCACCTTTTCTTAGTTCATTTCCCCCTTTTACTACTATTATATATTACCACCCAACCGAGCACGAGTAACCAAGCCGAGTATCTGAGTAGCCCGGCCAAGTAACCAATCCAAGCCAAGTAGTCAAGACATGGAGGAGCTACTTTAGGTTTTATGTGCTTTGGCTTGGGTAAATGCTCTATGCTATAAATTATCAAATCGT
>LPNX011100676.1:19013-29954 GCA_001517045.1 Pseudotsuga menziesii
TCTATTTGCTGATGGTCCAATTGCATAGAGACGTTTCACTTGTCCTAATAAAACAAAAAACAATTTGAATATATGATGCAGGCATAGAGAAGTTGTTACTTGTAATGAATAAGAACTAATTGAATAAATTCTATATATTGAGAAGAAATTACATGTATTGTGTTGCTCTACTATTAGGACGTAGGGAGAATACTAAATAAACATAAGCATCCTATGAGAGTGAACCCCTGCACCAGTAGACCAACCAAGCAAGCAGGAGGTAAGAATTGTAATTGGGTGCATGAATGAACCAAAATTGAGCGAACTGCCCCATAGACCCCGGTCTCAAGGGGCGTTGACTCATCATCCATGTGAAATAATATGTGTTAAAAATAAAAATAAAAAGTGGCTGTGCAATCCATTATTACAGTTATAGTAGACTTTATCCATTGGTAACTGCAAGATTGTTTATTTTCTTCATAATGTATATATTCAAAAGCTTTTATTTACTTTTGTTATTAAATATAAAAGTAAATATAAAAATTTTGTTATTAAATATAAAATTAAATATAAAAATTTGTATTGTTTTGAAATGTAGAAAATAAACAATGATTTATTTTGTATAAAAGATTATAAAAAAAAAAAATATATTAACGCTAAAGTAAAATAAATAAACATGGTCAACAGCAAAGTCTTTGTTTAAAAAAAAAATTGAAAAAAAAAATTAAAAGAAAATGAAATTAATTGTTATGTATTTAGCAACAAAGTCCTCTTAAGACTATAGTTTTTAGTTCAAACTTTTCTGTAATTTTGGTTATTTACAGCACTTTATGCAGTCTCAGTCCTCCCAATTTGTCAGCTTGGCTGGTTATAACTTTTTAAACTTAATATAATATCTTTGATATCTAGGGATGGAATAGCTCAAACCTTCTTCGTGGCTTACCTCCAGCAACAACCACTTACCGACCATGACAAATAGCCACTCCAAATGTCGAGAGGGATCAAATCTTTGGAGGTGCCTACTTAACGTTACATAAATTTATGTAACTTTACAAGATCTCTCCATACTGAGTTATAGAAGGCCTCTCCAGACAAACATAAGTAATGTTATAACCAAACAACAATTATGTATAAGTAAAAACTTCTTAAAAACCACATTGAATAAGTAAACCCATAATAATTTAATTCATAAAATTTCAAATTAAGACAATTAAATTAACTTCAAAAATTATTAATTTATTTGTACATTGATTTTATAACTTTATTACATCCATTTTATAACTTATTTACATGAGTAATATTTATAGGAGTTTAGCATAATTTCAAAAAAATATTATAACTGGTTATAACTTTATTACATAGATCGTGTAATTCCTTAACCTGAGTTATATTGAAAACGCCTATTAGCATAGAGATCAAAAGATTATTTTATATTGAAAACGCTTAAACATAGATATTAGCATAAGGATCAAAAGATTATATTATAATACATATGCTAAAATATTAATTCAATAAGAGTCAAGCATACATTCTACATCTTTGTTGTGTCAACTGAAAATGAAATGTTATAAACAACATTTTGTAGAAATTCTGGGTTTTACTGCTTGCTGGTTTATGTTGACATTTCGTGGTTTTCGCTTACAGCCGGTTTTGCATTGGCTGTAAGTTACTTAAGAAATTTGCTGAACAATTAAACACACAGTAAAAATACTAACAGGCTGAAAAAAAACACATTTATCAGGCACACCATAAAAAATATAGACTCAGAGATTTTTGGCCAATGGCCCTGGAAAAAACCCACAAGGGGAAAACCAGTGAGGGAGAGAGAGATATTATTATTTCTTCTAGGAAAAATTTCAGACAACCATTTACAGTCAAAATATAACTTATCTCGACCAACGCAAATAACCCAACAGGCTGCCTTGATTTCTGTGCATAAATTGTCTCGATTTCTGTGTTATTTTCTTCTCAAAAATTGCCGAAATAACAGTCTATATCAGTCCTCGATTTCTGTGCCAGAATGCCCTCGATTTTTGTTCCAGAACAGTCACAAAATCGTACTGTATGGAATGCATTAAATGCAGCCGTACGGCCTTCGAAAACTATGCCACAAAACTCAGTCTGTACCTTGGGAAACGTGCCAGATTTCTTCCTCGAAATTTGTGCCTGTTTTTTTCTAGAAAATCGTGCCCAAACTGTCCTGGAAAACCATGCTGAAACCATACTGTACGGCTGCAATAAATGAGGCCATACTCCACCTCGATTTCTGTGCACAATAAATGATGGCTGTAACTTCACCTTGAAACTCGTGCCAACAGTTAATGATCTTGGTTTTCGTGCCACTGAAAATCACTCTCAGCTCAGTCTGGGAATTCGTGCCCTTGCTCTCCTTCAGCTCTCTCCTTCACGAAATGAACAAGTGAAATGGAAAATGCCTCCCTCAACCCTTTTTGACTAAACCCTAAGTGGGAATCTCATCCAACGGTGGAGAAAGATCCATTCTAATGGCTGAGATTCAATGAGAGTAAAAATCCCTTTTATTTAAATCACTTAAATAAAATTACCCACCCACTTAAATTTATCAAAAAGTGACTTTAAGTTTATAAAGTCTCATTAAGTGGCTTTTAATGTGATGGTCACATTTTTCCCCTTCTAAGTGACTTAGGCAAAAAAGTCACTTAGGGAACAACTGCCTAGGTACAAAAACTAACACTCCCTCTTACCGAGGAAGGTGTTCTGCACCACTCCCAAATTATCTCTGAAGAAGACAAACTTCCCCCTCCCCAAAGACTTTGTCAGAATGTCTACTACCTGCTCATTAGTGGATATATACTGAAGCTCAATTGCCCCTCTCTAAACGTAGTCACGGATGAAATGGTATCTGATCTCAATGTGCTTAGATCTGTCATGGAACACTGGATTCTTAGAGAGATGAATGCAACTCTGATTGTCATAGTAGATCACCGTAGGCCTAAGCTGCTGATCAAATAAATCTACTAATAACTTGCGAAGCCATAGTGCTTCACAAGTAGCCTGACTGGCTGCCATATACTCAGCCTCAGTAGAACTCAATGCAACAGACTTCTGTTTCCGACTGAACCACGACACTGCTGCCGAGCCCAAACTGAAACAACAACCGGAAGTGCTCTTCCGATCCCTCACACAACCTACCCAGTCTGAATCTATGAACCCAACCAAGCTGACTCCACCCAAACCCCTGTAGTCCAGACCATAATCCACTGTACTTGCAAGATATCTCAATATGTGCTTTGCGGCAGTCCAGTGCACACTCCTAGGCTCAACCATGAACTGACTAAGAGTGCTCACCGCAAAACACAAGTCTGGCCTGGTATTGACCAGATACATCAAAGACCCAATGAGCTGACGATATATAGTGGGATCCACCAACTTACCCTCAGAAGCATGAAGTTGCTTCCAGTTGGTGATCATAGGTGTACACATCAGCCTACAGTCCTCCATCCGAAATCTCTTCAGAATATCAACTGCATACTTCCCCTGTCCAAAGAAAATATCTCCAGGTTCCTGCCAAACCTCCATCCCCAGATAGTAATGCATCAGTCCAATGTCAGTCATCTCGTACTCTAATGCTAGATCTCTCTTGCAATGTGCAATGAGATGCTCAGCACCTGTGATAAATAGATCATCAACATATAGCAGAAGAATGAGCGGATCTCCCCCAACCAAAATGAAGTAAAGGTTGGGATCAGCCTCACTCTTCTGAAATCCCATTGATGTCAAGTATGTATCAATCTTGGAGTACCAAGCTCTAGGAGCTTGCTTCAGTCCGTACAAGGCTTTCCTCATCCTGCACACATGGGAATCTCTCCCATGGATCTCAAATCCCTGTGGCTGCTCTAAGTATACCTCCTCCTGCAGAAGACCATTGAGAAATGCAGTCTTCACATCCATCTGGTGGATCTTCCAACCCATCTCTGCTACTATAGATATCATTGCCCTGATAGAAGAATACCGAGCAACTGGGGCAAATGTCTCATCATAGTCAACTCCCTCAACCTGTGAGAACCCCCGCGCCACAAACCGAGCCTTGTACTTCTCCACACTGCCATCCGCAGCATGCTTTATCTTGTAAAGCCACCTGGAAGTCACAACTGACTTCCCCTCAGGTCTCGGCACTATCTCCCAAGCATCATTCTTCATGATGGAATGGTACTCTTCCATCATGACATCTCTCCATACCAGATGCTGGGAAGCCTCCTCAAATGTGGATGGCTCAGAGTCACGAAGGCATGCAACAAGAGCCATATCATCCCTGTCTGGCACCACACCAAGCCTGTCTGGCTCCACTACTGTCCTGATCCTCTCCTGGGGCCTACCAAATGCCTCTGCTTCCTTCAAGGTCTCCTGAAGCCACTTGGGCTTCCTCTTCCTTGAAGACTGCCCCTCCTGAACTGGTCTTGGGATCTCCTCATCTGAGGAAGTCCTAGTACCAGAAGGTCCAACACCTCGAGGACCAGTAACTGATGAACCTGTGCCTGACGATCCTGTAATCTGAGGACTCAAAATTGAACCTGTCCCAGAAACTGTCCTTGAAGTGCCAGCCACCTGAATCACTGAACCTGTAGACACTGTGCCTGTACCCTGTGATCCAGTCCCTCCAGAAACATGTGGACCTGTAAGATGCATTGAAGAAGCCTGTACCAACTGAGGTGTGGGAGCTGGTGTCTCCCCCTACTCTAACTCCCTAGACTTCCTGAAGGCTCTCTCCTCATCAAACTTTACTTCCCGATGGATAACAACTTTCCGCGAGCTAGGTAAGTAAAGCCGATAGGCCTTCGAAGTCTCGTCATATCCCACAAATATACCTCTCTCTGCGGTGGGATCAAACTTCGTCCTCTTCTCAGAAGGGACGTGAGAGTAAGTCAACGAACCAAATATGCGAAAGTGGCTCACCTTAGGCTTCTTGCCTGAATACATCTCCTTAAGAGTCTTGCTCCCCACTGCCCTATGAGGACTCATGTTCTGCAGATAAACTGCAGTGCTACATGCCTTTGCCCAAAGAAAGAAAGGTAACCCCTGATCATGAAGCATCGCTCTGGCTGCCCCCACAATCGACCTGTTCTTTCTCTCTGCTACTCCATTCTGCTCAGGAGTGTAAGGAACTATCAGCTGTCTCTGAATGCCCTCCTGTCTGCAGAATGCATCGAACTCCTTGGAGGTATACTCACCCCCATTGTTCGATCTCAAGATCCAGATCTTCCTCACCGTCTGCTTCTCCACAAGGGCTTTGAACCCTTGGAAGACTCTCAACACAAGCTCAGACTTCTTGCTCCTCAAGAAGTAGATCCAGGTCTTCCTGGAGTAGTCATCAATGAAGCTGATGTAATACTCAAAGCCTGTCAAAGATAAAGATGACATAGGACCACATATGTCTATCTGGATAAGATCAAGCACCTCGGTAGCTCTTGTGTCACTGCTCGGAAAAACAGTCTCGGTGTACTTTCCCAAAGCACACCCCTTGCACACATCACTCTGCTCAGTGCTGAACTCTGGTAAACCTGTAACCATGCTCCTCAACAATCTAAGAGCTGGGTGATGTAGGTGGGCCATCCTCCGATGCCAGAGCTCACTTAGCTCACTGCTGCCGCTATGTGCTAAAGCACACTGTGGCTGAAACAAGAGCTTGTACAACTTTCCACACCTGACTCCAATGTCCATGGCACTTGACATACCTGTAGCCCTGGGATACACCTGCACTCTCCCATCTGAAAAGCACACCCCAAGACCCCTGTCCTCAATGGTGGAAACTGATACAAGGTTCTTCTTTAGCCCAGGGACATACAACACATCCCTCAGAGTCATGGGACTCATCAACTCCCTCTGAAATGTGATCGTCCCCCGACCAACAGCTTTAACAACAGTGTTGTCTCCAAGGACAACCTCCACATCTCTACCTGTCCCAGATAACTCCGAGAACATCTCTCGAGCTCCAGTCATGTGACTCGAGGCTCCGCTGTCAATGTACCAAGTAGTCGAGGTGGATGGACCCCCCTAATGATCTGCCAACAATGAATGCTCCATATCCATATCCATGTCTATGCTGGTGGCTAAAGAGACTCTCTCTCTCTCCATCTGTCCAACATAAAGGGAAAACTCCCTCTGAAATGCATCACTAAACTCATCAACCTCTGCTGAGGCTGCAGTCTGCTTTCCCTGTCCCTTCTTCTTCTTCTTCTTGCTTGGACACTGAGAGGCATAGTGCCCAAATGCTTGACAAGCATAACACTTGATTTTACTCAAGTCTTTCTTCTGCCCACTCTGTTGCTGCTGCTGGTGCTGCTTGGCCCCACCCTTCTTGGGACCCTTCTTCTTCTTGGCCTTAGCTGCCAAAGCCACATTCTCATCATCAGCCCCACTGTGAGATGTGCTACCCTGTACAAGACCTCTCCTGGTCTCCTCCTGCACAAAGTCATCCCAAAGTCTCTCCGAGTCAGGTAGGTTCTCTCTGCCCACTATAGCTTGCACAAAAGCACCCCAGGACTTTGAATCCCCATTCACTGCAGTACGAACAAGCTCTGTAGGGGCTACCTTCTAGCTTTACAGTCCTATTTGTTGAAGGCTGAAAGAGCTGCTGCATCTGTAGATGCGGGTATGACAATCGGATTTGCTGTAGTGTTCCTAACTACATCCGGCCATAACTCATTCTCCTCCAATAATAGTAAAATTCTGGCCTTCCATGGCACAAAATTTCTTGTCCCATCCAGCCTATCCTCTAATCTAAGTCCTGTAGCCATCTCTACACCAACCCAACAAAGTGTTGTTCACTGACAGAAGATAAAATACTAAAAATCTGAGTTCTGAAAATTTCTGTGTGTCTGAAAACTATCACTGTTTTCAGCCCCCAAGCTCGGATACCATGTAGAAATTCTGGGTTTTACTGCTTGCTGGTTTATGTTGACATTTCGTGGTTTTCGCTTACAACCGGTTTTGCATTGGCTGTAAGTTACTTAAGAAATTTGCTGAACAATTAAACACAGTAAAAATACTAACAGGCTGAAAAAAAACACATTTACCAGGCACACCATAAAAAATATAGACTCAGAGATTTTTGGCCAATGGCCCTGGAAAAAACCCACAAGGGGAAAACCAGTCAGGGAGAGAGAGATATTATTATTTCTTCTAGGAAAAATTTCAGACAACCATTTACAGTTAAAATATAACTTATCTCGACCAACGCAAATAACCCAACAGGCTGCCTTGATTTCTGTGCATAAACTGTCTCGATTTCTGTGCTATTTTCTTCTCAAAAATTGCCGAAATAACAGTCTATATCAGTCCTCGATTTCTGTGCCAGAATGCCCTCTATTTTTGTGCCAGAACAGTCACAAAATCGTACTGTACTGACTGCATTAAATGCATCCATACGGCCTTCGAAAACTGTGCCACAAAACTTAGTCTGTACCTTGGGAAACGTGCCAGATTTCTTCCTCGAAATCTGTGCCTGATTTTTTCTGGAAAATCGTGCCCAAACTGTCCTGGAAAACCGTGCTGAAACCGTACTGTATGACTGCAATAAATGAGGCCGTACTCCACCTTGATTTTTGTGCACAATAAATGCTGGCCGTACCTTCACCTTGAAATTCATGCCAGCAGTTAATGATCTTGGTTTTCGTGCCACTGAAAATCACTCTCAGCTTAGTCTAGGAATTCGTGCCCTTGCTCTTCTTCAGCTCTCTCCTTCACGAAATGAACAAGTGAAATGGAAAATGCCGCCCTCAACCCTTTTTGACTAAACCCTAAGTGGGAATCTCATCCAACGGTGGAGAAAGATCCAATCTAATGGCTGAGATTCAATGAGAGTAAAAATCCCTTTTATTTAAATCACTTAAATAAAATTACTCACCCACTTAAATTTATCAAAAAGTGACTTTAAGTTTATAAAGTCTCATTAAGTGGCTTTTAATGTGAGGGTCACCTTTTTCCCCTTCTAAGTGACTTAGGCAAAAAAGTCACTTAGGGAGCAACTGCCTAGGTACAAAAACTAACACATTTTATACCATTTTTTAAAGCATGTGTGGGAGACCTTTAGCTTTCGGTCTAGAGACATCTTTGATATTTTTATCCAATTAATAAACTTCTTGCCTTATCATTATACATTGGGCTACGATGCCCACACCACCGGGTTTCCATTGATTTTTGCATTTAAAAGGAAAAAGTAGAAGCAAGAAACACATAATAATTTTTTTTGCAATTTATTAAGAAAAAGTTTGTGTTTTTCAAAAAATTTAATTTTTTTAATGTATAATACCAATAATTTTTTTTTATGTACAGGTAGGGTGGGCTTAATGGTTAAGAGCATGTGTTTCCTTTAGGGGGTCGCAGGTTCAAATCCAGAGGGGGTAGTGCATATACACTTTTGCTAGACTTTAGGGTCCCTTGTCCCACAAACAAGGGGGTCTCATACACAAAAAATGAGACAAGTGTACTCTCCATATTGATTCTATATATGGATGTCCTCCAAAATGATTTCAAAAAGATAAAAAAATAACTTAATTAACATGTGATAAGTACACTTATTGATAGTTGTCCATCGATTATAACTTCAACTCTAAACAAAGTTATATTGGATAACTATTAGTTTGGCATTTAACTAATATACATTTTGTATTACATGTTTAGGTTTTCCATATAGATATAACTAGCATACCCACATAGTTTGTGGTTAGATCATGTTGATATGGATCAAATAGTTGAGAGATAAATATGGAAAGGAAGACACTTTGGAATTTTTTTATTCCTCATATTATTTTAATTAAACGGGTTCAACTCTAAGTTATCCATGCCTACCTACATGTTAGTGACCAACATTCTTCAAGTAATCCATTTATCAACTATCAGTTCTTTTTTTATCTCACATTCTTCTAGTTGTCTGCCATGAACTCTCAGCTATCCATTCATCAGCTATGAGTTATCTATGCATCGCTACCAATTATCCATTCATCAACTATGAGTTATCCATGCATTGCTACCAGTTATCCATTCATCAACTACCAGTTATTTTTTATCTTTTTTTTTATATAATTCTTTATTTCAAATTTTGAATGACTGCCATACAATCAATCTCAATAGTACACGTCTCATATTTGTAGATGAAAAAGAATAGGTCGTAGTGCACTCCAAATCTCAAATAAAAACTTCTATTCACATAATTAGGTTTTGGATTCTTTTTAGCTTAAATCCATTGATGATACGACTATTAACTTCAAATCAAATCATGAATTTTACAATGCAATTGCAAATATATTAACTTTTAAATTAACTATTAGATACAACTATTATCTTAACTATTTGATCATTCTAAGGACAAAGGAGGAGGGTGACCTTCGACAGTAGTAATAGGTGTGTTTTAACACTAGTAGGAAATAAAGTGATAATATCATGATTAGGATTACCATCATTTCTCTGTTAAAGTCTTGTAGCAGCCTTCTTTTCCTCTTTTTGTTCTTTCTTCTTGGCCTCTGGTTCCTTTTGCATTGCATCCAGTTATTATCTCATTTTCTTCTCTGCTTCAACTTTCTTAGCTACTTTTGCATCTTGTATCAGTTTCAACTTCAACTATTCCTCTTCCTCTATAGCTTTATTTATCAATGCTTCCCTTTTATTGGTCCATATATGATTATTAGATGCATCTTGTTCTTGATCATCTCCTTATAATATTTCCCTTTTGACAATAGCCATCTGCAATATTTATCATATCCCATGTGGGGAAAAGAAATCAGATCAATTCAGCCTACCAAACTATTCCAAATCAAATCAATTTTATCATTTTCAAATTAACTGTCACAAAACAGAGAGTAATTCCCATCTTTACTTACTTGAACCCACTCAAAATAGCTGACAATCACACCACCAACATTTGCATATATGTCTGGTAGTATAACAATTCCTTTCTTTGATAAAATATGTACATTAAAAGCCTGAAACCACTTAATTTTAATATAAGGATAAATTTAAGTCTCTTCGAAAAAGTAAAGGAAAAAATAAATAAATCACCTTGATAAGAATACATCCTTCCTCATCCTACCTGATATGTTGTCCTACAACCCAAATAATAACCATTAATGAAAAATGGTGATTTTCAAAAGCTCATATTTGTATTAGTAATATTTCAATTAGTAAGACATTATTTTGTCAAGTTGGAAGGAAATGTCAAGCCAGTATTTTCCTTCTTATCTTAATTGTTTGCACATTAGTTTTTTCCTTCTTATGTCAAGTGTTTGCACATTTTTTGTAGGCTTTGATACAAAACGGGTAGGAAGAACATATGGGAGACTATAATGGGTCTATATTTGCAAGATCCCAAAGACATGGCTGTTTTTTCTACAAAAGATATCGTTTGGTCTGAAATACATTGGAGGAATGGAACCATTGATCGGGTTGCCAAAATCCCATCAGAAAGAGTTCCCCACTTTATTAAAGGGGAGGAAATGAAGCCCGATGCTCCTTGTGATTTCTACCATAACAATAAAAAAGGCCCAGGAAAGAGGGATAGTGTAGCATTACATTATGAAGTGTAAGTATTTCAAAATTTCATTTTTTGGATGTGTGTAATCATAGTACACTTTTCAATTGTCATATGCACATAGTACACTTATCACTTGTCAAATGCACTAACTTTTGAAAAACATCTATGCATATACAACTGTTCATATGGCCCTAATGATAAGAGGGGAAAGAACCCAACTAAACGAAGGGTCAATTCATTTGTGAAAAGGGGTTTCCAATGCCATTTTATTGTTAAGGTTATGGTATGTAATCCTGATGTTGCAATATTAAATTATAACAATTATGAGCATAAACACAGGCAAGGATTGCCTTGTCATGGGAGGCCTGACACTTCAGGTGAGCCTATATCCCTGCATAAGACAAGGTTGTCAAGGGACATCATTTCCTATGTAGAAAGTTGTTTCTACATTGATGTGC
>LPNX011100676.1:39315-52816 GCA_001517045.1 Pseudotsuga menziesii
GGATGACACACCTGCCATATTGAAAGGGCTGGAGGAGGTTGGATTGTCAAGCTTGCAGAGTGGCATGGATAATGTGAGAAACCCTGTGGGAAATCCTTTAGCACAAATTGATATAGATTAAATCATTGACACAAGGCCATATACAAAGCTTATCATAGATTACATCGTCAGCCACGGAAAGGGGAATCCATCCATAACCAACTTGTGAGTGCTAAAGTAGCTTGTGTTGATGGCATGTATTTTGTGTGGGGAATATGAAGTGTAAAGATCAGTTTCTTTGGAGTGATATATCGACCTGAATGTTATCAATTGTATAAGCAAAGACACATTGCACATATGGAAGGAGTTAGAAGGAAATAAAGCAAATCATATTCCTTACCTCCAGTCCTAACAGATCAATTGGGGAATCTGATTCAATCACCAACTAAAATTTGTTCAATACTTGAACGACGATTTGGGATCTGGGAACAAAGATGGAAGCTTGGGCATTAACCTTTCTCGACGGTAGAGTGCTTTTCTCAGACAAAGGCGATGGTGAGCTATTTTCAGAAACAGTCGACGGGTGCAGTTAGGAAGGAAGCAGGAGACAGGAGGCGGACTGAGCTACGTTCAAATGTGGAAATGGAGGGAGTACTTGGCCATGCAGTTAATGCATGGATCAGATCCGATGATTTAATACTGACAGACCACTGACAAAGACGATGAACGACATAATGAACAGGTTGAAGTTCATTGGAGAAGGGGCAACTCCGGTGGGGGAGTGAGCTCACGGAGGTTAACAGAGTGAGAGAGACCTTCGACGACATCGGGTGGGCCTGAGTGCAAATGGTCGGGTTGATAGCTCACTCCCACACTAAATAGGTATTGAATTTACAAAATGTTTTATATAATCAATAAATCTTAAGTAAGTAAAATACTATATACATAAGTTTATAACAATAAAATCTATCTTTTAGCACTATAAGTTAGCATCACCCATAGCTTATGTTATTGAAGTAGTGCTATTAGCATCACTTAAAATATGTGGTGTTAAAGTGGTGGTATTAATAACACTTACATTTTTTCTTGTTAAGGTGGTGGTATTAGCACCACATATATTTTGTGTTAGAATTTTATCAATTAAATAGTATTATCTTAGGATATTATCTGAGAGAATAACATGCATAGCAATCAATCACAAGAGATAGTAGACACAGAGATTTTCCTTGGGGGAACCATAAAGGAGAAAACCCTGCAACTTCCTCGGAGATAGAATACGCACCAATGTAAGCAGTAAAACCCAAAGACAGTAAGATGATCTTCGGCAACTGTTCTCTCTCTTATCACAACTCCTTCTCTCTCACTCATGCGCTACAACTGAGTGTGAGTGACTATGTGTTAAATAGATAGGATCAATCTCTATTTATACTAGTTTTCAACTTGACAATAACTTACCAGGGCTGAATTCTCTAGGAGAGTCTAATAACCCCAGTGCCCCACAACTGCGGGGACCTTAACCCCTGATCAACAAGGAGGGTTAACCTCTATGACTTTATATGACTTGTTTACATTATTGATTCTCTCGAAAGGAACATTGGGGACTAATCAAATACAATATATGAAATAGATAAGTTAATACATTCCAAAGTTACAAATATATCAACACTCCCTCTTAACTAGGAAGGTATTCTCTTGACACAATTCATCAGCACAAGTCTTCTTCTTTTGATCAAGTCTGGATCATCATCAACGTTGTATCATCACTAGGTGATCAACGAAACTGGATAATCACTAGATCATCATCAAAGTTGGATCATCATCACTGGATCATCATCAAATTTGGATCATCATCAAAGCTAGATCATCAATGGATCATCATCAAAGCTGGATCATCACTAGATCATCATCAAAGCTGGATCATCACTGCTTTCGCTATCTCAATCAACTGGTGCTATCTCTCAATTCTTCTCATCATAGGAAGTTCTACAAATCCAACCATTTTTCATGTTGGTTGTAGGCCTATCCTTCATGTAGGTCTTCATCTTCTTCAACACTTATATTTGACTGAGTCAGAAAGGCCCACCCAACACTTACATCTGACCATGGGAGGAACACATCCACCACCATGTCAGAAAGGCACACTCGACACTCACATCCATCGGCATGGTAGGACACACCATCTGCCATCTGAGGAAAGTCCCAACACTTACATCCATTGGCATGATAGGAAACACCATATATCATCCAAGGAAAGGCCCAACACTTACATCTACTAGCATAGTAGGACACACCATCTACTATCTAGAGAAAGGAACAACACTTATATCTGACCCAGTTAGAAAGGATCAACACTTATATTTGGCCCAGTTAGAAAGGATCAGCACTTACATCCTCTGGAATAGTAGGGCACACCATCTACTATCCAAGGAAAAGCTCAGCACTTATATCTACTAGCATGGGAGGACACACCATCTACCATCCAGAGAAAGGCTCTACACTTACATCCATTGGCATGATAGGACACACCATTTATCATCTGGGGAAAGGCTCTGCACTTATATATGACAATGGGAGGACCCACCTACCACCATGTTAGAAGGGCTCCACACTTACATCTAACCTAGCCAGAAAGGCTCTACACTTATATCTAATCATGGGAGGACCAGCCTACCACCATGTTAGAAGGGCTCTGCACTTACATCTGACCCAGTCAGAAAGGCTCTGCACTTATATCTAATCATGGGAGGACCCACCTACCACCATCTCAAAAGGGCTTCACACTTACATCTGACCCAGTAAAAAAGGCTCTACACTTATATTTGACGATGGGAGGACCCACCTACCACCATGTCAGAAGGGCTCCACACTTATATTTGACCCAGTCAAAAAGGATCTGCACTTATATCTGACCATGGGAGGACCCACCTACCACCATGTCAGAAGGGCTCCGCACTTACATATGAACATGAGAGGACCCACCTACCACCATGTCAGAAGGGCTCACGGACTCATCACTTCCTCTTGGAAGGAACCTCGATGTGGAGAAAACCAAGCTTCTCCCTGAAGTACTCAAATTTCACTTTGGCCAATGGCTTGGTCAACACATTAGCTATCTGCTCATCTGTCACAACATACTGGAGATTCACTGCTCCTCTCTGCACCATATCCCTGATATAGTGATATTTGATCTCAATATGCTTCGATATATCATGGAACACCGGGTTCTCTGACAACTTCACACAACTCTAGTTGTCGGAATATATACAAGTAGCATCCAACTAGAGATCAAATAAATTAGATATTAGCTTCCTCAGCCCCACTACCTTATAACTAGCTGAAAAAGATGCCACATACTCTGCTTCGGTTGTACTAAGTGCCACGCAAGACTACTTCTTGTTAAACCAATAGATCACACCTGATCCCATACTAAAGCAACACCTTGAAGTGCTCTTCCTGTCGATGGCACTGCCTGCCCAATCTGAATCAACATAACCTACCAAGTTAATCTTCTGATCTGCCTCATACTTGAGCCCATAATCAACTGTATCCTTTAGGTACCTCAGAATATGCTTTGCAGCAATCAGGTGAACATGTCTCGTATCCATCAGGAACTGACTCAATGTGTTCACAGCAAAGCAACATCAGGTCTCGTATTTGTCAGGTACATTAAGGACCCAATCATGTGATGATACATCATAGCATCAATCATCTATGATGAAGCATCACTCAATAGCTTCAGGTTCGATGCCATAGGTGTGGTCATGGCCTTACAGTCCATCATCCTGAACCTCTTCAGGATCTCTACTGCATACTTCCCTTGTCCTAGGGAGATTCCATCTGCACTCTACCACACCTCCATGCCTAGAAAGTAGTGCATCATACCCAAGTCCTTCATCTTGAACTTAGCAGCAAGCTTCCTCTTCGTATCAGCAATCAACCCATCCACACTTTCTACAAACAGATCATCTACATATAGTAAGAGTATCACTGGGTTCCCTTCTTCAATCTTGTAGTAAAGGTTGGAATCTACTTTACTCTTGGTAAAGCCAAAACTGGATAGGAAGCTGTCAATTATGTCGTACCATGTCTTGGGTTCTTGTTTTAAACCATACAGGGATTTCTTCAATTTACACACATGATTCTCCCTCTCATGTGTCTCAAAACCGAGTGGTTTCTCCACATACACTTCCTCTTCTACTTCACCATTCAAGAAAGTAGTCTTGACATCCATCTGGTGTATCTTCCATTTCATCATTGCATCCAGAGCAAGTACTGATTTGATGGAAGTGTATTTGGCTACAAATGCAAAAGTTTCTTCATAATCTATTCCTTCTTTCTGGGAGAAGCCATGAGCCACAAATATTGCTTTATATTTCTCTATTCTACCATCTGTAGCATGCTTGATCTTGTAGATCCACTTGAAGGTCACAACAGGATTCAGCTCTGATATAGGGACAACATCCCAGACATCATTCTTCATGATCGACTGGTACTCCTCGATCATAAAATCCTTCCATTCTTTCTTCTCTGCCGCTTCCTCATAGTTGGAAGGTTCTTTATCAATGATGTCACATAATAAGGCTACATAACCAGAGCAGGACCCGGTTCTTTTCCTCTCTCTGTGCATTTTTTTGGAGCCCCATATCTTTCTACACCCTGGATAGCCTCTCGTACCCATGTAGGTTTCCTCTTGTGAGGATTATTCTCTTGGGGTGGATCTACAAGTTCCTGGGGTTCTTCTATTTCTTGATCTTCATCTTGATTTCCATCATTCATAGTTGTATCTTGAATTCTAGGTACTTCTATTTCTTCAGAGTCTTCAACTGGTCTCTTTCTGGATTTGTTGTAATTTGTGTCTTCGTCAAATGTTATGTCTCTGCTAATGTCGATCTTCTTGAATCCTTGGAAGTATATTCTGTAAGCTTTCGAGCTTTCACTATATCCCACAAATATACCCTTCTTTCCAGAAAGATCTAAATTTGTCCTCTTTTATTTTGCAATGTGTATGTATACTGGACAGTTAAATATTCTAAGATGGATGACCTCTAGTTTCTTGCCGAAAAAGACTTCTTCAGGTGTCTTGTTCTCGAGTAGTCTGTGTGGAGTACGGTTCTATACATACACCACTATTATGGCAGCTTCTGCCCATATATGCATGGGAAGCTCTTGATCATGAAGCATTTCCCTTGTAGCTTCCATGATTATTCTATTCTTCCTTTCTGCAACTCCATTATGTTGTGGATTATATGGAGTCGTCAACTCCCTCTTAATCCCTGAATCTCTGCATAACTCTTTGAATTCATTTGATGTGAATTCTCCTCCATTCTCTGATCGAAAGGTTTTGATCTTATTTTTTGTGTGGTTCTTGATCAAGGCTTTGCATTCCTTGAACTTGCTGAGTACTTCATCTTTGTTCTTCAAGAAGTATATCCATGTCTTCCTAGAAAAATCATCAATTAAAGAAACATAGTATACATACCCACTCAATGAACTAGATGACTTCGAACCGCATACATCAGAGTGGATGATTTCCAAGATTCATTTTGCCTTGCTCTTTCTACTTGGCAATGTATTCTTTGTGTTCTTTCCTTTCGTACATCCTTTGCAGACACCGTCATGTTTTTCCTGCATTTTTGGAAGACCTTCAACATCTTTGCTCATAAGTGGCAGTGCTCTATAGTGCACATGTGCAAGCCTTCTATGCCAAATTTCATTTGGCTCTACTGAGTCATGGACCAAAGTTTGTTCTGGTTGGCCCTTCAGTTTGTATAGTCCTCCTTCTTGTTCCCCAATCACTACTGCATCATCTATAGTCTTTCCCTTTTGCCACATAAGAACTTGGCCATCTACATATGCAACCCTTATGCATTTTGCATCCAATGCATATATGAAGAGTAGATTCTTCTTTAGTCCTGGTACAAACAAGACATCCTTCATCTTCATAGACTTTCCAGAGTCTAGCTTATAGGAAGATTCACCACTACCTTTTATTAGATACTGGTAGTCATCCCCAAGTTTCACCTTGTGAGGTGACTCATGTTCGGAAAGTTTCACAAAGGATTCTTTGAATCCCATCATATGTTTGGAAGCCCCATTGTCTATAATCCAATCATTGCTTCCATGTGTGATAGTTCTCGTGAGAGCGGAAATCAAAACATATTATTCATCACTTGAAGAATCGTGACTTTCTTGTTTGATTCTCTTTGTGGAAGGTTCATCTTCCTCTGCAACATGAGCATGATGTCTTCTCTTGTTTCCCTTGTTCTTGTGAGAGACATTTTTGTTTCTAGGACAATCTTTGGCATAGTGTCCTCTCTCATCACAAGTAAAACATCTGAGTTTAGATAAATATCTGTTAGGTTTTATTGAGTTACCTTTCTGATGAGAATGCTTACCTTTGGGATGATGATAATCCCTTATGCTTTTCTTGGAGTGTACTATGAGAGCTTGATCTTCACTTCCCATCTTTTCTTCTCAGGCTACTATTCGAGCTTCTTCTTGTGAGCATTCCTCCCATAGTCTACTAAAGGTGACTAGCTTTCTTCTAGCACAAATCCCTTGAATGAAGGAGTCCCATGACCTAGGGAGACCATTCAAGGTAGTCATCACAATATCTTCATTCTCCACTTCTTCATCCACTGCTTCAAGTTGTTCTTTGATCTGGGAGACCCTTGTAAAGTATGACTGTATGGTCTTTGCATTCTAGATCTTCACATTCTTCAACTAGTTCCTGAAAGTCATCTTCTGATTTATGTTCTTTCTTTCAAACAGCTTGGTCAAGGCTTCAAACATCTCTTTAGGTGTCTTTAGGGAGGACACTTGTGGTATGAGGTGATCCTTGATTGAATAAAAAATAATCCTCTTAGCATTAATCAATTTCTTCTGGTGTAAGGCCTTAGCCTTATTTCCCTCTGGAACTGGAACCTCTTCACTGATGTAAGAGTCCAACTCATTTTCCTCCAGGACTAGGGAGATCCCATACTTCTAGCCTCAGAAGTTATTAGCTCCCTCAAGATTTTCATCAAGCTTGGTGTGATGAGACATCTTAATTGAGAATCTCAAATGGAAATACAAAAGATTTAGATCTTACCAAATTGAGAATCTAGATCTGGAGCTGATCTTTTGCAGTGATGGTTTTCTAGTTCCAGGGAAAATTAGGGTTTCACTTTCCCGGAGTCCTACACAACCAAAAACCTCAATTTTTGTCTCTAAAATTTGATTTTAAGGAGGAAAGCAATCCTAGCCTGGGCTCACTCAAAAATTCCTCTTCAAAGAAAAGCCCTAATTTCTAGATGTAGTGGTAGGTCAAAAACTGAAAGTGCTGAGAATCAAATTCTAATTCAACAAAAAGATGCGCCCTTCAATGGAGGTTCAGCCTAGCCTCGTTTTGCTTATGGATTGTGGAGAGAGACCCAAAAAGTAAGAAGCCCTAGCTTCCGCAGCTGCACAGTGTCTTCTTCTCAGGTTATCTCTGATACGATGTTATATTTTGATCAATTAGACAATATTATTCTTGGATCTTATCTGAGAGAATAACATACACAACAATCAATCACAAGAGACAATAGACAAAAATATTTTCCTCGGGGAAACCATAAAGGAGAAAACCATGCAACTTCCTCAGAGATAGAATAAGCACCAATGGCAACAATAAAACCCAAAGACAGTGAGATGATCTCTGACAACAGTTCTCTCTCTTATCCCAGCTCCTTCTCTCTCACTCATGCGCTACACTCTCTATTTATACTAGTTTCTAACTTGACAATAACTTACCAAGTCTGACTTCTCTAGGAGAGTCTAATAACCCTAGTGCCCCACAACTACGGGGACCTTAATCCCTAATCAACAAGGGTTAACCTCTATGAATTTACATGACTTGCTTACATTATTGATTCTCCCGATAGGAACATCGGGGACTAATCAAATACAATATATGAAATACATAAGTGAATATATTCCGAAGTTACAAATACATCAACATTTTGTGGTATTAAAATTGTGTTAATATTTATTGGAGATTATGTCTTTACTCATGTATATTAAGAGAAATGTCATGTTGGCAAGTGCCATAAAGTGGTGCTAATAATTATTTATCACATGGACATGTGCATGTACATGTATGATTTATTTAAAAGTATTTTCACCATAAACAGAACCATTTCACAAATAATTATTTGTAAATAATTTAATAATTTATAATTTTTTCATTCAAATAAATGATCAAGACTAGAATATGAGTTTTTGCACCCCAATTCCAACAAATTCAATTTCTTATTTTTATAATATTTAAAGAAATAAATTGACGTCATTTAATTCAACTAAATCATTCAGTTTTAATAAGATTAAAAAAATAAATTGATAGGACCCTTAATATTAACAAACAATTAATTTATTTTTTAATTATTACTATTATAAAGTAGCAATAAAAAATATTTAAATTGAAATTTGATTATTCAACTAAAACTTTTTATGTTGATCTTATTAAATTTGTACATGGACATTACTATCATAATTAAATTTTAATCACTAGCTTAAGTCCATTTTTAGCACCACATGTTAACCCAACTAATATTACATGGTGTTAATATGGTGATATTAACACCACTTACCTTTTACGCTATTAAAGTGGTGATAGTATTTGTTAATCTTATTGGAAATGACATGCCACATCATACATGTTAATTAGAGAAGTGGTGTATGAGACATTGATAAGTACAATCAGGTGGTGATAAGTCCTTTGCCACGTTGACTTTTACAAATAAATTTTAACTGCGAGTGTTTGCATCAACCATGAAACAAATTCATAAGTAATATTTTTGTGAATAACCCACTCCAATGATTTATTTTTTATTTTATTCAAGCAAATAAAGGCTTTGCACCACATCTTATCATATATCTTTTATCATTTTTACGTTATATTTCATTCATGGAATATTTACATTGTTTACATTGGGTTTTCCCATAAGAAACAGTATTTTACTGTTCCATTGGTATCAGAGCCCCTTCTTGGGCATTTTTACCGGCTTTTGGCCAAATTTTTCTAGAGTTTCTCCAAAACTAGGTCCTTGGCCAACCTCAAATTTTTGACCTTACTATATAAAAAAGTTTAAAAAGAAGTAAAAGAAAAACAAAAGAAAAAAAGGAAGGTAAAAGTAAGACCACACATGGTTTCTTAATAAGTGGGTTTGGGTTTATTATCCAACAACAAACAAAAAAGTGATATTTGAACTTAGGTGGGGAAGGTAACACTCATTCCTCCCAACCATCAAATCTACTCGCATTTTACGAAACTTAAAGGGAAAAAAAACTAAAAGTGCATAGTAATTGCTACTAGGAAGCAAGTGAGATTTGAACTTAGGTGGGGAAGGAAACAATCATTCCTCACAACCAACTAATCTACTGGCATTTTACAAAACTATTCGAAAAAACTAGAAGGAGATATTGATTAAATTTCAAAGAAAACTCAAGAATATGGATTTTAATGTTGAAAAGAAGGAAAAGTTTCCTATAACCTTATAAAGAAATGTTGCAATACTATTTAAAATTAAAGGGACACTTGCAGGGAAGGATATCACCATTTCTATTGCACCTGCTGAAAGTAATAATTATATTAGTACTAAATTCGCTAACCATTTAGTGATTCTCGAGTCAAATATAAGGGAAGAGCTAGACTTTTGAGATAGAAAACAAATTGAAATAAGTGGCTTACAACTGAATGTTGGAGATTATATGGTCACATCGAAATTCATTGTTCGTTCCTTATGGAGCTTTGACGGTGACATAATTTTGGGTTTACCTTGGATAAAAACATTGGGGAATTTCATCTTAAATGCCGAAAAGAAGTTTATGACATTTTCCTATAAGCAAAACAGAATCACATTTCAAGATATTACAATGAAGTCACATATAGAAGCTCCAACATCTGAAGAATTCAAGGATATATCAAAGATGATTTCATAGAGTAATAAGAAGTCAAAACAAAAGAAGCGTACAGAAGTTGAAAAAATTATCGTTAGTGACGATGAAGAAATTACTCGTTTGAAGAATCATAGTCAAGACTTGATCGCACAGATTAAGAAATTAAAAAGGGAAAAAAGATCGTAAGAAGAAATCCAAGAGAAATTCAACCAAAAGGAAGTGGATCCGAGTTCAATAAGAATCTATTACAAAAAAAATGAAGAAAATTCTTACTTAAAAAATTTGAATCAAGAGTTGCTTGAACAAATAAAAAAATAAAAAAATGAGAAGTTTGAAAAATCCTTGGAGTTATTATCAACTAGTAAATCGTGAGAATCACAAACAATTGAAGTTTCTACAAGGGTTCCACAAACCACTCAAATTCCTTATCATCACCCAAATCACAGAAGTTGATACAACCAACATCACATTAAAGCAGAAAATAAACATCATTCTTCTTATAGACAAACTAGCTACAACCTTGCAAATGAACAAAAACAACATTGCCGACTTTTATGGAAGCCTAAATTAAGAAGTTCTGTAGGAGCAGTAGATCATCAAACAATTCCAATGAAGGTAGATTTGGGATGGATTACTTCCCAAAAAATGCAACACATTAGTTCAGCAATACGAAGACTATACCACATAGTTTCATCAATCATCGTAGTTCCAAGCTCACAACATCATGAAAAGTTGTTACGAGCAAGAGAACAAAGTCATACAATAAACTATGCTTTGAGGAAAAATAAATTCTAAGGGAGAGGCAATGTAATGAACAAAAATATATAATAACTAAACATTAAATAACTACTAATAATTAAATAACCAACTCTTAACAAAGAGTGTAACAAATATAAAACAATATATTAATTATAGTTATTAATTACTAAGATAAAGGGTGTAACCCTTCACTACACATGCTCAAGTATATAAATGAGAGCCTCATTGTAAAATCTTATCATCACTTATCATATATCTTTTATCATTTTTGTGTTATATTTCATTCATGGAATATTTACATTATTTACATTGGGTTTTCCTGTAAGAAACAATATTTTACTGTTCCAATTGATGCCTCCACCAACAGTTTATTGAAGTCTTGATGGCCTGCTTCCAATTTTTGGTTGTCAAAAACATTTTTTAAGACAAACAATGACATCTTATTCTCTAGCTTCAGAATGTCACATTTTATACAGACTTTAAGTGTACTTAAACCGATCATGTCACGGTCTGATCCAAACAGGTTGGATAAGAAACTTAACAGAAATGATGCAACGATGTCCATCATTAGATCGAATTTATTAGAATACTGTCCTTCCCTACTAATTATAGACCAGTCACAGAAATTCTCAAATTCCTTCTGCATCCCTTCTGTCTTTTCAACTACATTGTTTAAGCTCTTGCTGCGAGTCTGCAGTCCCTACCTTACAGTGGTTGCAGATTGAAATTTGTATGCCTCTATTGTTGACATCTTCAACTCGGGATATGGATAACAACCACCACCTTCAGAATTCGATTCAAAATATGTGTCTAGCTTCCAGTGATGGTAAGGACCTTTGGACATGAAGTGAGGAATATAGGCATTTTGTTTCATATTCATTATAGGTGTTTCCACACAAGAAATCACATCAAGAGTTAAAAACTATGAGACAACTAAACTTGAGTTACCTCTTAGCCATAAAAATTTCATGTCGAGACATCGACAAGTTGAAATTTAAACTTGACCAAAATATTTCGACAAGTTTTTTATAAAAGGATAAATTTGGTCAGACTTTTTGATCGACTCTTTTTACCTTGAGTAGTTCTTACTTGTCGTTTTTATCGACTTAATCGAATTCAAAAGGTTTTACTTCGACCGACTTACTCGATCATTTTACTTCGACCGAATTACTCAACAGGTTTACTTTGACCGACCTACTCAACCGTTTTACTTCGACCGACTTAATTCGACTTAACCACTTTTAGTCGAATTTTTACAAAGGTTATTTCTTAGTCTAAAGACTTAAGAAATGGCTAATATTTTTCACCGAACGGTAGCATGGATTAAGAATTGACACAACAAAAATTCTACAGAATTACAAAATCATATAACCAAACATTCAAGAAGACTTGAGTCGACCACTCTGTCGTAAAAACAAACTTTTACTCAGTGAATTACTTATGGATTCTTTGTGTATTTCACCTAACCTGTAAATGTGAATAAAATTTACTCAAGTAATTATCGAGAGAATGTGCAGTTAAATAAAGCATGAATTTTACCATAGCAATGGATTTATAAAACTTGTTGAGACATAACAGAGAACTATTTTCCGTAAATATAAAATTGGAAATTTACAGAGATATTTCACCTTTTATAGAGCTTCAGCTCTAGACACATTCAAACACATAGAAGCTTGAGCTTCGACACTATTCTCACAAAATTCTGTCAGAATTATCTCAGAATTATCTCTTCACTCTCTACTGCTAATTTAGAATCTTTGTCTTCTATATATAGGAAAACTAAATTTGATTCTTCGTGAATCTACTCACTTAATATTAAAGACTGTAATAACTCTCTACCTAAAAACTTAGCTTCATAAATTTAATTTGGTTGGTTTATATATGAGAGATGTGAACTCTTCATATTGTCAGAATTTCTGATAGAAACTGACCTAATACGGACTCTAACAAAGTCGCCTGAGATATGATATAGACGTGTGATCAATTAATATTTCCCACACTCCCCCTTAATAATGAGCAGATGGGGATCTCAAAAACAAATATTAGAAAATGTTTTATAGATAAAACTTGCTATGTATATGATAGAGTTCATTGTGCAGAACTTGTCATTCCAAGATAACTACGTAGATACTGGAATGTATCCCTTGCCAATGGTTTTGTAAATATGTTTGCAAGATGATCTTCAAACCTGCAAAATTCTAAACAAATTTCTTTGTTGTTCTTGTCTTATGAAATGAAATTTTGTGTCAATGTGATTGATTCACTTGTGGAACAAATGATTCTTTCATAATGCAATGGCTGAATTTCTATTGCAGAAAATGGTTGTTGGTTCTTGCTGGTTCTGCGACAGATATTCAAACTTGCAAAATTCTAAACAAATTTCTTTGTTGTTCTCAAACTGTCTTATGAAATGAAATCTTGTGTCGATGTGATTGGTTCACTTGTGGAACAAATGATTCTTTGATAATGCAATGGATGAATTTCTATAGAAGAAAATGGTTGTTGGTTCTTGCTGGTTCTGTGACAGATATTTCAAAATTCTCTGCATCCAAACGACTTTACATGCATCACTTGTAGCTACGACATATTCTTCTTCTGGTGAAGACAAAGTTACTATGGGTTGTTAGTTTGAGGCCCACAACACAACACCTATACCAAAATGAATTTTGTACCCAGAAGTGCTCTTCCTGTCATCTATGTTTCCTCCATTGTCACTATCAGTGTATCCAATGAATTTAAATTTTTCTGAGGTTGAATACATAATGTCAAGGTCTTTTGTGCCAATTACATACCTCAAAATTATTTTACTTGCTTTCCAATGAGAGTATTTTGGTGACTCCATGAA
>LPNX011100705.1:7304-67419 GCA_001517045.1 Pseudotsuga menziesii
TCGACAGGCACTCCATGAAACCGAATTTTTTTTGTAGGGCAAATTCGGTCATGGCCTTCTATGACAGGTAAACAGGCCTTTGATGGGCACTGAAGCCTTCAAATTTGAAGCCTGCCCGCGAGCCTGGTTTCATATATTAATAAACCTTTAAATATCTAAAACATTGACTTAAGCACCCTGGGTCAACTAAAAAGACATAGCTTGACATTTCCGTCTCTATAGCGACGTAGCTCCATGGATACAACGACGTTGAATGAGGAAGGCGTCGATATAGCGACGGAGGAGATTACTAACGTCGATACAGCGACGAGTAAGCGTCGATACAGCGACGACAAGTTCATTTTGCTTCCGATTTCACACCAAAAAGTATGAAACGTGGAAAACCTCCGTGGAAAAATCCGCGCTTTTGTATTAGTGTGTGGCCTGCAAAACCCTCATGGTTTTTGGTTTACCTGGGTTAACTTGGTTCGCTGTTTTTAATGATGATAAACCCTTGCTTTATGCGGGGCTTCCGGCTTAGGCCGTGACCTATAAATTTTGATTTTGCTTCTAGATTTTGTGTATAAAATATATAGGTGAGGGAAGGCCGGTAAAGCCTTACTCTGTTAACTTTTAGAAGTCGAGAGGCATTAGAAGGAGCTTAAACTCTTTCGTTTGATACCTCTGTTGTGATTTTGATATAGTAGGGTTTTTACCCTAACTCCATGATGTAAAGATGTATTTACTGTTTCTTTTTAAATTATCTTTTATTTACAATATAATACTATAATTTATTTTGTTATTACTTATATTGTATAAATGGTTATTAAGCTCGGTGAATCGAGCATGTCTATGTTCTGTTAATTTAATTACTGCAAGTTATTATATTTAAATTTACCCTGTAAATTATTTAGGATAACTGTATATTGTTTTTATATGCCAACTTACCTTAATTCTCTTTGTTCTAATAAGGTTGTAAATATTGTTTTATATTGGTTAACTTTCAGAAAGAAAACAAGTAATTTAATGTTTTTAAGTTGTACTTATGTAACTGTATAGTTACATCTTTAAGTACATAGTTCATGTTTACTTGGTACTTATTATAATGTTATATTAATTGTTATTTTACTTACAAGTAAATATTGCTCTTCTAATTATATACATTATCTTTATACTTAGTCTATTTATGATATATATAGATGGAAAAATATTTTATTATTATATTCTTATGCTCTCCATACTAAATAATTTATAAAGAGTCCCTTCTGTATTCTATGTTACCCTATTTATATTATGACTTTAGTATTTATAAAATAAGAGAAATAACAAATTGACTATGTTCTTTCCTCTAAAATATATTGTAGTGTTTGTTTAGATTCTATAAAAGAAAGTTAGTATCTGTAGAACTTGTTTAAGTTCAGATAGATAAGATGAATGAATTATTTGCATTATCAGTCATAAATAAAATCTTAAGCCATCTAGATTTTATCTTTAGAATTAAATCAAGGTTTCTCTATCCTTACTCAAAGTTTGGTTGCTAATATTACAGTAGTTATTTATTCTACAATAGGAAAAGAAAAGAACTGTAAAGCTGAAAGGCATTTTTATTTAACCTAACACTACACATTTTGACTATTATATTCTTTTCCTTTTTGTTTCAAAATAGATATAAAGATTACGGAAATGAATGCTGTATAGAGAACTATTTCATCTACCAAAACATACTACTGTTAGTATAATGATATAGCTTCCTTTCCTTTTTTTTTTATAATCTGACATTCACAGTCTAGGTCTAACACTACTCTATGTACAGAATAATATTTCTTCTGATAACAAATATCTTAATAAAAGAAAACATTCTAGTGTTCAAGCTAACATCTTATTTTAACTTTACATCATACTTTCTTCATTTAAATACACCTTCTGTGCTAGAGTACGATATGGATTACTCAAGATGGCGAAAAACACAGGTAGGATTTATTTCTCATCAAGAATAATTTCATTACTAAACAAAATAAGATATTCTATCCTCTAAGTTTACATCATAACCCGAAAATGCATCATTCATTCACACATAGATATTAACATAGAAATTAGTAGATAGCAGAACCTGTTCTTAAATCTTGGTCGACAACAGCAATGGGAGGCCGTTCCTCCCTACCAACTCCTGGAGAGTGCTCAAACAATGACTCCTCAGGACCCCCGAGCCTGCTCTGGTCTCCCTGGCTGGAACTAGGTGAAGCAAATAACCAAGTACTAGTCCTGAGACTCAATACCAATCCTGAACTCGTCAGTCAAATCTCTCAGCTAGAAAGCTGTATCAAATCAAGTTCCTGCAGTTTATCCCTCAAACACCTTCCTTATAGTTTCCCTTTTTCCCCAATGAATTCCTTGAAGTGCATTTGTCCTGAATGATTCTTCTCCTGGAAAATATCTAAGCAGCCTCAGCTCTCTACATTGGGCATTTTTAAAAGATTGCCTAGGTCTTTTTGGGTTAGTTTTCATTAATTGAGCCACCTGCTCTGATCCCACTTTCTTGGGGGATCATGACCCCAAATGTAGGGAAGTTGACACCTACAACATAGGAAGTGTTTGAGGATGTTGCCACTTGTCCTTTTGCTCTCCACCTAATTCCTTCCACCAGTTTGACCAGTAACACTCTTATTAACAGCTCTCCCAAGCTGTTGTCTCCACTTTTTATTTATTAAAAATTAAATATTCAAAATTAAATTCCATATATTTTGACTCTGTAGAGTCATCAGTTTCAACTTAGCATTAAATTTAACATAATGTCTTAGGAATCAATTTAAAAAAAAATAACATTATTTTACAAAATTGGGGCATGTGATAGAAGCGATGGCCAAAATACATTATAATCATTATCCTTGGAGAACTCAGAAGTCCAATGGAGCAGAGGTAGTACCTGAAACAAATACATAATAATGTCATATACAAAGTCATATCTGAGGATGTTATGTTCAATATACTGGAGCACTAGCTCCTTTACAATATTTGAGTACATCATATAGTACGGGTACAAGACCATGTATATTACAAAGGTGGATCAAAGCCACAATATACAATAATGATGAATCTTCAAACATCTGGAAGTTGTGTAAGTAACCACAACATAATCTTGCACAACTTAGTCCATGGATGTGAAACTAAGGTTTTCATAAACAATCCCAAAGAACTAGTACAATGCAAGCTATGTGAATATATGTTATTGAAGTTGAACATGGAGCGGATTCAACTGATTGTCAATCAATAGGTGATAATCGACAACTGAAGCAAAGGAATTCACCAATAATGAAAGTGAATCCTGAGGTACGATCGTCAAAACTCTAGGTCTTCGTTCGTTAGGAAGTGCTGATGCGGAACCATACTGTGATAAGGAAGGCAATAGATCCTCCAACAGAACACAAGAGTGACCAGGAACTGGGTAAAGGAAGGGAGACACAAGTAGTAACCGACACGACAATGATGGAATCAAGATATAGATCAGACACAGGGTTAAGTCCTTGAACAGTGAGCATGACACAGAGATGACCCAAGGAAGCTTTTAACTTTATAGATAGTACAACTAGACTTATCTGTCATGTAGGAGACATGATCAGATTCCCAAGGTAGAAATGACAAGAGGAGGAGTAAGAAACTCGAAGTAATAGCTGAACTGAAAAGTGAGCACTGAGACATAAGTATCAGAAAAAATGGAAAGTGCTTTGTTCAAGGATGACATGCTGCCACTAACTGAGAACCAAAAGAAAAATTCTTCCTTACCTTCCCTGTTAAATTTTAATGAGTCCAAGAAAGTCAACTCGGATCTCTCTTCATTTTTGACAAGCTTGAAGATAAGAGCGAATAATGCTTGATAGTGTCACTGATTCATGGATTTTATGAGCCCGAACTAGTACATGCTCACTTGTTGTTTTCATATTTAAAGAGTCTGAAAACTCCAAAGAAGACTCTAGGGGGGTCCTTTTTCGTCCAATTTAGTCTCCTGAGGCTGGAAAAGTATAAAACATACCACAAAAGAACTCTCTTAACTTCCGTAGAAGAAAAGGTGAACCTTTTTCGTACTTAGTCAGGGAGGTTCGAAAAAGGTTAAATTACCACCTACCCAATGCTCCTTCGAGAGCAACATATAGCTAGAGTTTAACGTGTGTGAAGGAAAACAAGGTCACTCAGAAAGATCCATTTGAGTCTGAGAAATGGGGCTTACAACAATAAACTTGATGCTTTGTTCTTAGTGTTTAACGAGCATGACAAAGACATAAAGTACACTCGAAATATTTTTCATGTTTAGGTCCAGAGCATGAAAAAGATAAAACTAAGCTCATACCAAGAGTTCCTTTTCCGTAAGTTTAGTCCCTCAGGTCCGAAAAAGTGATAAAATTGTACCTGAGAATACTCTTCTCAATTCTATAGAAAAGAGAGTGATCCTTTCTCGTATTATTCCACATGGTCCGAGAAAGAGATAACCTACCACCAATGTGGATGCCCATTCACGTATTCTTAACAATTTTGAATGGACAAGTTTACTCAGCAGTCAAGACTGTTTTAAGGAGTTAGACCTGGGCCTAAAGAAACTCCATAAGGGTGGGGAGTCCTATAAAGGGATAGCTTGTAAAAAGAGACCAAAATGAGGCTCATGGCATGAAAAATAGCTAAAACGATTCCCGTGAACCTAAGACCACTGTAGCATGAGTATCGAAAGAAAAAATAGGTTCTAAATGAGGATACTCATGGGAGGAAAGCCCTATCCACGGAGGAACAATGGTAAAGACAAGGAGCTAATGGTTAAAAATACCATAGTCCATGGTCAAAATGTTAATGCTAGGTTTAAGATGGAATAGGTATAAATGCAGAATGCATGCGAAACGACAAAAAACCATCCTATATGAGCAAAAACACCTTAAAAACGATGATAAACCTGTCACATGGAAGAAAATATATGGTATTAGTTTTAAAAATGATGAACTATAGGGAAAAACCCACTTGAAAAATAAATTTTCTATAAATAGTTCAAAGCATAAATAAAAACTTACCATTTGATATTTTTAACCAAAAGAGACAAGTTTTCACCTCTACCTTCGATTTCTCGGTGTGGACAATCTAGAGGACCATTCCAAAATCCGCAAGTGTCAGGTAAAACTACACTCCATGCTCTTTCATTTGATCCAAGCAATTGTCAAAATTGAGCTCTAATTTCATGTTTTTAAATGCCTTCAAAAAAGCAACACTGTGTACAAGGGTTTGGTATATTAAAAGTCGCGTACATGCTTTCTGTATGCAATTTTCCTGAAAGACAGTCACGTATAGTACACATCTTGCCTTAAAAGATAGTCGTGTACGCTGCGTGAGGTGAAAAAAGAATATGTAGCGTCAAAAATTTCAAATTTTGTATGAATCTAATGATTGGCAATTGCTTGGTTATTAGATTGAAAGATGGTGCTTGAGTGGAGGGAGCAAGAACATGAAGACATCGACCAAGAAGCTCTTTAAGATGCCCCCACAGTGAATGTTTTATGTTAAAGTGGGTTATTGAATTTTTTATGTACCTCACCCATGCGGGCCAATGTCCGGCTCTTGGAGTTCTTGATAAATTATTGGGATCATGATTTGGGCATGTTTGACCTTCAAGGTGAGTCTCTGGAGATTACTTCTGAGGATGTCTATTTTATTGCTGGTTTATCACGACGGGGAGCTCTGGTGAACTTGGAAGGCACTGGTAGAGGCGGTGACCCTCTAAGTGTATATAACTATATTGATGTATACTGTGAGGTAGGCACACAAAAGAGGGGTAGCTGCATCCCTATTGTTCACATTCACAAATTTCCTTTATAGGTGTTGGCGAGCACTATAGTGAGGGTGGCAGGGTCATCATCACTTCACCTTGCAAATAGAAACCAGATGAGACTAGCAGTATATTGTATGTAGGGAATCCTATATGATTGGTGCTCGGGAGTGATCCTGATTATGAGAAAATAGCTCTCTAACTGAAAAAGAGGCAGGAGGAAGAATTTTGGTTATTCCAGCATACTAGTAGCCTTCTTCTTTGAGAGAGTGCCAGGATTGAGTCCTGCAGTGCCACTACCAGTTCATTCTCCTCGTCATCCTAGGCTGAGTAGGTGGGGAGATATTTTCCTCCACCAGGGAGGTGGTGGATCGGTGCAGAGTGTTTATGATGATGACTTCTAGTTTTGGTGGGAGTGGTAGTTTCCAGCCTTGGAGTAGTTTCCATATGTTGGAATGGATTTTCATGGTGATATTAACCTCATCCTCCCTCCAGGAGGAGCATGGGGAGAGTTAGGTAATTTTTATCTTCAAAATTTTAAAATTTTTATGAATTTTAAATATAGAGATATATACATATGTATAAGAGTTCTAATCCTTTTAAAATGTTAAAATGCAGATATTGGACCAGTCTTCCCTGAAGGGCATCCACACATGTATGTGCGTCCTGTCTTGGGAGAGGACCAGGGCTTGATTAGGGTTCTTGAGGGGAAGTTGGCTAGGCTTACCCAGAGAGTACCTACCTTACGGATTGAGCACATCCCAACCATCATGTAGGAGTTTATAATTGGTGTACCGCATGTCCGGATATGCCTTTTGAGGCAAGTAGCCAGAGAAGAACTGGTTTATATAGATGCTGTTGAGGTTGCTGAAGCCGAGGAGGCTGAAGAAGCTAGAGTACAGGGTCTCCGGGGGGACCAGGGTGGTCCAGCTTAGATCTAGGAGCGTTTTGATGGACTTTGATCCATATTTTGTATATTATACAGTTATGACTGGATCTGAGGATCAGAGACTCAACCTGTCTATATGGACAGATATTCACATATATATATATATATTTTTTTCCATTTTATTTACAAATATTTTTTATGTGTTTGTTGTATACTTTTATGTAAAATGTGTTAAATGCCAATTTAAGATGTAATTAGCGTATGCATCAGTTAATGAATTTTGATTCCTTGGAATATGATTGAATGTAATGAACTCAAAATTTCTTTCCAATAACCTAACTTGCATAAATTGATGCAATAGAATAGGGTTCCGTACCTGATAAGCTCAATTGAGCTGGGAAACCACTAGTTGAGAGTCCAGTTGAACTTCTGGTTGAGTGATAACAGGTGACAAAGCATCCCATAGAAGCTCAATGACAACCCTATATTCAACCGCATTATTGGAAGCAGGACCTAAGCAAGCGTCTCCTGAGGCAACTAACTGTCCCGAGGGCGAATAAATGACCCATGCAGCCGAAGCTAAATTACAAGTGTGGCGACTGGCGCCATCAGCAAAACCTACGAACCTCTCGAAATACATCTGAAACAACCAGCAGATGGTATATAAGAAACAACATTAGAGGAAATTTGGGGTCTAAAATGGGCCTTATAAGAAAACGTGCCAACAATAAATTTTGTGAGTTGGAATTCAAGAACCAATAGAATTTCAATAAAATGAGTCAACCATAATGGTTGAATTGACATATTTGTCATAAAAGAAAACTACTTTTGTGTTTGTATTTTCGACATATATCCCTGCGTTTTTACTCAAATTTCAAGTGGGAGAGCTCATTGGATGCAAAATTTAATTCTGCATCCAACGAGTACCCACACTTCATACTTTTAATGGACCTCGCTACCCCAAAAACAAGAAATACCTGAAAAAATGTGATGATGACATCATCATTACATTTTTTTAGGTATTTATTGTTTTTGGGGTAGCGGGGTTCGTCAAAAGTATGCAATGTGGGTACTTGTTGGATGTGGAATTAAATTCCACATCTAACGAGATCTCCTACTCAGAATTTGAGTAAAAACACAGGGAGATATGTCGAAATACGAACACAAAAAGTAGTTTTTTCATTCTTTCTCCAAAATTAATAACTATTATTTTATTATTTTAACTATTATTTTATTATTTTCCTTAGGAGGCCCATTTTAGACCTCAAATTCCCTCTAATGAAACTGACAATCTAGTGTACATAAAAATACATACAATAAAATACAAGAAAAAGTGATAAGCCTAAGCATAGTACTTTTTTCAGGTAGAGCCCATTTCTAGGCTCAGCTAGCTTATTCCCATTGAAATCTATTAATTCATATGCACCCTTCTTTAACACTTTCGACACGATATAAGGTCCTAACCACATAGACCTGAACTTTCTTTCCCCCAGGGGTTCTTTGTCTTGGTCCCAAAGCAAAAAAAGTTCCCCCTCAGAGAAAATTTGAGGCTTGACCGATTTATCATATTGGCTTTTGACCCAATTTTTATGAGCTCGGTTTGCTATCAGCGCATCTCTACACTATTCATCAAGATGTTCTAAATGTAACAGACGTTCTTCAAGCTCAGTCGTATCAGGTAACACATGAATATCAATTCTTAAAGATGGGATTTCACATTCAATCAGGGTAATAACTTCCACTCCATGGACGAGTTGCGAGGGTGAAAACCCTGTAGCAGTTTTCACATTAGTCCGATATGCCCAAAGTGCAGGATATAGCATGATATGCCAGTTGGAATGGGCTACGTTAATAGTGTGTTTGAGGATACTCTTCAAAGTTTTATTAACAGCCTTGACTTGACTGTTTGCTTGAGGATAGAATGAAGATGAAAGTTCTTGTCTAAATCCTAGCATAGTGGTCAATTCAGTCATCATGCTATTTTGGAAATGACTTCCATGGTCAGTGACAATCACTTTAGGTATACCAAATCGTACAATAATTTGATTGAACACGAAGAAAGCTGCAGTTTCTCTGTTAGCTTTAAAGGTGGGCATTGCCTCTGTCCATTTTGTAAAATAGTCCACAACGACAATGATTTATTTGTGCCCCCCAGCTGAGGCTGGGTTACATGTCATGTAATCAATCCCCCACTTCATGAAGGGGCCCACTGAGATGACGGGAAATAACGGAGTGGGATGTGACCACATTTTTTTGGTGTAAAGCTGACAAGGATGACAACGCTTCACTGCTTCTAGACAATCTTTAAAGACTGTGGGATAGAAATAACCGGCACGTAATATCTTCTGGGCCATTGCTAACCCAGATAAATGACCCCCACACGCTCCACTATGGGTATCATTTAGTAAAATCTATGCTTCCTCGTCGGTAAGGCATCGATGCAAAACAAAATCTACCCCCCTATGGTATAAAGTGTCTCCTATGATGAGGTAGTTCTTGGCATGTAGGCATAGTTTACATCGTTCTTCCTATGAGAAAGTTGCAGGATACTTAAAATTATAGAGATAGATAAGTATATCTCCATAATAGGGGTCAGAGGTAGAAATAAAAAAGATGTGCTCATCTGGGAATGAGTCTTCTTCAATAGCTACATCCTCTTCTATTGGAAATTCTGCAATAAGCTCAACAAAAACTAAGGATTTTTTGGATTTGTCAGATTGAAAATCCAAGTCAAACTCTTGGAGAATGACTATCCATTTGTTGAATTTTCCTCCAACTATCCGTCGGGACAAAACATATTGAAAAGGATTAACATTTGCTACTACTGTTGTAGTCCTTAGTAAGATGCAGTGACGTAACCTCTGAATAGCATAAACAACTGCTAATGCCAACTTCTCGATGTGGGAGTACCTCAGTTCAGGTTCAGCTAAAGCATGGCTAAGATAGTAAATGACATGCTCTTGGAGCTTATTGTCCTCCTGGACTAGGACTACCCCTATGGTTGACTCAGACGCGGCCAGATACAATATAAAATCCGTAGAGTAATCTGGCTGATGCAATAATGGTGCCGACAACAAAGCCTTTTTCAATGCCTCGAATGCGAGTTGTGCAGTTTCATTGGCATACAAATGGGGTGTCCTGTTTTAACAGGCACATGAAACCCTTAGTAATCTTGGCATAGTTTGCAATGAAACGTCGAAGAAAATTGGACTTTCCCTGCAGGCTCTGAAGCTGCCTGATAGAACGAGGAGGAGGCAGATTTACAATGGCCTCAACTTTCAACGGAACCACCTGAATGCCTCTATTAAAAACAATGAATCTGAGCAATCTCCCTGACTCGACACAGAACACACACTTGTGGGGATTCAAGCAAATTTTATAGTATCTGCATCGTTCCAAAATCAAACGCGAGTGATCTGGATGATCAATCCTCTTACGAGAATGTGCAGGCAGATCATCAAGGTAAGGTTCGATAATGGCTTTAATATCATGAAAGGAAAAATTCTTTGCTAGTTGAAAGGTTTCCCCAACATTTTTCAATCCAAAAGGAATTTTCTTGTACGCAAAGGTACCGCAAGGAAAAATGAAGGCTATTTTATGTTGGTCTTCTGGTTTAATTTGAATCTGATTATATCCAGAGAAACCATCCACAAACAAAAAGACTTCACTTCCCGCACAAGCATCAATAATTTGATCTATAAATGGTGTGGGATAGTTGTCCTCAAAACAGGCTTTGTTTAAATCTCTAAAGTCAGTACAAACGCGTATGGTCCCTTGCTTCTTATCAACAGGAACAGGATTGGATACCCTTTCTGTCAAAGCTATGGGATAAATAAACCGGCTTTCAGTAGTTTTTCCACTTCAACCTTCACTGCCGCTGCTTTACGCGGGTTAACAGGTCTCAACTTTTGCCGAACAGGTTTAGCGTCAGGGTATGTTCAAATCTTGTGCTATACTATAGATGGATCAATGCCTGGCATCTCCTCATATGACCAAGAAAAAAAGTCGTAGAATTCCTTAAACAAGGCTGTATAGATCGCAATCTCCTCAGGAGAGCAGTTTGCGCCGATATGTATGTTTTCCACAACGTCAGGATTTATAGAGATGTTGATAGGGATGGTAGCGTAAATATTTGGCATATTCCCCTCAGCAAACATTCCTTCCCTTGGTAAGGGATTAACGGGCATATCAACATCGTCTGCTAGTCTCATATGAAACTCTTGATTCTCTATCCTACTTAACTCTGGAATAAAATAGGATCGATGGTGAAGATCTTCACAGATCTTATCTCATCCACACATAGCTTCAAGAATGGATTCATTATAAGGTAAAAACATATCTAAAAAATCTGTATAATGCAAAGAGTTTTCTTCCCAAGCAGGCAGATAGAATTCTTCCAGTTCCTCTGAGACTGTGAGGGGGACAGGAATGGGATCAACAACGGTATTGGTATTGATAAGCCACTTCTGTTTCCAATAAGGGTAGTTCAGGCATAATTCCAACTTCTTCCCAAGAGAAAATTATAGTCCAAAGGTGCATCAATAACCTCCACCTCAACAAACACCACTTTCCCTGCTAGCTTAATTTCAAAAGCCGGTAGGATACCACGCGGATGAAATAACCTTCCGTCGAAAGCAGTAAGCAGGGTGTTTGACAGGACTAGCTCTAGGGATCCAATAGCTTTCCAACACGACAAGGACATAACACATGTAGAAGCACCCTCATCGACAACTTCCCTTCCAATGGTCTTTCCACCATGGATGACATCTATCGACAAGGCTACATGATATGGTAGGAGAATTTTGACAACAGACAAATTAAATTTTGCCATGAGACTCGATGAGTCCATACTGCCTAAGGATGCTAAGAGTGCATCCTGCTGGGAGGGACAACTCTGTAACACCTCTAAAGCCAACATTGCACAAGGTGTCTGGGCTAAGTCTTTAACCACGGAGTAGTTTGCTGTAGCCCTAGCATTAGGATTATGCAAGGTCTTCTTAAAGACACCTTTTGGTATCTTGGGCATAATTTCGGTAGGTTTCTCAATCGTGAGAGGGTTAGAAGTTTCAGCTATGGATTTTCCCTTCTCCGAGGTCTATTTTTCATAGTTCTTATTCCTGGTATGTAGTAAAGTTTGATATTGAACCATGTTGATATAATTGGGGTCAGGGGCATTTGGAGTGCCCCCTGCTACATTTGAAGCTGAAGCAGAATTCTGTCCTTGGGGAAAAGGATCCTTAAGGACAGGCAGTTGTTGAGCTTTTAACAGCTTCTAAGCTTGTTCCATAAGGGTACAAATATGGGTGAGGTGATCTTCATGGCACAACTTACATGGGAATTTCACCTTCTTCTTTTCTTTCTTGCCCCCATTAGCATTGTTTGCGGGTTTTTGCTTGTTTTGATTTCCCTCCCCTTTCTTTCCTCTCTTCTTTTTCTAACTGGGCTACTGATTGCCATTCTGATAGGTTTGTGCAAACACATTTGAATTTTGGGGTGAGGGGGAAGCCTTTGCTACCTTTGCCGTAGAATGTTTGATGGACAGCTGATGGAGCAGTTTGGCCAAAGATTCTACAGTGGGAGAATTTACGGAACCAACCACACCATCGGCATGGCGTCCAGGCTTATGTTTCTCTGCATCGTGTGTTGGCCTTGGTGCCTCAGGGATAATCTCATATAAGATCCCAGACTAAGAATATATCAAATCTAGTTACTGGGCCCCGAGGATAGCTTCTTCCTCATTCGTCACTCCTGAAGTATATACATCCTTAGATATATAAGGAAATAGGGATTTAAGAAACCATTCTAATAAGAACTTAGGAGGAATAATGGCTTTAATAAGGCTCTTCCGCCTCCTCCACTCTTGGATGTGATCCAAGATACGGGTGGCCTTGCTCTGCTGGAAGGTAGATAACAAGTCCGTTCTGAAATCATATCAGATAGGAAGCTGGAAGTGACTAAGGAATGCGTTAGCCAAGTCCCAAAAACTGCTAAACGTAGGAGAAGGCAACTCAATGTACCATTTTGCTGTAGTACTCATCAATGCTATTTGGAACAGCCTCAACAGAACTGAATCTTCTTTCAGTGAGTTGGAAGAGCACCATAAATGAAAAGTGGTGGCATGAGCCCTAGGATCTTCACCAACTTTGCCTTCGAATTTTGGGATTTCCGAGGGCAACTTGGTAGGGGCAGGTGGCCAGGAGGGATCATGCCTCACCAGGTCATTCATCAGTTTAGACAAATCTGGAAAGTTTAATGTTTCCAGGAAAGGAATCTTAGGTCTAACCAGAGCACTAAAAGTACCATTTTGGGGATTAGAGGGACTTGCCCCCGTGTTCCCATATGTGAAGGTGGGGTTGCCCCCTGCTGCCAGTTGTGAAATGGATGGGTTTCTTTGAAAAGGGTTCCATCCATAAGCCACAGGATTGTTTGTGTAAGGTGCAGTATAAGAGGTTCTGGCTGCCCCAGTTGAAACTGGGGTTTGAAATACAGGAGCAGGTATCCCTCCGCTAAAAAGAGAAAAGGGAGAGCTCGTGAATGGAGTAGAAATCGAAGTTTGGAAACCTTGACAATAAGGGTTAGTGTTTCCAAACTGCACCCCTACATAAGAGGGTGATGAGCCTATGTATGGAGTGGATGGGGGAATGTGCTCCCTATTACAAGGAAATCCTTGGACAAAATCCAAGGATCCTATAGGACCACTCTGGGCAGTGTGTGTGAAGGAGGTTGGAACTGTAGGTACACTAGGAATCCCAGTGACCATACCACTAGAAGCACCTGCTAGGATTGTGGGAGCTGGTGGTTGAACCACTCGGCTCGTTGGAGTTAAGGGCGTAGTAGGTATGATTGTTCTAGGGGTACTTACCGGGGGAGGTAGCACCCCTTCAGTTGGAGCGGCTGAGGTGAAGGTAACAGAACTTTCTCCTGCCCACAGGGACACCAATCATGGGTGGATCAAAAGGACGAACTTGAACGATCATAGGACCGATTAAGTCAGTTAGAGGTGTATTAAATTTCCTTGAAAAATCGTCATCCTGCAAGTCTTCCATCTCAACTATGTTTAAATTAAGACTATTTTCCCTAAGTTCTGGTTCACCCGGAACTTCGCTAACTCATATCGGTTCAAAAGAACCATCTGTGTCCAATCTTCACCATTGAGGGGGAGGTGGAGGTTCCAATGTGATAAGAGGAGGAAGGTTTTCCAACCATCGTGACCTTCTGATAGGTTGATCCTCCATGATTGTAAATTTGAATTTTCAAACCCTAAGGTCACCTAAACACAGACAAACCACAGAGCAATCACTACAAAAATTCCTAAAGTCTCAACAGTTAGAAAGGGTAAAAGATATGCTTTCTCGAAGAAAGCTGAAAGACAGTTTCTTGGCGTCCTTGAAGAGGTTCTTAGGCATAAGTGGAGGAATCACCCACCGCCTTCCTACACTTTCAACAAGGGTTACCTTCCAAGCCCGTCCAAGGTGAACTAGTAATAGCCTTCCAGTTTACCTATGTATGAACCCTAGATGTCAAGAGATTAGAGGCTACCTTAACTATACCAATAGTATGGGGGGACAATCGCAAGCCTGATTCGTACGCATGGGCAGGGTAGCTGAGCCCGAAACTCTATCTAGGACAGAATCCCCATATGCATAAAAACCTTGGTTTACGTTTCGACAAGGAATTGGAGGGTTATCTCCTCAGTCCAATGCCTCCACACGGCCTCGTGCTTGACTCTCGTTTGAGAGGAGCTTCCCAGATAATATCAATAAAGAGAAGGATTTACCTATCGATTGGCCCACTATGTCTAAATTTAAATACTTATGGGGAGTTTACACTTCCTATCCCACAAGTCTAGCCTAAGCTAGTAGGTGTATGGCCCTATAAAACAAAAATTACTTTATCTAAGGATTTATCTATCGATTGGTCCACTATGTCTAATTTTAAATACTTATGGGGAGTTTACACTTCCTATCCCACAAGTATATCCTAAGCTAGTAGGTGTATGGCCCTATAAAACAAAAATTACTAATAAATTTTAATTTTAGCATTTATTTTAAGGGCTATTTTTACTCAAAAGGCTATTGACTCGATAAGAAATGTAAAAACAATAGGTGTATAATTCCAAAGCAAATTATCACTACTTTAAAACAAACTTCTCTTTTCTTTTTTTTATTTGTAAATATAAACGGATGAAAATGAAACTAATAAAGAGAAAACTAAGACTATATTTTTGTAATTTTTGAGATTTTATTTAAAAATTGAAAATAAAACTACTATATGTAATTCAAATGCAAAAGTTTCTAATGTTTTTCTTTTCACTTTTCAAATTCCTCAAGGACTGTTAATGCACCTAAATGCAAAATTCTTGAGTATGCTTGGACAATCTAACTATATAAAGTGAGAAAAATGAAGTAAAGCAGATTTATAATGCACAAAAATCAACCACGTAAGGAAGACTTGGAACACACCCAGCTGGGAAGATACAATGAATAGAAATCACTGAAATCAATCAAAGGCAAGTGACAAACCAACACTATTCAAAAATAGAATGGTATATATGATATCTAGAACCCTGATCACTGATTCAGACAACCAGCACTTGGACCTATTACCCAACAGGCAAATCCACTTCAAAATGCTAAAAGAAAGACAATCCAACCAATAAGAACCCAAGGGCTTAACAAAAAGCACGAAGTATGGTTAACAGGGAAATCAAACCTACAGTGTAATGCCAGTACTGAAGACCACTAAGCAAGACAAATTCCACAAAAGGATAGGGACAAGCAACCCAACCCTAAAATTTTTTTTTGCTCAGGCTTGTATGCGACTGTGTACACGAGCAACCCACGTATTGTACGCGACTGTGCAATAGCGCAACCTGCATACTGTACGCGACTGTGTAGCACAACAACCCACGTATAGGAGTTAAATTTTTCAAAAAAGAAAAATTATAAAGGACTTCAAAGCACCAATACAAGTCTGAACCAAGACAAAACACCACACATTGAATCAAAGCAAAGACTGGGATATGATCTACAGAGTTAACCCACAGCAGTCTGGTTTCCCCAGCGGAGTCTCCTGTTATGTTGTTTAGGAATAAACACCCTTATAACCTAGGGTCTGGGGTTACCAACTTACTTCTAAAACTTGCAGACAATTAGCTTTAGCTAAATACAGAAAGGAAATAGGAAGAAATATTGGACTCACCTGATTGCCGATGGTTGATCCAAGCTTTATGTTCTTCCGCTTTGCTTCTCTCCAAAGATTTTAGGGATGCACCTCCTTCACCTGCAAAGAGAAAATTATCCAAGTACAATCTTATACATGTATATATAATAGGTTAGATAAAAAACATACATAGTGCTTAATCAAATATATTCATCAAACCCTAATACATGAAAGAGACTCAACACAATGTAGGAAGACGAATTCTCTTTATTAACAATCAGTGAATGAGATAAGTGTACAACCCAATTCCTGAGACAAGTACTCCTCTGCAACCAAAGGACTCTGAGTTCTGCTGCTCCAATACTTTTGAAGATATACCACCAGCATAACTTTGCTCTCCAAAATTGATTGATTGATGCCCTCCCCAAGACCTCTATTTATACTTTGGGAAATAGAGTAATTTTGAAGGTTGAGGAGGTTGAGATGGTTGGGGTAGTTGATGATTAATGCCCAAATAATCTCCATTAATCGTGTTTTATATTTTTAATGTTGAATGGAGATGTACACGACTATTAATATAGGCAACCCGCATATGACACGTGAGTCTCTTAAAGGAAAACCGCATATAGATCTGTATGCTGGTTGTAATGGAGATAGTCACGTACAGTACGCGAGTTGTCAATGAGAATAGCCGTGTATGTATGTGAGTTTCAATGGAGATAGTCGCGGACACCAATCTACACTTAGAAAAATAAAATGGCAAGCTGGTTGAAGGATAAATGCATCTCATGTCATGCCCATCTATAGTGTTTTGGAAAACTTCAATCCTAAAATGTCCTTTTGTGTACCAACATAAGGAATTGTCGGCACTTGGATGGAGAAGTGCCATTTGGGTTGATAATAGATACCATAGCTGTTGTTTTGTTGCAAAATAATTCAGATGGATTTGAACAATCGATTTCTTTATTTAGTAAAACATTAAGAGATTCAGAGCTTAAATATAATACAATGGAAAAGAAAGCATATGCACGGGTTAAAGCTCTCAAGTTCTTTAGAATTTATGTTTTACATTCCAAAATTATGGCATATGTTCCAAGTTCAGCAGTTAAGGAAATTCTGGTACAACCTGACAGTGAAGGGAAAAGAGGTAGATGGATAGCAAAGGTTATGGATTACGATATGGATATTAAACCAACCAAGTTAGTGCCAAAAGGCCAGGGTTTAGATAAGCTTCTAGCAGAATCAAATTGCCAGGTATTAGATCTTCATTTGATGGCAGAAAGTTCAGAGCATAATAAGGAGTAGACCTATAGCAGGTATTGTGATTCTCCTTGGTATGACAAGATTGTATAATTCCTCCTGCATTTACAATGCCCTCCAGATTTAAATAAAAATGATTGTAGATCATTAAAAATTAGAGCACTTAAATATGTTTTAATTGATCAAGTTTTATATTGGAAAGACCCTAGAGGTATATTGCTGAAGTGTTTGGATAAATCAGAGGGTGATGTTGTTACTTCTAAGTTACATAGTGGAGTATGTGGGGGACATAAATACTGGAAAGCAACTACATTCAAAATATTAAGAGCAGGATATTATTGGCCTACCCTTTTTACAGATGTATATCATAAAGTCAGAGCTTGTGTCGAGTGTCAAAAGTTTGCAGGTAAGCATAAATTACAGTCTTTACCCTTGAAACCTATCGCAGTAAATGTTCCATTTCAGCAGTGGGGTTTAGATTTTATAGGAGAAATTCATCCTCCTTCTAGTGGTCAGCATAAATGGATCTTAACTACCCCTGATTTTTTCACTAAGTGGGTGGATGCAATCCCCACAAGAAGAGCAACTGATCAGGTTATAATTAATTTCCTTCAAGATAATATTCTCAGCAGATTTGGGTGTCCTAGGAAATTGATTACTGATAATGCCCCAGCTTTCAAGTAAAAAAAGATGATGAATTTTTGTGAAGAAAATAACATTATCTTGAAACAGTACACACCTTATTACCCACAGGGGAATGGATTAGTAGAATCTAGTAATAAAAGTATTGTGAACAATATTAAGAAAATGTTATTTGAAAATAAAAAGAGATGGGATACCAAACTAAAATTTTCTCTTTGGTCTGATAGAGTAACTATAAAGAAATCAATTGGGACATCCCCTTTTCAGTTAGTATATGGACTTGATGCTTTGTTTCCTTTTCAATTAGATTCCCCAGTAATTAAGTTTTTGTAGGAAATAAAAGAGGAACCTGATGATATAAGAAGAAGAATGTTTCAGATAATCCAGTTGCAGCAAGAAAGAGAAGCCATTATGGATACAACTGAGATGCACAGAAAAAAGGTAAAAGAAGTTTTGATAAGAAAATTAAAAAGGATGTTTTTGCAGTTGGTGACCTTGTTCTCAGGTGGGATGCACAAAAGGAAGGTAAGGGTAAGCATGGAAAATTTGACAATCTATGGATAAGACCTTTTATAGTGGTTAAGATTTTGGGAAATAATACTTTTGTCTTACAAAATTTGAATGGTGAAGAAGTTGCAGGTCCACTGAATGGACGTTTTTAAAACTTTTTCCACACATATTGAGTTGCAGAAGGTTGTTGTACATATTCAGTGTATATATCATCTTAGTTTCATGAATAAGACTCCATCCCAATAAGACAGAAATTATGATTTTAGCAGATTGCAGAAGGCATAGGTCAAAATGTTCTTAAAGCCTCACAAGGAGAGATTTATCCCCAGTCAGAGCCAGATGTTATCTCTAGAGTTGTTTTTCATGCTTGTCTTAGGATTTTATTTTTATTTTTCTTAATGTTTCCATTTGCTCAGAGTCCTAGTTTTACCCTTATTCTTTACTATGGAAACTTATGTTATTTTTACCCTAGTTTTCTTTTATGTTTTTTATTATTTGTTCTTTTAAATCAAAATAAGGCTCATATTATTAATCTTTCAAAGGATTTTAATTTGTATTGGAGCAAGTGACATTGTGAAATCAAATGTATACATGACTTTGACAATAAACTGACAGCGTATGAAAAAATCAGAAATATAGTTTTGCTGCTAGTTTGATTTTTGCGATGATGGAATGAAAGAACCTTGCAAGGATGGTACATAGGTGTCAAATTTATAGAATGGATTCATTAAGTGTTACAGCAAAACTGATGTTACATCATAATGATAGCATATGTTATAGTACAGTCCCCTCATGCATAGGGTTTGTGGTTTATTTCTTATTGTCAATGTCAAAAAATTGCATTTTGGGATAGGGGTTCTGTTGCACAGGTGCCAGGAGTATTCCAAATTCGTGAAGGATGACCAAGAACAAGAAACCTAGTGTATTTTTATGCAGACTAGAACCCAATAAATTGTAGTGGGTTCATGAATTTACTAGGTCTACGAAGATGATGCATGATGCTAGATGGTTTCCCTTCTAGAAAATATTGCAGGGTTATAATGAACAGGTAACTAGGGCATTTGTTAAAAATTATAACGATGTAGTTGTCTGGTTTCAAGATTTGCAGATAATGGTGAATGAAGAGGTTATAGTAGAGGCTATTGGTGTACCCTCTGATGGAGGAAAATGGTTTAAACAACAATCGTTTGAAGCTGATTATAGCAAATTCCTTTTTCCAGGGTTTGAAAAGTTGGATTGGAAAAAGGGCATACATATTAGTAAGCTTAAGACCATGTGGAAAACACCATTGGAAATGATACATAACTATATAACTTGTGAAGGTCGTTATGACATGGTTTTAAGGTGTCATCTGCATTTTTTGATGCATCTCAGTGGAGACCAAAAGTTGAATTTGCCTTATTATTTGTTGAAGAGTCTGTAGAAAATGATTGCTAGGATTCATAGTCACTAGGAACATACAGTTCGTTCTCTTTTTCATCAAGGGTTAATTAAGTTGTTAATAGTCTTTCATTTGAAGAAAAAGGGAAAATTTGGAAAAAGTTTCTTTTTGTATCAGGATTCAATGCAGAGAAGCAGAAGGAACAAGTGAAAGAAAACAAATGTGAAGCAGCAGGTAAGCAAATAGAGCAAGATTTGGAACCAACAAATAAAGTGGGAAAAGAATTAGCAGAGAAATTGATTGAGGTAAATGATGATTTATCAGAAGCATGTGCTACCGAGATTGATAACAAAGGGGTAGTCTCAGAAGAAATTGCAAAGGTTAAATCAGTTGAAAACTTGAAAGCCAAGGCAGTGGATTTGAGTTCAAAACCCAGAACTCGGTTGAGAAGTAAACTAGAAGCTGGAATAAGCCCAAATCCTATACTTAATCTTTTAGAAGATAGTGAATTGGTGGGCATAGAAGAATCTGTTAGCAGAGAAAAAGTTCAGTAAATAATTGAAGAACATATTTCATAAGGTGAAAAGTTTATAGAAATTCAAGGAATGGCTGAACATATCTCAGAATTATTTTGCACAAACAAACAAAATTATGTTGAAAATGATTTTGATTTAGGTGTGAAGTCTTTACAGGAAGATGAAACCATTGTGGATACAGATGAGGCAGATATTATTCCAGAATTGGTACAGACAAAGAAATTTATGGTGTCTTACAAAGAGAAAAATAAATATCTGTAGGATTTAATGAAAACCTGATGATTGCAAATAAAATATTGTGAGAGGATTTAGAGGAAAAAGAAGCTGATTATCAGAAGCTTGTCATTATTTATAAAGATATGCTGAAGAAGAAACGAGCATTGCAGAAGCAGTACAAGCAGGTATTGGACCAGAACAAAGAATTACAGAATAATGAGCTAAACAAGGATGCTGAGTATTCCAGGTTACAAAATAGATCTCAAGTTCTGCATGATATGACTATTTTAGCTGAGGTGTCTAAGAGTCTTTGATGAAGGATCTAGGTTATTGTTGAGTCAGTAGATTCGATAGACATTAGATAAGGTTGTTATCTTTATTCCACTTGTCAGTTTAACCTTTAATTTGACTTTTAAGTGAGTCCCACCTAAAACAAATTTGCTATTTTAAGTCATTCGAGATCCATGAGATAAGGATCTTCAAACAGTTTTGAATTTTGAAAAATTGTTGTATATATGAGATAGTTGGGTCATAAGAGGAGTTGGAATCAAATATGGAGATCAAACTTGCATTATGAACAACAGGCATGTATTTATTTTGTATCTCTAATACATAATTATTGCTTTGAAATGATTATAATCAAATGAGTCTGTTTTGCTTTAATAATTAAGTTACATGTTGTCATGATTTTGTTCTGTGAATGGTCTTACTAATCCATACCATAATTCTTATGATTCATATGTAATTATCTTTAAACTCTGTTGCAGAACCTGATTCATTTATTTTATGAATTCATGCTCGTGGTATTTCCTGTTATTGGATTTTACATTTAATTATATGTTTTTCAATTTAATGGTTTATATTTTTCATTGATTTCCATGTTGTTTGATTACGTACCTTCATTATTATAAATTTGATTTTCAATCATATATTTTTAATATTAATATTTCTCTAAGCTTGAAATTTAGTAGTCTAGGTTCAACTTTAGTGATAATAGGTTGCAAGCTCTCTCAAAATAAAATTTAGTTCCAAATTCAGGGATTATTAATCTTACCCATCTTATATTTGTGGACGATGTTTTTTGTGTGTTTGGGAATGAATTGGTGGTGGAGTGGTGTGCTTTACATTCTCTTATTGCAATCTTTTGTGAAGCTTCTCGTCTTGAAGTCAATTGGAAGAAATCATGTTTTATTTTTCTAAATGTGGATCAAGATGAACGAGATGCAGTGAAGGCTGTACTTGATTATCAGATGGTAGATTATTTGGAAGGTTTTAAATACCTCGGTTTCTTCCTAAAAATTGTTGGCTATAAATTGAAGGATTGGGAGTGCCTCCTTCGAAAGATCACGTGGAAGATCAGAAGCTGGTCGAGCAGGTACCTCTCCTTGGGGGGAAGACTCATTTTGATTAATTAGTTTTATCGGGAATACCTGTCTTTTAGTTCTCCGTCTTTCATATTCTGATTTCTATCCTATTGGCTATCATGAAATATATCTTTCATTTCCTTTGGGTAGGTAATTCTATTGGTAGTAAGTTTGATTTATGTGCTTGGGATATTTTATCTAAGCCTCTAGTTTATGGAGGTTGGGGGATTAAATGCCTTATAAGTTTTAATCTTTCCCTTTGTGCCACTAGTTTATGGCGTGGGATGTTCAATCCTGAGATATGATGAAAGGTCATTCACGCAAAATACTTGAAAAGATGGAGTCCATATTTGTGGTTCAGAAATGGTGTTAAGAAGTGGGGTCTCTATTCTATTATTTGGTAGAGCTTCCTTTCTAGCTATCTTTTGATTAATAAAACTTTATCTTGGACGGTTGGATCCTGGCTAACAATGGGATTGATCCTATCATGGGTTTGGAAGTAGATTTTAAAATTTCCTGGGACCTTCTCTCCTTACTACTACACTATAAGAATTTAGTGGTATTACATTGAAGTTTGGTGTTTGGATTCTTGTGGAATTTATCATTGGGCCTCGACCTAGGATATCCAGTTGTTTGGTAGTCTTGGTGACGAATGGTCTTGGTATATAGTTGGTTTGATTAATGTAGGTATTACTCTCTCAACCTGTCTTGAAAGGTTGGTGTGGGGGAGAAATGAGGATTGTAGTTATGTATCTGCTAAATTGGCCTAAGATTTGATTTTTGAGTCCAGTTCGGAGATTTTGGTTAGCTGGTGGATTACGTGGTTACATAAATCTCCCTGTCTGCTTAAGGTTAAAATTTTTGCGTGGATTTGTATGCATTATAACATGATTACACAGGACCATTTGCAGCAGAAAGGTTGTGTTGGTCCAAATAGATGTCCTTTGTGTAGGTGTTAACACCAAAAAATGTTCATCTAGCTCTCTACGGTCTAAACCATAATCATACATCATATTCCCACCATTATTTCCTTCATTTTGACTTTCACAATTGTATTTCCACTAACTATGGTCAAAACATCATTATTCCTTCCCCATAAATGAAGGGAAGATGAGCATTTATTGTGATTTATCCCCACTCTCTCCAAAAACGGGTAAAACCCAAAAATGAGAATGGGTAAAAAAACTATAGATAAATACCATGGACAATAAAATACCAAGAGTAAAAAATCCTTGGACCATCCTATAAAGACATTGTGAAGGACTCCCCCAAAACACTTTTAAGTCATTTTTTGGCCCTTCCAGAAACAAAATTTTTGCCATTTTCTCTCAGCCAGACTATACACTTTTTCTACCATTATTTCGATATTTTTCACACCATTCCCAACGATGTATGTTGATTTCAATCCATACCCATTTGGATCGATTCCCCCATTTGACAACTATTCATGGAAGAGACTGAAGACCTAAACCGTGGAGTTGCAGAACCATTTTCGAGGACAACTACAGTGGCCCACATTCTAGAAAATGTATTTTTTCTTCTTATTATGCATTAGTTAGTAGTATACTTGAAAAACCCTAAAAATATTTTTATTGTTTTCTTGTTTCCTTTTGTTAATGTTTAACTCTACCCTATGAGACACATTGTCTAGGGTTGGTGATTTTGCATCTAGTAGGGAAGAAATCCCCACTTGAATTTTTGGGACTCGACTCAGTTGATCCATATGGATATTTGTTTTTGCAGGTTTTTCAATTGGTTTGTTCTCCCTTGCTGCCTTCACCCATCACAGATTTGACCCCCTCACGATAGATCTGAACTAGTGTTACCTTAGTGCCTGCCCCTCGGCCCTAGATGGTAGCCATTTAAAAAAATCCAGTTTTGACCAAAAGCAGTGACCCAATCACACCTTTTTGCATGATAAGTGTGACCCAGGTCATGCATTTTGCCCCGATAAGTGTGACTTGGACCAAAGAGCTAGATAGTGCTTGTCTCGGCTTCCGAAGCGACCCTAGCCGCTACTGTGACTCAGTTTTGAGCAACTTCTCGCACTTAATCCTCTATTTTGTGTGAACCAAGTCTTCTAAATTCTGTCCTAATCGGGACGGTTTCCCTGTTCTGTGCGACCCCAATTGTGCCTATTCTGTTGATAGGTACGACCTGTAGTTTTTCAATCCTTTTACGGTACTTGAGATCCTTGTTCCAGAACCCCTATCTATGTTTTCCCTTTCCTGACCTATTTCTGTCTAGATCTGATCCATTACAACCCCTTATTTTGTTTTGAGGTCCTCTTTTCCTTGTTTGCGAGCCTCTTGAGTCAAAATTTGGTGTCGATACCACCTGTGTGTTTCCTACACCTTGGTAAGTTCCTTAGACATTCATTTACTTATATTTATTTTATGTTATGGCATAATTAGTTGCGATTTTGCATGATATTTACTGTTATTTATCTGCATTTCCTTTTATGGATCCCGATAGTGAGATCATTGCATATTCTCCATAGGATTGTTGGGTCTTATAAACACCATTTGCACACATCTCACACTCTAAATATAAAAACGCTTGGTTCGTAACCCCAAGATAACCTTAAAAATAACATAAACAACCAACATTGTAACCTCATTTGAGGGAAAAACAATATTGTAGATAAGTTAGGACATTGGGGATAGGCATCCAAAAAACACCCCTTTGTCACTTACATCTTGAGACATAGTTTTTGTCCATTAGGGGACCGAAATCCTGTTGTACTTATTGACACGGTCAAGGCCAGTCTGTCGGGGGTGGAGGGGTGGGGGGGGATTCTTAGCAAGAGTAAGCTATAAATAAGGGGTTTCGAAAGTCAAAGTGGAATACCAAATTCCATCTTGCACTGAAGGCTAACCCTTCATAGTCCTCCTTGCATCACCCAGTCGGGGGTTTGGGGCCTAAGGGATTAAGCGCTAGGAAACCAACCGGATGTGTCATGAATGAGGTAGCCTAGTTCCCATTCTTCTAGGAATATTTTACCTATAGGTACTTCTCCATAGTGGGATTCTCTTAGCCTATTTGTTCTTCCATTTCATATTGTATAACTACGATTTCATCACCCTACCGAGGATACAATTTGTGAGGGGATTCCAACTTGTAGTTAGGATTTTCCTTTCACTTTTATCCAATATATTAGTAAATCATTTTATTTATAGGTAGTGCTACTTATTGAATTTCGGACCACTTTGTTGTAGACTTGCCTTGCTGTAACCCGTTGTTGCAATTCAGTTTTAGAGATTGTTGTTGGCATGTGAGCCTCCATTTATACGCTCTCCTTCTACACACTCAGTTGTAGTTGGGTATTTGAGCCTGTGATTGATACTCTTGAGTTTTCATTCATTACATGGTACTACTCCATCACATCATCATAGCTCCACCATGTTACTCGCATAGGCCTGGGGTGCATACCCCCTAGTTCGGTTCCTTGAACCATCACCGTTAGATCCATATTCGACATCGTTCACCACCTTCAGAGCCACAAATGACCTCTGAGTCTTATTCAGATTCCTATCAATCCAAACCTACCTTTTTCATTGCCCCATCTAACCCCATGGATGGTGCACATCTCGACCCCTTCCAAGGGGGGACGGTTGTTACTGGGATTGTGTTCATTCCTACCATCATTATGGGTATCCCTTCAACCAAACCGACAGGTCCTGATCTTAGTGGGCTATTTTCCACTACACACATTGTTGGTGGTCTTCTACCCACTATTGGTGGTCCCATTGCAGCCAACAAGGTTCCTACCATTCCACCATTTATCCTTGGGAGCAGTGGCCCTTCCGCTTATGTTCCAACTATTCTACCATACCAGCGACTATTCCTATTGTTGGAAGTCAACCTTACCCACCCCCAATTACACATGGGAACAACATTCCTGGTGCCGCTGACACCATTGCTGGCCCTTATCGATCCACTCTCGACTCTAGTATACCTTTTATGGCTAGTCTTAACCTTCCTGACTTGGCACAGTTAACCAATGACCCCATTTGTCATAACCTACATTGGCCTCCTATTCCTAACAAAATTTCTCAGACATCCCTAAGTTTGAGGGTAAGGCGGGAGAGGACCCTCATAACCATATTATGTCATTCCACTTCTGGTGTTCATATAACAACATAGTGGATGACTCTGTTCGATTGCGGTTATTCTAGTGCACACTCACTAGTGCTGCGACCAAGTGGTATATTGAGTCGCCTCATTCCGCCTACTGAAAATTTTCCTTGTTAGCCTCAATATTACTTCAATACTTCCAGTTACCCATCCGTTATGATGAGGGGGTGGAAATATTATTATCTCATCAACAAAAAAAAATACCCATATCACAGATCATATCCATGAATGGCATCATCGCCGTAGTTTGTGTAAGATCCATTTAGAGGATAGGATTTTCCTAGATTGGTTCCTCAAAACCTTACTCCCCCCCATATTCAAGGACGTTGCATCTGAGCGCTCGCAAACCGAGGAGGAATCCATCCTTAAGACTCAACACTTCGATATTATATACACCAAATTGGGTTACTTGTATACCATTATACCCGATGCTCCCCGTGCTAGCTCCTCACACTGAGATATGCCAGGGGCATCCCATGCTGCTGATGAAGTCATTGACTTTATTACACGACATCCTCACTTTTATCTGACCTCTCATGCGATGCCACCACATTGTGTTCACACCCCTAGTGTTATTCAACCATGTTACTCCATTGATTATTCACACGCAATGACCCAATTCAGAGCCACACCTTCATATGTGCCTCCTGCACTAGCCCTTTACGTTCACAGACCAAATTTTTCGACACATTCATGTACTGGCTAAACGAATGAATTTATAGCCCCACCAGTTGCTTCTGCCTATTATCCACCACCTGTGCAACCTACTACAGCTCCGAATCCTCCTACTCCTATAGGATATGTCTATGCATAATAGAATCTCCCTAACCAACCTTCCTCCAATAACCAAAGAGGGAAGGGAAGGAATAAGAGAGGTAGGAATCAGGGTAATAACCAGACTCAAGGAGTTGGCTAACAAGCCAACCCTACAAACAATAATGGAACTGACCCCCCTGCAAAAAAAACCTTAGTGTCTTGCTTGACCTAGGAAGAGCCCACAGTTGTGAACTAACCATTCATGTGCCATTTGTAACACTTACGACCATTACACCCATCAGTGTCCTCACTTGACTTGTGTCCCCCACTTACTCCAACACCATAGTCAATAGTACCCCAACGTGGCTACTCCGTCTCAGCCAAACCCAACACCATCGGGTCCTCCACCTATGGTGCTCCAAAATCCCCAACCAAACCAAGGAATGGCTGTGACCCATCCCTTGGCCTGACAAACTCTTGCAACTACTTTTGCAGTTCAACCTAGTGATCCTGGTGTTCACCACCTCATGAAGTTATTATCTGATGTCAATCTCTATACTTGGTGAAACCAATATGGTTCCACCATGGAAACTATTGACCCATCATCAACATCTACCTCCACTGCTCTTGATATGTATTTTCTCTTTTCAAGACCCCCCACGAACTAGACTACCAAATTCCTGCGGTTCCCTTTGCGTCGTGTCATTAACAACGCCATTGCCAGAGCTTCACTCAACAACAATATTGTTAATGAATTTTCCTAGTCTCCACAACCATGTCTTCTCTAGAAGTTCTCAAAACTTGTCCATCATAACGAAAAATCATTGTTATCCACGTTAGGTGCCATTAATCCCTCTGATTATAGGTTGATCACCTTCGACTTAGATCAAGGAGAGCCCCGAATTCCATCATCCGTTGCCTTCCAAGTTTCGATCACGATTCATAATTTGGTTATTCATCGATGTATCATTGATGAGGGAGAGTCCACCTGTGTCATGTCAACCTTTGTTTGGAAGAAACATGGATCCCCAACCCTCCAACCTTCTTCTACCACCCTTCGCACCTATGATGAATGTTCTGTTCAACCCCAAGGCATCCTCACAAATGTCCCTATTGAGTTATCGAGAAAAAAATGCGTTGATTGACATTGACTTTTTCAACGCCCAACTCAATTACAACCTCCTCCTAGAACGTAGTTATATGTATGCAATGCGAGCTGTTGCCTCTACCATATTTTGACTCTTGATGTTCCCTCATGATGGGAAGATCGTGACCATCGACCAGTTGATGTACTATGATCCAAAGGTGTCAGCCACATTAGAACACATCCTTCCCACTATTGACACTACCATCGAGAATGTGTCCATACCATCCTTATATTCCGTTGGCCTGGGATTATTTGCCAATGCTCCCATGAATGACATATTTTTGTCCTTACCATCTCCTCCTTCTTCGACTGATATATTGGAACTATGCACTATCACATCCAGTAGCGTTTCGACCTCCTTGCAACCTCAGTCGTAACCCCAACCACAATCTTTGGGGAATTATTGGGGCTCATTCCTTGTCCACACGATTCCCTTCCTTTTTCCACCATCCAACATTGTGAGCAAGCCTCTAATGGATACTCTCAACTTGCTTGGTTTCACTTTGGGTATTACTGTGTGGTACCTTCATCCACCTACCCTGCACCTGACTCCCCAGGTTTTGTTGAATCCCATCCAACTTATTTAGACAATGTTGAATCCACCTCCCGATACACCAAAGAATACTCCTACGCCTACTCCTTCCCCTCCTCCTCCGAAGAAGGTTGGGGGCAAGGTGACCAAAGTGACGACAAAACCATGCCCAACTCCTACATGTGCTTTATGTAATGTCCAAGGCCATGCAACACATAATTGTCCCGATTTAAATATCCTTCATAACCACATGCACACTGTAGACAAGATTGAAAACATCCCAATTGTCAATGTTCCAGCTTTACCTGTGGTGAAGAACAAGTGGCTGCGAACTAGACACACATGTCTAATTTGTGGCGAATATGGTCATTATTCTCACCATTTCCCAAACTTTCCTGATTACTAGTCACTCCTTAGTGACCTTTGCACGCATTCCCATGAGTCCAAAATCAATTTCCTTGAGGAGATCCACCTTGCAGCTTCTTCCTCGGATACAACCAACACCATTTACACGATCTCCAATTCCAGTAGTCCTTCTGTCTCCATGACCATGGAAGATCCATTCGATCTATCCATGGGCTATTTTCATAATGACGAGGATATTCTTGAAGCTCTTTTGACTCCTGAGTATCCTTGGGATGATATGCACCATCGATCCTATTTCATCCCCGATGAGCCTTCTTTAGTGTTGGACCAATACTCTGTCGAAGCAAAAGACTTCATTCCTGAAAGTGTTGATTGGTTTAAGAACCCCATTCCAACACCAGACGCCTTTGAAGTAGGTAACATGGCTAAAAATTTGCCAACCATCAGGGTTAATATATCAACCATATCCAAGGTAGTTCAATATATTACACTCGGAGCATATTTCTCCCCTGAAGAGGTCGCTTCATACAAAACATTTTTTTCAGTATTTTCGTGATATTTTCAGTTGGTCATATATTGAGATGCCTAGGAGTGATCCATATATCGTCGAACATCATATTGACACATGGCATGAGGTTGCGCCTGTTCTCGAAAAGAAACTCCCCATTCACTTGTCAAAGGCTCCCACCATCGAAGCTGATATCGAGAAACTGTGTAAAGCAGGTTTAATATCCCATCGCATATACCACTTGATTTTCCAATCCTATTCCCATTAAAAAAAAACAAGGTACCATTCACGTCTGTACTGAATTTTGTGACTTGAATTTGCAATGTCCCAAATACAAATTCCCCACTCCGTTTATTGACCGGATCATAGATTCTTGTGCTGACCATGAAGTCTTTTACTTCATGGATGGTTTTTCCGGTTATAACAAAATTCAAATCGAGAAAGAGGATCAGTACAAAACTGATTTCACTACCCCCTAGGGTACGTTTGCGTATCGTGTTATGTCGTTTGGACTTAAAAATGATGGAGCCACTTTTCAGTAGGCCATGAACTTTTGCTTCCATGACCTCATTCACGTTATCTTTGTCACCTAAATGACCTAACCACTCGAGCTCATAAGCGTTCTCAACAATTGTATGACTTATGGCAAGTCTTCCTGTGATGTCGCAAATACAACGTCCGCTTGAATCCCCTTAAGTGCATATTTTGTGTCCCATGTGGTTGCTTACTAGGATTCATTGTGTTTCACAAAAGGGATTTTTGCGGATCCTCTTAAGGTTCAAGCCATACTGAATCCTCCTCCGCCACGTACTTTGTGCCAATTGCAGATCCTCTAAGGCAAGGCCAAATTCCTTCACTATTTTATTCTGGACTATGCGATGAAATTCCATGGGTTCTTACGCTTACTCCGTACAAACATCCCTTTTGTATGGGATGAGCATGCATAAGGAACTTTTGATGCATTGAAACAAGATTTGACTTATGCTCTGTTGTTTTCTTGTCCTGACTTCAACAAGGAGTTTATCATCTACGTGTCGGCATCTGAAAATGCTATTGTTGGAGTATCAGTTCAAGAAGACGATGCTCGTCAAGAGAACGCGATTTATTATGTAAGTTAGAATCTTTCCAAACCCCCTTTACGTTACTTCCACGAAGAGAAGATGGCTCTTGTCATTGTCTTTTCGGTTCAGAAGCTATGCCACTACATTCTCTTGAGCCTCACTCGAGTCATGGTTGATTCCAACCCCATGTGGTATCTTTTGAGCCAATGCCTTGTTCAAGGTCATGCTGCCAAGTGGATTTTTCATTCTCCAAGAGTACGATATGGAATTAGTTTCCCCAAAAAACACCAAATATTTGGTGCTAGCTTCCTTAATGACAGACTTCCCTCTGTCCTCTACTTCACCACCTATCACAATCAATATTCCTGACAAATTCCTATTTGTCATCTCTATGGAAGACCCATGGTATGGTGGAATTCTCTTGTACTTGCGCACACATAAATTTGGGCCCCATTTAAGTCACGAATATCGTCATCGTATCTAGCACCAAGCTACTCGCTATCTCCTCATTTTTGATGTCTTGTACCGGCATGGTGTTGATATCATATTTCTCTGTTTCTTCACCCATGATGAAGACGAAAAATTCCTCAATGACTGTCATAGTGGAGCCTATGGTGGCCACACCTCTAGTTTGGCCACTGCCCAAAATATCCTCTGCGTCGGTTATTTCTATCCCATCATCTTTTCCAATTGCATCCCTGCAGTTAAACACTGTTGCAATTTCCAACTCTTTTCTCCAAAAGAAAGGACACCTCCCACACCATTACATCCTGTCGTCATAGTTAGTCCCTTCTGTAAATGGGCGATTGATTTCATGACCTGTAACACTCCCTCGATCGAGGACCATAAATACATCATTTTGGTCATTTATTATTTCACCAAATGGGCCGAGGCCATGCCTACATTCAACTATAAGGATGATACTGCAACACATTTCCTTTTTAACAATGCCATCACTCATTTTAAGGTCTCCCAACAATTAGTATTAGACCACAGTTCTCATTTTGATGACATAGTTTGGACAAAGCTTTCTGCCATGTTGAAGTTTGAACACTAGTATTCATTCACTTATTATCCTCAAGGAAATGGCCAAGTTAAGTTTGTCAACAATATCCTCGAAACCATGCTCCAACGAATGGTTGGAAAACACAAATCTAATGAGAACCACTTTCTCTTTTTTGCCCTCTAGGATTACCGGACATTGACAAAAACAACCACTTGTTTTATCCCATTTCACTTAGTCCATGGTGTGGAATCGGTTCTTCCCATCGAATTCCATATTCCATCGCTTCGCCTTTTCATCAAACTTCTACTTGATACCTCCTTGTTAGAACAACACCTACTTATGCTTAAACATACCAATGAGGACCGCTGATATGCTCTCCAAATGATTGAAGCAACTAAGACTTGGTTGAAGTCTTGTTTTGACTCCCATGTCCATCCATGCATCTTTAGCGAGGGGGATCTAGTCCTCGTTTACGACTAAGCTAATTATAAGTTAGGAAAAGGGAAGTTTGATTCCATGTGGTATGGCCCATATGTCTCGGCAAGGGGGCATACATCCTTGCTGACTTGGTTGACCAATTCTTGAAGAATCCCCATAATGCGCTCTACCTAAAGAGGTTCTATTCCTAAAGTCTCCCACCATGAGTACCTTTGTGTCAAAGTTTGTCTTTTCTATTTTGCATTGTTCGTGCCATGAGTCTCATAGTTTGTTTTCTTGGTTGTTCTAGATGGATCCAAGTAGATGATCTCCTAATCTTGCCTCGGCTACATGGGTCATTTATTCCTTGTCACATGAGTTGATCCATATTTATGGCATGCGTGTTGGTATTGATACCAACAACCACGCTAAGTACGATGGTGTCATTGGTTTGTTGACCGCTGCCCTTCAGTTGGGTATTTGTCACCTTGATGTCTTCTTAGACTCTCAGCTACTTGTCTTGTTATACCTAAATCCTGTCACCATCATGTGATAAAACCCTTAACTTCCATGTTTTCCCTTAATCCCAACACTTAGAGTGGAAACTTGCTCTGTTTGTCAATTCTACTTGAAAAAACCTAGCACCGCCCTTACCCTGTGGCTGACGAGCGGTACCTTGCTCAGCATCGCCTGTATCCTATTATAGAGAAGTGGTGCCACCACCTATGTTCTTTGGTATTAAAGTGGTTCTCATCTAAACCACTTTGTCATAAGGGAACAAAAGCGGTACCCTGGGTAAAATGGGAAAAGGAGAAGTTTCTTGAGGCTTCTAGAACTTGAGCCTTGTGTCCTCCCTTATCCCTATCATTATGGGTTAGTTTGAGCTCGAGATCTCCCTTGATAGGATCTTGGAGCCACCTCACCCACCATTCTCTCAACTATCCCTATCCATTGAGCCTTATTAATACAAGCTCCTATCCATAGTTGAGAGGGAGAACTATAGAGGTATTGTTATGTTGTTGGATTGACTACCTAGTCCAAATCATTGGAGAGCATAGAGAGAAAAGTTGGAGCTTATGGGGATAAAGTGTTTGTCTCATGGAGGGGCTTGCTGACACTAAGGAAATGGTTGTAAGCTTCTCCATATATTCTTAATGAAAAGCTGATTTCTGTCCCACATTACTGCTGTTTTGATTTCACATGTACATGTTGTTAGATTCCTTAGTCACTAGCATGGATAAGTAGATGATTTTATGGTAGCTTTGATGTGCTTGTATGTTTGATATGTTCGCAGGTACACAGGTTCACAATCGAAGCAGTATTCCAGGTGTTTATAACATTCAAGGAAGGTCTTCATCCTTTGTCGTTCACTCATTTGTTTTGGATCTGAACCATTCAGACCAGAGGAACAACTCATTAGAGGAAATTTCAACTCAAAATGGGCCTTTTAACTTTAACTCAAATTCCATGTCATCATGTGTTAGCCAATGAAATTGCTTTAAATTTGAAATNTGTGGAATTAAATTCCGCATCCAATGACTACCCACTTGTCATACTTTTGATGGACCCCTCTACCCAAAAAACAAGAAATACCTGAAAAAACGTGGTGATGATGACATCATCATCACATTTTTTCAGGTATTTCTTGTTTTTTGGGTACCGAGGTCGATCAAAAGTATGCTGAGTGGGTACTCGTCAGATGTAGAATTTAATTCCGCATCTAACGAGCTCTCTCGATCGAAATTTGAGTAAAATCACGGGGCGATATGTTGAAAATACAAACAAAAAAATAGTTTTTTTCTTTTCTTCCTTCAAAATTAATAAATATTATTTTATTATTTTATTAATTTTTTTTAGGAGGCCAATTTTGAGGTGAAATTTCCTCTAATGTTCTGTCCGTAGAAGGTGCAATATTCCTGATAACATGTCTCCCAGTTGAATAAATGATATCAGGTGCATGATCCTTGTCTATTTAGAAAGTTCCTGCGTACTAGACACTTGGTTAGACATTTTTAATTCATTTCATTCATGCATGTTCCCAGAAGTCTCAATAGTGTAGCATAACAAATGGCTAATGACGTTCTACAGTGGCACATCAATTATTGCATATAGGAATTAAACTGTATCATGCATCATCATATAGTCATGCATACACATGTCATACACTTCATATAGGTATCATCATCATCATAAAAAGAGACTCATAAAAAACCCATAAAAACACATAAAAAGGTGCATCCACATGCATATATATATCATATCATAATGTTCAATACAAAATGAGAAGCTCCACGAGCTTTCTCGATTGATCATACATATCATACAAAAATCCCCATGCTCACAAGCATTGGGGGCAGCATCACAAGATGCTAGTTGGAGTCCTCCTCCTCGAACTCTGTGTCCTCATTAGTGCCCTCCTACTCCTCATCGGATCTCTCCTCCTCCTTCTTCATAGGCTCATCACCCTGTTCCGCTGCTCTGGCATACTCAGCAGCGACTGCAATCCTCCTCATAAGGGAGATCCGCTCTAGAGGATCCCTGTAGTATGCAACAATCAAGTTGTCGTTAAGATACTACCACCTGTTGTCGGTGACCCCCTCTAGTAAGTGCACCACATCTAGTTGCAGTGAGTCCAGTGTAGCACTCCGATGTCTCCTCTTTCCAAGAGCGGGTGGATCGAAACCCTCCACCATGCCCTTACGTCTCTGGTATCCTGCTGGAGAGCATGGTCCCACGTCTGCACATGCACACAATATACCATCAGTATCTATCACACACATGATCTGGATACCACTAGGATAGTAAACTATAGATGAATGTAACCACAAAAATCATCATGTCTATGTACCATCAGGTCCCTAGACCTGCCTTGAAGGACGAGGCATATTTGGGTCTCCTCGATAATCCATCCCAACATATGGATAGTCCTCTATGAGGACCGGAAGTTGTTGCCACTGTGAAAAAAACTCTAGAGTGAAGAAGTGACCCACCAAGATGCCTCCCTCTCTAATCATCATATCGCACCACCTCCTCATACGAGGATCGCGAGGTCCCCCCTCACACACCGTCGAATGCGATCGTAGTGTAGGAAATCGCTCAAAGAAAAATGAGCACAAGAACAAGGGGAAACATAAATCCCCTCCCATCGAGCTAGCACAATTCAACCCATGGTGAACCATAGTTAGGTACATCTGGGACCACCCATAGTTGGTGCCCCTCAACACACTCTCCACTATCAGGAGTTGTCCACCTAAGATCTTGTGTGGTCCAGTTGATCCTAGTATGTAGAACACCATCATTGCCACTACTCAACTTTGTAAAATCTCGAGGTCTAACACTAGTATGTATGACATGTGCACAAAATCCAAGGAATAGCAATTCCTAGAGAAAAGGTAATCCATAAACACCCCCTTGGGAGCTTCGGCGTCGTGTCACCAATAACGCCCAATACTGAGAGGCCTGTCAAAAAGTACACATCGTGGAGGGTTATATCCAATCACTCACTCGGGATCACTAAGCACTCAGCCTCCCAGTCCCAGTAGCTCAAAATATTGTCCAACAACAGTTTTGTTGAACGCATCAACAAGATTTGGAAGAACTTCCACAGCCCACATCGGGCGAGTGTATCATTTCCCGCCAGATCATCACTTACATCCCCTTGGAGGTCCCTAATGTCTCACTGTTGCCATGTGAACCGAGGCATCATCCATAGACACACACTCCCCGTCAGACCCAGTCATGCACAAACCCCTCATTCTGGGTTAGGTCACACCTATTTGGCCTTTTTGTGTGACTCGAGTTACTCAAAAAGGTTGAATAGGTGTGACTAGGTTGCTCCTATCTGTCAAACAGGTGTGACCTGGGTCATTCCTATCTCCTTGACAGGTGCGATCAAGTCGCACCGGTATTCCCGATAAGAGAGACATGGGTCACTCCTTTTCCATTGAAAAGAGCGACCCGACCTCGAGAACCCTTTGGTATTGGGTAGAGCCCATAGAGTGAGGACAACCAAAAATTAATCCACTTAAAATGATGTGTTTGGTGAGAGCTCTTACCTATGAGTCACAGATCGAAAAAACATTGGTCCAACTGTAATAAATCAACAGTTTTGTTTTGGGGTCCTCCACTCTAACTTAGCAACGCATAGTGAAAATTACAAGTGTCATGCGGCTCCCCTGTTTCTACGCCTCCATTTGTTCTAGTTTTTCTTTCGTGCACCAAAGAGTCATATGGTGTCCGGTTTTCACTCCGTTCACATCATTGGGTTTAGTTTTTCGCCCTCTATCTTGTGACGAGACCTTTGTCTTGTGATCTCCTTATTGTTTTTTGGGCCATTTCCCAAAAGTCATCTCGATTGGTTTGCCATCATGCGAATCACCAAACACACGTACTGGCATGTTCACAAGCCATCCGATCCATCCATATTGCACAATTGGCCTTATTTTACCTCCATCCATCATCCTTCCAGGAGGCTCCATCAAGTGTTTCACTGTTATTCCTATCAGCCATGTTCACAACATAACCTCTTTCCATACATCGAACGCTTCCTCGCTACTTGACTGACCATTTACAAAGTTTTTGTTAAGCTCTTTTCTGACTCCTAAAAGGATGAAAATATTGTCGAGCAGGCTTGCATCCTTTCATGCTCATTAAAGTATTTGAAAGGGAATCTATGTGGCTTCATTTATATCCTTTTTCAGACTAAGTAGACTATTAAAAGAAAATGGCCACCCTAGCACCTTCCAAGATAAGAACGTTTCCCTCTGTATCCTTTTATGCTTTGTCGGACATTGGGACTGTAACTTACGAAAAAGCTCATTATGGGTTGTCTTTAAAATCTTTTCTATCCCTCTCATCAATAAAATATCTCCGAGCAATCTTGGTTCAGTGTTCATTCTCATAAAAGTATTTGAATGACCATCCAGTCAATATAGGTTTAACCTTTTTCGGCCTAGTTGGACTACCTATGGTAAATATGTATCTCTAACCCTTTGGTTGGGAGAGCTCTCCTTTGTATACTTTTATCCTTTTTTTAGGATTAGGGGACTATTTATGAAAAAGATACCACACTGGAGTCTTCTTCCTATTTCCAGACTCTCTAAAAATTAAAACACCATCGATCATTTACCTTCTTGGGCTCGATAAAAATCCACGAGATAGTATCATATTGAGCATACTTCTATCCCTTCTTCATGCTCCTTAAACTATGAAGAAGGACCAAATGGTGCCTCTAGGTGCCACCACATATGATCTCATATTATGGAATCTTTCCCCCATTGGGTCGCATTTGTTTAGATTACTCTACAATGAGTATCCCTTGGATCCCATGGATATCACTAGTCTAGTTACTTCCCTTAGTATTTCCCCTTCCACTTATCTTCCCGGTTTTACAGCTATGATCCATTTCCCATGAGTCAGTTCCATTTGTTTCCAGGTCAACCCTGTCATCATAATTTGAATTGGAGTTGGGTGGAGTGTCTTGGATTCATTCTCCTTGAATTTCAAATTTCTTGGGTTGGATTAGAGTTAACGTCTTGTGGTTGAATTATCCCCCCCTTGGATTGACTCAAGTGGGCTTACCATGGTTTTATTTTGACCCATTGAGTTAGAATTACCTTCTTTGGTCTATAAATACATGTTTGATATGCTTGGTTTGGGGGTTGTTTTTCATGGTTATTTTGGATGGTTATTGATTATGGTTGTTCATACATTTGATTTTCCTTTGTTTCCACTACTTGGATTTTTTTTTTACCTGCACATAAATCCTGATGTTGAATGGCGATATCTCGATGGCCTAGGGGGTCTGGATTACCATTGCACCTAGTAGTGGGGTGGAACAAGAAGTATGTGGTGAGGAATAGAGTTTTGGATTCTAAAGCCGATGCTTGAGTTATTCTTTAGTGCACCTCTATTGTGGTTCTGTGGCCTCAGCTCGAGGGTGGTCTGTCAAAGTGAGATCTTTCTTGGCAATGCCAAACGATGGGTGGAATGTGGTCTGGATAATGCCAACTACACATTGATAAGATAAGTGATTTATATCATGATTATTTAATTTTATTGTATCTGATTTGATTTATTAATGGATGCACATGAAATTTTTGACGAAATGCATGAGTTATTTGTGGAAGAAATTTCTCATAGAATTCAATCTATTTATGCAAGTAAATTTTATGAAGAAATTGGAAACTAGTTTTTGGGATTTTGTGCATAAAATGTTTGAGAAAATAATTATTTGGTACCTCTGCTAAAGAACTGATATTTATTCTCCTTTTCATTATATATTGTGTATTTTGATGGTACAGTATCCTTGGAATGGTTTAAGACACTTCTTTTTGATGCTTCTACCTTTTATTCGAAAACTAGTTCTTCGATCAGACTCTTTGGCATAGTTTGGAGAATTATCACATGAAGTGTTTGTAAAATTGCCTGACTGTTACTTTTATGCTTATGTATGATAAATAATATTGAAATGTGTGGGATAATCTAAGGATAAATCTTCTTGGTATTGTTGGGGAAATGCCTAGCGAAATTCTAGATCAATTTCCAATTTCTAGCTCTTTCATTAGAATTGTTTTGAGTAGATTTGTGACTTTGGATATGAAATGTTTGACAAAATGTTAGAATGATATATACCTCTGTTATGAATGATAAAAAAATTATTTATATTTGTAATTGCATTTAAATTATTCTATGAGCTATGGATTTAAATATTCTAGTGATTCCTAGAATTACTAGCTACAACCATATGACTGTAAGTGATCCTTGATATTATTTTCATGAGGTACAATATTCATATATTTCTCTTTATTTGGAATTTTGAAAGTACAATTGAAAACTAGGTACATTGTAGTGAAATTGGCAAATAGTTTTTGGATTCGAATCTATGTTTTTGGTAAAAGATGAATGTAAATCCATATGCTCTGCTATTGGTGCTTAGGCTTGTGCTGTAGAATGCTATTTTCCAGATCTTTACCTTCACCTCTGTGTGCCTCAGATCTCGATACAATTTGTTTGATTGAATTCCTGGCAGTGTTTATTAACTAATTGTATTGATTGAACTTGAAATATCCTTCGTTTATGTACTCGGATCAGATCTGCAAAAGTAATTTATTTTGTGGTACATGCATGCTCAAATATGTGTATAATGACTGTAGGTTCACTTTTTGGTTCATTGGCATGGTTGTGTGTCGAATTTGTGCAATACTAGTTGCTAGTATTAAACAAATAGTTAACTAGTTCTCGTGGAATCATTTTCATAATTACTATGTTTAATTAATTAGAAAATGGTAATTAGCCATGATTTACATGTTATTAGGTTTTAAATAGCCATTGGACTTGATAAACAATGGTGAAGTGACAAACAGATGAAATTATAATAAGTACCATCAATTATGTGTTAATTGTCGTTAAGTATCTTAATTGCAACACTAATTACTAATTAATCATGATTAAGAGTAAATGGCATTTAGATGTGGAATTTATGTCTTAATTGGATTGGAATGGACATGTGATGATGCTGATTAATAGTAAATGGCATTTATATGTGGAATTTATGTCTGAATTGGATTGGAATGGACATGTGATGATGCTAGAAGGTGTTAGTAATCCTTTCCAGCCCTTGGATCATACATTTGAATAATTTTATGAATTTATTTGTAATTAAAAAGACTTTGTCATGAAACAAATATTGAAAAAATGAATTTTAATATTTGTTTAACTAATCCATTGTTCTAAAATTATCTAATTAGCATTATAGAGCTAATGATATGTCCCTCAAACCCATTGATATTGGTATTAGAGCTTAGGTTCCAATACCGCGGCTGTTGGACCTTCTATAGAGTTATTATCTTATGTACATGTGCATTTGAAGTTTACAAATACTTAGTAGTATTCCTTAGAATTAATTAATGTTGAATATTGGTTATTCCATAGATTAATTGGTAAGTATTATGTGGTGCATATCTAATAATTGACTCTGACTTGATTGGTTGATGCTTGTGCATTTTCCTCTTTTATTGCTCATTCAATTGTTAATATCGAAATGCTTCTTGTAGTATGACTTATTTGTTGGTACATTATGATCATGAATTGATAAGTAAATAATTGCAATTATAATAGTATATGTCATAGTATTAGTTTAATGCTAAGCTATTAAGATGATATCGTTCTATTATTATTAAATATTAATATGATTTATTAAGTGGCATTTATACCCTATATTGATTTTGTATTCTCTATGGATTGTATGCTTTTATAGTCTTATTTATGTCACTTGGATGGTGGTGGTTACATGGATGAGTAACTTCTTGGATATTTTTAGGAATGGGACACTTGTCTAAATAGTGTTACCAATTTTATTTTATTTTATGCATGTAGTATGTTTTTATACTAATGATTAATTATTCCTATCCTAACTTATCTAATTAGTTAGTGGTGTAATTGCCACTTGGAGGTAAGCATAGATATGGGCTATTTTGTATTCTATTATTTATTTGATTTATTTTGGGGTTAGTGGTGGCATTATTATTATCCTAGCTATCTTACTAATTTATTTATTGAGCGGAGAAAATGAGCCACTTGTCTCCTAATGGTTCAAATTCTCTTTTATTTTATTTATTTTGCTTATGGAGATGTAATTCCTTATCTATTTTGGAGGAGAATGAACCACTTGTCTCTAATGGTTCATATTCTCTTTTATTTTATTTATGGAGATGTAACTCCTAGTCTATTTTTGGAGGAAATGAGCCACTTGCCTTTAATGACTCATATTCTCTTAATATTATTTATTTAATTCCGTGTATAAGTAAGTAGTATTGTAGTGTAAGATTATATATATATATATATATATATATATATATATATATATGACATCAACATAAATATGTATAATATGATATGGATGATATGTATAGTTGTTGAAATTATATATAAGAATAGATGCATTATTATATATATGAAGGCCTGTATGTTTGTATATACTATAATGTATTTTATTATATGTAATCATTATTAGTATTACATGTATGTAATATTGTGAATATACTATATGTATAGAGGTGAACGTATGTAATGATGTAAGTATAAAATTTGGAGGTGTTTGGAAGTGTTTGAGTGTTTGGAGGTATTTGGATGTATATGGAAGTGTTTGGAAGTATTTGTGAATATTTTAAAGTGCTTGGAAGTATTTCAGAGTTTGGAAATATTGGGAAGTATAGTGTGATCAAGAGTGTTATGTTATTATATATGTTATAATACGTATCTAATATGATAGTATTGGGTTATGCAATTATTGCTATAATTGTATTGATATTATGGTATAACATAATAATTCTATGAGTATATTAAATATGGAATATATAGGTTCTATGACTAATATGTTGTGTATATGATTAGTAATAATATTATATATGATTGAAGAATTATAATATGTATATAAACAAAATGGGCATATGTATAAAATACATAGTAATAGTAATGATGGTATATGGTATGAGTGTACGATAATGTGTTGTATACCTAGTAATTGTTTTATTGTAGAATATTAGAATTTTTTGGTGGTAGGATGTTTGATTGTTTGAGATGAATATGTATTTACTAAATGATTGATAAGTAGTGCACTACATGTAAATAATTAGGAATGTAATGTATTATTATATATGTCCTCACGTGCTAATAATTCTATGTAATAATATGATAAATAATAACTGCTTGATATGATTTCTATAGTTGATGTATGTCATTTGATATTATTGGTTGTTATTGGATGTTATTGATTAACATTGGTTGTCCTTGGTTGTTACGTGTAGGATTGATGCATCTTGGTTGATATATTTTGATTGTGTATTTTGATTAATGTATTGCAATTGATCTATGTTGGTTGATGTATTCTGATTGATGCATTATGATAATTGTCTTTTGCTTGATGAACCCTGGTTAATGTATTCTAATTGATGTATTTTGATTAATGTATTCTAATTGATGTATTATGGTTGATGTGTTTTGATTGATGTACTATGATTGATGGTCGTATGAATAATTGATTCATGTATGGTTGTCCTTGGTTGATTTTATATGATCAATATATGATTGATATAGGTCGAGATATTATGAATTGATGATCTATGTATGTATGGATGATGTATGCATGAGGGTATTTATATGGTTGATATTAGTTTATGAATACTGGATCTTTGAATGATCTCTAAGAAGAATTATGCTTTGTGTTGAGATGAAAAGTAATATGTTGTTATGGCCCTTTTTAGTTCTTAGTTAGATTAGAACTATTCCATATAAATTCACTTTGCTTGTTACATTAAAATGCAAAAGTATTTAGGTGATCTTTGAAAATATTCATCCTTGTGATCTTGATTAGAAAAGTATATTGTGTCATTATTGAACGGTATACTAGTAATAACGTGGTGGTATTTCAGATATCGTTGTTGAAAAGTAAGTATTAATTGTGTAATTGATTAAGTATGATACATGTACCTTTATTGAAGATGAACTTCATGTATCCTTATATATTCAATACTAATTGTGTAGAATGTGGTACTAGTATCTTTATTAGAAAACTATCCAAGGATCTTGCAGAAAGAAAATATATTCTTGTGATCGTTGTTGAAAGTGTCTTGCTAGGGTATCCTTGTAGTATATCAAATACCTTGGTTGAAAAGTATCTTTGTAAAATATCATAATGATAGATCATGCATATTGTTGGGAAAATATCTTGGTGACACTTCATGCATCCTTGTAGGAAAATTATTTGAGTGATAAATCATGAAAAAGGATCTTGGTAATGCATATAACATGATTGACTTATCTGAACACATTTCATTAGATGCATTTCATATGATTGAAATTGATTAGAATAAGATTCAGTTAGATGCATTTCAAGTACTTTTTGAAGAAGTATCTATATCTCGAGTACCTTGCATATACTTAAGTATTTCATGTAATTAATTAGAAATTTTATTTTTTGAAAGATGTATTTTAAGAATCTTATTGAATAATATATATGTTTATTGCTAACCATGTCTCTGTTGGGAATGTGAAAAAGCATCCTTGTTAAACAAACATCTCTATTTCAAGTATCTTTGTTGAAGAATATGGTTTAGCTGTTGGGACTGAGTTCTTGGATTAGATTAGAGAGAATTCTAGTATCCATTTCTAGAGAGGTAGTCTAGTGGATTGTCACACCTTTGCTTATGCAATAAAACTCTACTTGTTCAGGTTCTCGCACAGAAAGCTAGGAAATGGGACGGTAACCCCATAGGCAGTGGAGACGAACATGAAAGTAGTAGTGGGAGGCATTGAGGTTCTCAGAAGAGGTAGTTCTAAGAGTTTCTAAACTGATTGCACTCTTATTATGGGAGGAACATTGTCCCATTGAAGCTAGTTGCCAAAAATTGAGATAAGTATTTTCTCATGTGCTATTCATGTTGTTGTATTTTTTATAGGTTCCATGGTGAATGATTTATGCTATCTTTATGTTATGGTTTAGTAGTTAAAGAATAATATTATATCATGTATCGTACATTTTTTTACCTAATGTTAATCATATGGTTGATTGAAATATGATTTTCAGGTGAATGTATCTTTGTTGATATTTGAAGACCGTGTAATGGGGATTGAATATTGACCCTGCTATAGGTCTTGGTTCTCACACAGGAAGCCAGAAAATGGGATGGTGATATGTTGAGGAGCAAGTCAAGTGAAGGGAGTCAGATCCCATAGGCAGTGGAGACAAACAGGAAAGTAGTAATGGGAAATATTGTGGTTTCTTAGAAGACGAGTTCCGATAAATACTACTTGAAAATTGAGGGTAGTGATACCTTTGAAAGTTGTAAAAGCATGCATGTATTATCCATCAAGGACGATGCATGGTTTAAGGGGGAGGGGATGTAATACCCCATGTGTTAAGCCCTAGCCATATGAAATTTGTAATTGTTTATTATTGTGGCACAGGGTGCCGGAAAAAGGATCTTTAAGGACCTAGAGACATTATTATTATTTTGTAAATAATTAATTAATGAAAACAACTGGCACATCGAGGACCACTAAAAGAGTATGGGAGGCCTAGATCCACAATGTGAGGGGGAATGGGGACATTAATAGCACTTTAGAACTTGTTTAGTTGATCTTGGTCCATATTTTTTCCTTAGTGGCTTTATTAATTGATGATCACCCAAACATTAAACAAAGGACCCAACTTTTCATTAATTTATCCTATGTTGGTATTATTGAGCCTAATTCATGATTCAGTGGGTCTCCTTAGTGTTTGGGTGGGTGCCACTTGTTGATTTAGCCCCTTTTGTGGTTTTGTAACTCCTTCTATGGAGGTTACACTTAGTTTTGTAACTCCCATTTTCACATGTGTTTTCTCATTGGCTATTTTTAGCCTTAACACCTCAAAAGTTGTGTAAATACTTATGTAGCTCCTTGTGTAAATACTTATGTAAATGCTTGTGTAACTCTTGTGTAAATCCTTGTGTAACCCCCTTTTTATATTTGGGAATATGTCTTGGCTTGTGTGACACCTCACCTCACTAATTTTGATTCCTCTTCATGGATGATGTACCCTTACATGAATTGGAGTTGGGTGGAGTGTCTTGGAGTCATTCTCCTTGAATTTTGAATTGCTTGGGTTGGATTAGAGTTAACCTATTGTGGTTGAATTATCCCCCCCTTGGATTGACTCAAGTTGGATTACCATGGTTTTATTTTGACCCATTGAGTTAGAATTACCTTCTTTGGTCTATAAATACATGTTTAGTATCCTTGGTTTGGGGGTTGTTTTTCATGGTTCTTTTGGATGGTTGTTGATTATAGTTGTTCATACATTTATTATTCCTTTAGCTTCACATAAATACTGATGGTGAATGGCGATATATCGATGGCCTAGGGGGTCTGGATTACCATTGCACTTGGTAGTGGGGTGGAAGAGGAAGTATGTGGCGAGGAATAGATTTTTGGATTCTAAAAGTGATACTTGAGTTATTCTTCAGTGCACCTCTATTGTGGATCTATGGCCTTAGTTCAAGGGTGGTATTTCAAAGTGATATCTGTCTTGGCAGTCCCAAAGGATGGATGGAATGTGGTTCGGATGATGCTAGTTGTGCATTGATAAGATAAGTGATATATATCATGTTTATTTAATTTACTTGGATATGATATGATTTATTTATGGATGCACATCAAATGTTTGATGAAATGTATGAATTATTTGTGGAATAAATTTCTCATAGAATTCAATCTATTTATGCAAGTAAAGTTTTAGAAGGAATTGGAAACTAGTTTTTGGGATTTTGTGCACAAACTGTTTGAGAAAATAATTATTTAGTACCTCTGATAAAGAACTAATATTTATTCCCATTTTCATTATATATTATGTATATTTATGGTACAGTATCCTCGGAATGGTTTAATACACTTCTCTTTGATGCTTCTACCTTTTATTTGAAAACTAGTTCTTCGATCAGACTGTTTGGCATAGTTTAGAGAATTATCACATGAAGTGTTTGTAAAAATGCCCGAGTGTTACTTTTATTCTTATGCATGATAAATAATATTTAAATGTATGTGATAATGTGAGGAGAAATATTCTTGGTACTGTTGGGGAAATATCTACTGAAATTCTAGATCAATTTCCAATTTCTAGCTCTTTCATTGGAATTTTTTTGAGTAGATTTGTGACTTTGAATATGAAGTGTTTGAAAAAATGTTAGAATGATACATACCTTTGTTATGACTGATAAAAAAAAATATTTATATTTGTAATTTCAATTGAATTATTCTATGACCTATGGATTTAAATATTTTAGTGATTCATTGAAGTACTAGTCAATTCAGATGAGTAGAAGTAACTTATTTTGTGGATTGTTTAATGGAATGTATATGGGTGGAAAGCTACAGCCATATGACTGTAAGGGATCCTTGATATTATTTCCATGAGCTACAATATTCATATATTTCTCTTTATTAGGCATTTCGAAAGTTCAATTGAAAACTAGGTACATTGCAATTAAATTGGCAAATAGTTTTCGGATTTGAATCTATGTTTTTTGTAAAGTATGAATGTAAATCCATATGATCTGTTATTGGTGCTTTACATGAGCTGTAGAATGCTATTTTCCAGATCTCTACCTTCACCTATGTGTGCCTCGAAACTCGGTACAATTGGTTTGATTGAATTCCTCGCAGTGTTTATTACCTAGTTGTATTGATTGAACTTGAAATATCCTTCGTTTATGTACTCGGATCAGATCTACAAAAGTACGTTATTTTGTTGTACATGCATGCTTAAATATGTGTATAATGGCTGTAGGTTCACTTTTTGGTTCATTGTCATGGTTGTGTGTCGAATTTGTGCAATACTAGTTGTTAGTATTGAACAACTAGTTAACTAGTTCTCGTGGAATCATTTTCATAATTACTATGTTTAATTAATTGGAAAATGGTAATTAGCCCCGATTTACATGTTATTAGGTGTTAATTAGCCATTTGAATTGATAAACAACGGTTAAGTGATAAACAAATGAAATTATAATAAGTACCGTCAATTATGCACTAATTGTCGTTAAGTATCTTAATTGGAACACGAATTACTAATTAATCATGATTAAGAGTAAATGACATTTAGATGTGGAATTTATGTCTGAATTGGATTGGAATGGACATGTGATGATTGTAGAAGGTGTTAGTAATCCTTTCCAGCCCTTGGATCATACATTTGAATAATTATTGAATTTATTTTAATTTATTTGTAATTAAAAAGACTTTGTCATGAAACAAATATTGAAGAATAAATTTTAATATTTGTTTAACTAATCCATTGTCCTAAAATTATCAATTAGTGTTATAGAGCTAATGATATGTCCCTCAAAGCCATTGATATCCCCAGGGCACATTACAAGTGGTATCAGAGCTTAGGTTCCAACACTGCGGCTGTTGGGCCTTCTACAGAGTTATTATCTTATGTGCATGTGCATTTGAAGTTTACAAATAGTTAGTTGTATTCCTTAGAATTAATTAATATTGAATATTATCTATTCAATAGATTGATTGGTAAGTATTATGTGGTGCATATCTAATAATTAACTCTGACTTGATTGGTTGATGTTGTGCATTTTCCTCTTTTATTGCTCATTCAATTGTTAACATGGAAATGCTTCTTGTAGTATGACTTATTTGTTGGTACATTATGATCATGAATTGATAAGTAAATAATTGTAATTATAATAGTATATGTCATAGTATTAGTTTAATGCTAAGTTATTAAGATGATATAGTTCTATTATTATTAAATATTAATATGATTTATTAAGTGGCATTTATACCCTATATTGATTTTGTATTCTCTATGGATGATATGCTTCTATAGTCTTATTTATGTCACTTGGATGGTGGTGGTTACCAATTATTTTTTATTTTATTGCATGCAGTATGTTTTTATACTATTAATTATTGCTATCCTAACTTATCTAATTAGTTAGTGGTGGAATTGCCACTTGGAGGTAAGCATAGCTATGGGCTATTTTTGTATTCTATTCTTTATTTGATTTATTTTGGGGTTAGTGGTGGCATTATTATTATCCTAGCTATCTTAGTAATTTACTTATTGGTGGAGAAAATGAGCCACTTGTCCCCTAATGGTTCACATTCTCTTTTATTTTATTTATTTTGCTAATGGACTCGTTATCTATTTTGGAGGAGAATGAGCCACTTGTCTCTGATGGTTCATATTCTCTTATTTATTTTTTTATTTTACTTATGAAGATGTAACTCCTAGTCTATTCTTGGAGGAAATGAGCCACTTGTCTTTAATGACTCATATTCTCTAATATTATTTATTTAATTTCATGTATAAGTAAGAAGTATTGTAGTGTAAGATAATATATATATGACATCAACATAAATATGTATAACATGATATGGGTGATATGTATAATTGTTGAAATTATATATAAGAATAGATGCATTATTATATATATGAAAGCTTGTATGTTTGTATATACTATAATGTATTTTATTATATGCAATCGTTATTAGTATTACATGTATGTAATATTTTGAATATACTATATGTATAGAGGTGAACATATGTAATGACTAAGTATAAAATTTGGAGGTGTCTGGAAGTGTTCGAGTGTTCAGAGGTATTTGGAGGTATTTGGAAGTGTTTGGAAGTATTTGGGAATATTTTAAAGTGCTTGGAAGCCTTTCAGAGTTTGGAAATATTGGGAAGTATAGTATGATCAAGAGTGTTATGTTAGTATATATGTTATAATACGTATCTAATATGATAGTATTGGGTTATGTAATTGTTTCTATAATTGTATTGATATTATGTTATAACATAATAAATCTATTAGTATATTAAATATGGAATATATAGGTTATATGACTAATATGTTGTGTATATGATTAGCAATAATATTATATATGATTGAAGAATTATAATATGTATGTAAACAAAATGGGCATATGTATATAATACATAGTAAAAGTAATGATGGTATATGGTATGAGTTTACGATAATGTGTTGTATACCTTGTAATTATTTTATTGTAGAATATTAGAAGTTTTTGGTGGTAGGATGTTTGGTTGTTTGAGGTGACTATGTATTTACTTTGATTGATAAGTAGTGCACTACGTGTAAATAATTAGTAATGTAATGCATTATTATATATATTCTCATGTGCTAATAATTCTATGTAATAATATGATAAATAGTAACTACTCGATATGATTTCTATAGTTGATGTATGTTGTTTGATATTAATGGTTGTTATTGGATGTTATTGATTGACATTGGTTGATACTTGTATGACATTGTCAACATTGTATGTATGGCTATTATTGGTTGTCCTTGGTTGTTATGGTTGTTACATGTACGATTGATGCATCTTGGTTGATGTATTCTGGATGATGTATTCTGATTGATGTATTATGATCATTGTCCTCTGCTTGATGAATCTTGGTTGATGTATTTTGACTGTGTATTTTGATTAATGTATTCCAATTGATCTAGTTGGTTGATGTATTCTGATTGATGTATTATGATAATTGTCTTTTGCTTGATGAACCCTGGTTAATGTATTTTGATTGTGTATTCTAATTGATGCATTCTGATTAATGTATTCTAATTGATGTATGATGGTTGATGTATTATGGTTGATGTGTTTTGATTGATGTACTATGATTGATGCTCGTATGATTAGTTGATTCATGTATGGTTGTCCTTGGTTGATTTTATATGATCGATATATGATTGATATAGGTTGAGATATTATGAATTGATGATCGATGTATGTATGGATGATGTATGCATGAGGGTCATTGTATGGTTGATATTAGTTTATGAACAATGGATCTTTGAATGATCTATAAGAAGACTTATGCTGTGTTGAGATGAAAAGTAATATGTTGTTATGGCCCTTTTTGGTTCTTAGTTAGATTAGAATTGTTGCATATAACTTCGCTTTGCTTGTTACACTAAAATACAAAAGTATTTAGGTAATCTTTGAAAATATTCATCCTTGTGATCTTCATTAGAAAAGTATCTTGTGTCATTATTGAAAGGTATACTAGTAATAACTTGGTGGTATTTCATATATTGTTGTTGAAAAGTAAGTATTAATCGTGTAATTGATTAAGTATGATACATGTACCTTTATTGAAGATGAACTTCATGTATCCTTATATATTCAATACTATTTGTGTAGAATGTGGTACTAATACCTTTATTAGGAAACTATCCATGGATATTGTCGAAAGAAAATATATTCTTGTGATATTTGTTGAAAGTATCTTGCTAGGGTATCCTTGTAGTATATCAAATACCTTTGTTGAAATGCATCTTTGTAAAATATCATAATGATAGTTCATGCATCTTGTTGGGAAAATATCTTGGTTTCACTTCATGCATCCTTGCAGGAAAATTATTTGAGTGATAAATCATGAAAAATGATCTTGGTAATGCATATAATGTGATTGACTTATCTGAACACATTTCATTAGATGCATTTCAAATGATTAAAACTGATTAGAATAAGATTCAGTTAGATTCATTCCAAGTATTTTTGGAAGAAGTATCTATATCTCGAGTACCTTGCATATACTAAAGTATTTCATGTAATTAATTAGAAAATTTATTTTTTGAAAAATATATTTTAAGAATCTTATTGAACAATATATATGTTTACTGCTAACGATGTCTCTGTTGGGAATGTGAAAAAGAATCTTTGTTAAAGAAACATCTCTATTTCAAGTATCTTTGTTGAAGAATATGGCTTAGATGTTGGGACTGAGTTCTTGGATTCCCTTAGAGAGAAATCTAGTATCCATTTCCAAAGAGGTAGTCTGGTGGATTGTCACCCTTTTTCTTACGTCATATCACTCTACTAGTCCAGGTTCTCGCACAGGAAGCCAGGAAATGGGACGGTGACCCCATAGGAAGTGGAGATGAACATGAAAGTAGTAGTGGGAAGCATTGAGGTTCTCAGAAGAGGTAGTTCTAAGAATTGATAAACTGATTGGGCTCTTATTATGGGAGGAACATTGTCCCGTTGAAGCTAGTTGCCCAAATTTGAGATCATTATTCTCTCATGTGCTATTCATGTTGTTGTATTTTGTATAGGTTCCATGGTGATTTATGCTATCTTTATTTTATGGTTTAGTAGATAAAGAATACTCTTATATTATGTATCGTACATCTTTTAACCTGATGTTAATCATATGGTTGATTGAAATATTATTTTTAGGTGAATGTATCTTTGTTTATATTTGAAGACCCTGTAATGGGGATTGGATATTGACCCTTTCTACTAGTCTTGGTTCTCGCACAGGAAGCTAGAAAATGTGATGGAGATATCTAGAGGAATAAGTTAAGTGAAGGGAGTCACATCCCATAGGCAGTGGAGACAGACAGGAAAGTAGTAATGGGAAATATTGTGGTTTCTGAGAAAAAGAGTTCCGAGAATTACTACTTGAAAACTGAAGGTAGTGATCCCTTTGAAAGTTGTAAAAGCATGTATGTATTATGTGTCGAGGACGATGCATGGTTTAAGGGGGAGGGGATGTAATACCCCGTGTGTTAATCCCTAGACATATGTAATTTGTAATTGTTTATTATTGTGGAACAGGGTGCCGGGAAAATGATCTTTAAGGACCTAGAGACATTATTATTATTTTGTAAATAGTTAATTAATGAAAAAAATTGGCACATCGAGGACCACTAAAAGAGTATGGGAGGCATATATCCAAAATGTGAGGGGGAATGGGGACATTACTAGCACTTTAGAACTTGTTTGGTTGATCTTGGTCCATATTTTTTCCTTAGTGGCTTTATTAATTGATGGTCACCCAAACATTGTACAAAGGACCCAACTTTTGATTAATTTATCCTATGTTGGTATTATTGAGCCTAATTCATGATTTAGTGGGTCTTCTTATTGTTTGGGTGGATGCCACTTGTTTATTGAGCCCCTTTGGTGGTTTTATAACTCCTTTGTGGAGGTTACACTTAGTTTTGTAACTCCCATTTGCACAAGTGTTTCCTCACTCGCTATTTTTAGCCTTAACACCTCAAAAGTTGCGTAAATACTTATGTAGATCCGTGTGTAAATATTTATGTAAATGCTTGTGTAACTCTTGTTTGAATACTTGTGTAACCCACATTTTCTATTTTAGGAATATGTCTTGCATTGTGTGACACCTCACCTCACTAATTTTGATTCCTCTTCATGGATGATGTGTTTACACATGAATTGGATTTGGGTGGAGTACCTTGGAGTCATTCTCCTTGAATTTCAAATTTCTTGGGTTTTATTAGAGTTAACCAACCTCTTGTGGTTGAATAATCCCCCCCTTGGATTGTCTCAAGTTGTCTTACAATGGTTTTATTTTGACCCATTGAGTTAGAATTACGTTCTTTGGTCTATAAAGACATGTTTGATATCCTTGGTTTGGGGGTTGTTTTTCATGGTTATTTTGGATGGTTGTAGATTATGGTTGTTCATACATTTGATGCTCCTGTGTTTCCAGTACTTGTATTTTTCCTTGACCTGCACATAAATCCTGATGGTGAATGGTGATATCTCGATGGCCTAGGGGGTCTGGATTACTATTGCACCTGGTAGTGGGGTGGAAGAGGAAGTATGTGGTGAGGAACAGAGTTTTGGATTATAAATATGATACTTGAGTTATTCTTCAGTACACCTCTATTGTGGATCTGTGGCCTCATCTCGGGCGTGGTATTTCAGAGTGAGATCTGTCTTGGCAGTGCCAAAGGCTGGGTGGAATGTGGTCCGGATGATGCTAGTTGCGCATTGATAAGATAAGTGATCTATCTCATGTTTATTTAACTTAATTGGATCTGATATGATTTATTTATGGATGCACATGAAATGTGTGAAGAAACGTATGAGTTATTTGTGAAATAAATTTCTCATAGAATTCAATTTATTTATGCAAGTAAATTTTATGAAGGAATTGGAAACTAGTTTTTGGGATTTTGTGCACAAACTGTTTGAGAAAATAATTATTTGGTACCTCTGCTAAAGAACTGATATTTCTTCTCCATTTCATTATATATTTTGTATTTTTATGGTACAGTATCCTCGTAATGGTTTAATACACTTCTCTTTGATGCTTCTACCTTTTATTCAAAAACTAGTTCTTCGATCGGATTGTTTGGCATAGTTTTGAGAATTATCACATGAAGTGTTTGTAAAAATTCATGAGTATTAATTTTATGCTTATGTATGATAAATAATATTTAAATGTGTGTGACAATATGAGGAGAAATATTCTTGGTATTGTTGGAGAAATGTCTACCGAAATTCTAGATCAATTTCCAATTTCTCGCTCTTTCATTGGAATTGTTTTGAGTAGATTTGTGACTTTGCATATGAAGTGTTTGAAAAAATGTTAAAATGATATATACATCTGTTATGACTGATAAAATATTTTATTTATATTTGTAATTGCATTTGAATTATTCCGTGAGCAATGGATTTAAATATTCTAGTGATTCCTAGAATTACTAGTCAATTTAGATGAGCAGAATTAACTTATTTTGTGGATTGTTTAATGAAATGTATATGGGTGGAAAGCTAATTCCATATGAATGTAAGTGATTCCCGATATGCTTTCCATGAGCTAAAATATTCATATATTTTTCTTTATTTTTCATTTCGAAAGTTGAATTGAAAACTAGGTACATTGCAGTGAAATTGGCAAATAGTTTTTGGATTCGAATCTATGTTTTTGGTAAAAGATGAATGTAAAACCATATGCTCTGTTATTGGTGATTTACTTGTGATGTAGAATGCTATTTTCCATATCTGTACCTTCACCTCTGTGTGCCTCGAAACTCAGTACGATTGGTTTGATTGAGTTCCTGGTAGTGTTTATTAACTAGTTGTATTGATTGAACTTGAATTATCCTTCATTTATATACTCATATCATATCTACAAAAGTACTTTATTTTGTTGTACATTCATGCTTAAATATGTGGATAATGGATGTAGGTTCACTTTTTTGTTCATTGGCATGGTTGTGTGTCAAATTTGTGCAATACTAGTTGTTAGTATTGAACAACTAGTTAACTAGTTCTCTTGGAATCATTTTCATAATTACTGTGTTTAATTAATTGGAAAATGGTAATTATCCCCGATTTACATGTTATTAGGTGTTAATTAGACATTGGACTTGATAAACATCGGTTAAGTGATAAACAAATGAAATTATAATAAGTACCATCAATTATGCGCTAATTGTCGTTAAGTATCTTAATTGGAACACTAATTACTAATTAAACATTATTAAGCGTAAATGGCATTTAGATGTGGAATTTATGTCTGAATTGGATTGGAATGGATATGTGATGATGCTATAAGGTGTTAGTAATCCTCTTTAGCCCTTGGATCAAACATTTGAATAATTATTGAATTTATTTTTAATTAAAAGGACTTTGTCATGAAACAAATATTGAAAAATGAATTTTAATATGTGTTTAACTAATCCACTATGCTAAAATTATCTAATTAGCATTAGAGAGCTAATGATATGTCCCTCAAACCCATTGATATCTCGAGGGGACATTACACTACAACAAGGTGGAGGATGAAATTGTGAACCATCTATTTGGCAATTGTTCCTTATTCATGAACATTTTGTCAGAATTATGTAGATACTTTCATATCGAGATCAATTGGGATAGTGAGCTGCTGTCTATAAACCTTTTTCACTAGTTTTCTACAAATAAGCATCTCGGTTACCTACCTTTCTTTATACTATGGGAATGCTAGAAGATCCTAAACATAATTCCGTGTGATGGTTGTAAGTTCTTTCCTTCATTCATGGTGTCTAAAATAGTTGGAGCCTTTTCGGCTTGGATCAAGCCCAAAAATCCGAAGAAGATCCATGTCATTCAGTAGCAAACTTTTCCTTCAAATTATCCAACTGGTTTTTTCGATGGTGTAGCACATATTAGTTTTTGTGGTGCAGGATTTGTTCAAAAGGTCAATTCACAGGTGGTTATTAAGGGATGGATGAAGGCTAGACGTGGGACAAATTCTAGAGCAGATATTTTGGCACTCTGGGCTATTCTCTATCTATCCAGGGCATTCAAAGTGGAGAATATTCTCATTTTTGGAGATTCGCAAGTCATTGTTGGCTGGGAAAATGGTGTTTCTAAATTCCAATCGCTCCTATTGGAACATTGGTAGTCTAAAGTGCTCAAGTTGATCTCTGCTTTATCGAGTATCACTTTCATCCATATATACTGTAAAATTAACACTGAATTTGACCGTTTATATAAGATCGGGATTGGCGATATGGATGGGAATATTATCTATGATATCTGGCATGAATCTTCTCTTTCTTTAAGTGCTTTGATGTCTGTTGACTAGGGGACCATTCCTTAGTCTCTTAGCTTCTTTGGAGCTGGTTTTTCTTGTTTCATGTTATGCCTATCACTCTGCTTGCAACAGTTCTGTACATGTTCTTTTTGAACCTTTTTTCTACTCTAGTATGATGTTACTTGGGAGCTCTGGAGACTTATGCATTATGTTTATGATGAACTTTTTTGTAGAAGTTATTATGTAGGGATCGGTTTCAACTTTTTAATATAAAGGTTAAACTCTTTTTCTCTCTGAAAAAAATAAAATAAAATATCTATGCAGGTTAGTTCCAAATTCAAGTTCACATAAGGACAACAATATCTATGCATTAGTAACTTCAAATTCTAAAGAGTGGGACTTCAAATTCTAAAGAGAGGGTCTTTCTTCCTTTAGCAGTTCCCTTTGTTACTCTTGCTTTGCACTTTTTTGGATGTTTGATGTTAAATAATTATTATTACACTTTTTGGTTCTTGATGTTAAACTATCATAGATCCATTTTAAAACTGGACCTATCAAGCACCAAGAGGAATCCAATTTCTTGAGGTGTACATTTTTTTACCATTTGGATCCCTCTCGGTACTTGATAGATCTGGGTCTAAAATGGATCTATGCCAGTTTATTTTTATTTTATTTGTTATTTTATTTATATTTTTAAATATTTTTATTTATTTATGTCGGCTATCATAACCTAACTAACGTGACATGATCTACCCCATAATGAGTCAGAGAGTACCTCGCTTCTCTCGGTGCAATAATTTAAATGTCATATTTTAGTATGAAAAATATGAATTCAATTTTAAGCTTTTAAAACTAGTTTATTTATATGTATAATTATGAAAGCGGTAAGGTACAATTGTATTGTCATTTTAAATTTTAATTCAATTAACATTAGAAATTTAATAATACTAACTAATTTTATTTGTTGTCTAAAGAAAAAGTTTTTCTGTATATCTAAATAATTTAATTTATTCTTATTTTATATTTGTTTGTCACTAAATTTTATTTGTCATCTACTAATTAGAGGAAATTTGGGGTCTAAAATGGGCCTCATAAGAAAACACGCCAACAATAAATTTTGTGAGTTGGAATTCAAGAACCAATAGGATTTCAATAAAATGAGTCAACCATAATGGTTGAATTGACATAATTGTCGTAAAAGAAAACTACTTTTTTTGTTCGTATTTTCGACATATCTCCCTGTGTTTTTACTCAAATTTCGAGCAAGAGAGCTCGTTGGATGCAGAATTTAATTCCTCATCCCACGAGTACCTACACTGCATACTTTTGACGTACCCCGCTACCCCAAAAACAAGAAATACCTAAAAAATGTGATGATGACATCATCATCACATTTTTTTAGGTATTTCTTGTTTTTGGGGTAGCGGGGTACGTCAAAAGTATGCAGTGTGGGTACTCATGGGATGAGGAATTAAATTCCGCACCCAACGAGCTCTCCCGCTTGAAATTTGAGTAAAAACACAGGGAGATATGTTGAAAATACGAACAAATTTTTTTAGGTATTTCTTGTTTTTGGGGTAGCGGGGTACGTCAAAAGTATGTAATGTGGGTACTCGTTGGATGCGGAATTAAATTCCGCATCCAACGAGCTCTTCCGCTCTAAATTTGAGTAAAAACAAGGGGAGATATGTCGAAAATACAAACAAAAAAAGTAGTTTTTTTCATTTTTCCTCCAAAATTAATAACTATTATTTTATTATTTTAACTATTATTTTATCATTTTCCTTAGGAGGCCCATTTTAGACCTCAAATTTCCTCTAATATGCAAATTTTTTTCTTTATATCTAAATAGTTTAATTTATTCTTATTTTATATTTTATTTTTTTAAGTAATATGAATGGAAGAGTTGACCATCTCCAGTGATTGAAACCGACTAAAATTTCTTATGGAAACTGTTATTTTTGTAATTTCTCAATTTTAGCAATCGGATTTGGTTGTCTTAGACTAAATGGTCAATTTTAAAACTACTTAGATGGCCAAAATTACGATTTGAGCAGTCTAAATTACCATTTCAGCACTAATTTCTCTCCTGGATTCTGACGAATTAGAAGTGCTTTAGTTAGTGCTTATACTACTCCAATTAATTGGATTAGCATTTACATCACACTCTTTAATGAGCGCGGGATATTTAGTGATGTTACACATTTTTTTAAATTTTTTTGTTTTCCTTAATGGTGATTTATCATTGAATTTGTTTACCAGCTCAATTCATTATTTTTTTCACTTTTAGCTTAAGCAAATATTCAGTTTCTTAAGAAATAACCATAAGCCTATGCTCGATAAAGATCCCACACTAAAGAGTACTCGAAACAACCATATTAATAAAATAAATATGTCAGGAATACGCTGAGAGGTATATATTTGACACATTAAGATCTATAAACTATCATAACTACTTAATTTGTGGTTGGTGAACTTCCATATACCACAAGTTAAATACCACAAAATTATACTTTATTTATGCTTCAAGTAAGAGTCCACCTTAAATTATATGTTATCTTTATCAACTATCAATTATATATATATATATATATATATATATAATCTCTCATACATTTAAATTCCAATAATTTTATTTATGGTGCACTTTCTTGGCTTGTCATCTAATTAAACATTAATACAATACAAACTGGTTTTAATGTATCTGTGCAACATCAGGATTTGTATATTCAGCCCATGTATACATAAATGTAATTATGACTTAGACTTAAAAACACATTTACAATAACCTAACATCCAATTTTTTTTTCAATATAAGTGTAGGTATTGTTATAACATCACCAACATTTAATATCAAATGATGCAAATGTTACCATAAAGCTCTTTACAAATCTGATTAGGTTTTTTAACATGTTAACTCATAATAATGCCCATATGCATGTAGATATTCTTAAAGACTTTGGACTTGCTTGAGATGATAAAAAAAATTAACCCAAGTGTAACAAGTGTACATTAGGGATTCATTTCATGGTCGTCGTATCTTGTTATGCTTAAATGCATCTTTTATTAAGATTTAAATAACTTTTAGTTAAAGGGTGGTTAAAGAAACTCATAACCGTATTTGTTTTTGCTTTTTCATATCATTTTTTTTTAAATAGTATTTGTTTTGTGATTATATTTACTGTAATAATCTGGTTTTAATAATGGATATAAAATTTTATATTTTCTGCCTTTGTTTAATTGCCAACTATCTTGATAAAACTAAGTGGTTAGTTATACTTATCAACATTCATTGAGCACTTTACACACCACTTTACTTGTGACTGTGCTAGTTAGTAACATGTCGATTTACATTATTTATATATAGATTGTTCAGTCACCATGAAGAATATTTACTCGACACTTTAAATATTTATAATTTTATTTTCACCTCTCCTCAGTTATTAATTTGTAAATTGATTATTAACAGTTGTCTATTTGGAAGCTCTAGGAAATTGAAATGGAAAGACGTTACCCAACCATCTAAGAATGTTGCCGACTTATTGGTGATGTCGCAAATCTTCACAATATATGCCTAACACGTATGTCAAGTAGGGTTTGGTGTGGAACCAAGCCTCAACAATGTAGATTGTTTGTGTAGAATTAAAATCTTTACCAAGCTGTTTGTCTATTTAAAATTATAATTTCATCGAAATTCCAATTATGTTCCAATGGTAATAATGTTGATAAGGCATAAATGGATATGAGAAGTCATAAAATTATGTCAGAAATATGATTGATTTTCCTGATCCTCGTGCTCTCTGATTTGCTCAGATGATATTATATATGGAGAAATGGCCAGAGATGAGAGGCAAAATTGGTTTGACTGGATTGTTTTGTAAAATATAAGATGCACTGATCAAATTGTTTATTTTCAATTATAATTAGACTAACCATGATGTAACATATTCAAAATTATTTCTTTACAATTATCCTTTGAAATCTAGACTAATTTCTTGCATATTTTGTAAAAGACAACGTAATATATTTAAACAACCAATAAAAAAATTATTAGATTAAATAGGAAATAAAATTTTTCCATGCTTGCAACAACAACTTGTCTAGGAAATGAAATTTCACTCTGGACTAACTTCCTTACAGTCATTTAATACCGAAATTTGCTTATTAATAGTCACACAATTAAAATGTTGGTACAAGAAGTGAAATCAATGCCGCACCATTCATTATTTCATTGCTGCAACAACCATTATCATATTTTCACTCTTAGAACTTAGCTTCTCAAAGTAGTTCAATATCCAAATACTTTATAATTAAGAACCACACAATCGAGCTACCAGTCCTTAATGGTGCAACATGCATTATTTTAATGAGCAATTCCCTCTTTCAATGACCCTAAACTATCTTGGTGAGGCCTTCGAAAAAATACAAAAATAGAAACAAGAGTGTTATGGATGAAAAAACCCATATATATCACCCCATACCTTAATTCACTTGAAAATATGTGCGACCAAGAGATCATTTCCATGTGCTTTAGAAGCTAAACATCATCCCGCATTCAGATAACCAATAGATTAAGTCCATTAAAGATAAAAAAAATATTGGGTTGGTCTATTGCAACAGCCCGATTCTTTCCATCAACAATTTTACTTGCAACAATGTTTATTAACACCAAAAAAGATCTTGAATGTAGGATAATGCATCCCAAATCCTGACGGCTTTCCCAGCACTTATAAATGACATTCTTGCTCCCACAAAAGAATCCTAGGCTAAAACCAATCCACACACATACATACTTTCTAAAAGCATCTGATCCATGGTTTTCTCAACTTAACATTATTTTGATTAGCTTAACATCACTTAACAAATAGTTGAACTTGCCCTTCAAATGACTGATCCATGCACAAAGAGTGACTAATCCATGCTCTACTCATCTTTACACCACTTAAAAATAGTTTAACTCACCCTTCAAGCGACTGATCCATGAGCTAGCAGTGATTTATCCATGCTCTACTTAGCTTAACACCACTTAACAAATACTTGAACTCGTCCTTCAAACTATTGATCCATCGGCTACTCAGCGAACACTGATTAATTATGCTGATAGGAATTTAGATTTAATCTAATAATTTGGACTTGCTTGAGAAAATCAACAAGATTAACCCAAATGTAACAAATGTACATCAAGGATTCATTTCATGGTTATCGTATCTTGTTATGCTTAAATGCATATTGATTAAGATTTAAATAAGCTTCAGTTAAAGGGTGGTTAAAGAAATGGGTACAAATTTTCTTTTGTTTTTCATATCAGTTTATCAAATGGTTGAGAGATAGCGATGGAATGGAAGACACTTTGGAAATTTTCATATTATTCTAGTTAAATGGGTTCAACTCTAAGTTATATATTCCTAGATACATGTTATCACCGACATTCTACTTGTTATCCATTTATCTACTATCAGTTATATATATATATATATAATCTCACATTCTTCTAGTTATATGTCATGAGCTGTTGGTTATCCATTCATCAACTATGACTTATCTATGCGTGGCTACCAGCTATCCATTCATCAGCTACCAATTAT
>LPNX011100705.1:67774-86699 GCA_001517045.1 Pseudotsuga menziesii
ATAGGTGGTAGTCCACCCCAAATCTCAAATAAAAATGCCTATTGGATTAATTATTAATGCATAGTTTTAGATTGCATTGAGCGTATCACCCTGGGAGTACATTACCTAAACTATTGTTCTCATGATGCTACACTGCCAAATGGAAAGCTTATTGGGCGGTACATGGTTTCACTGCAATGAAGTTTGACTTTTCAGGCTAAGAGATGGAGACAAGAGTACAACTACACATTCATCTAATAGTTTTTATTACCACGTTTTAATTACCACATTCATCTAAATTTAATTTAATTGTTGTATCACTCTTTGAGTTAACCTAATAGTTATCTCCTAGTTAGTATAATAGTTATCCAATATAACACCGATTAGAGTTGAAGTTAAGCTAATAGTTGTATCTTCATTGGAATTAAGCTCATAGTTGTATCTAATAATCAAATAGATGTATGTAATAATTGAATAGTTGAAGTTGAAGTTTATTTTTTCCAACTATCATGAACTATACTTATAATATGTTTACTAAGCTATTTATTTTTTATTTTTTTGAAATTGTTAATTATGAATTTTGGACGACGCCCATAAAATCAATCTTGATAGTACACTTGTCTCATTCTTGTCCATAGATGAAAAAGTATAGATGGTATTCCACCCCAAAATTCTAAGATATATACGCCTATCGGGGTAATTAGCTAGATGTCCAACTACGAGATGCATGATCTTATTAGGAGTTTGGAGGAGTTTATTAAGAGTTCGAATGATTTTATTAGGATTTCGACTCTTACATGACTACACATTAGCTAGAATCTTAGATTCCAAATGCAGTTGGACTAAGCCTTAAGTGATTAGAGTTGAAGTTAAGCTAATAGTTGTAGAATCATTGGAGTTAAGCTAATAGTTGTATCTAATAGTTAAGCTAATAGTTATCCAATATAACTGTGATTAGATTTGAATTTAAGCTAATAGTTCTAGAATCATTGGAGTTAAGCTAATAGTTGTATCTAATAATTGATGGAGTTAGTCTCGTAGTTGTATCTAATAATCGAATAGTTGAAGATTAATTTTAACTTTTAAAACTATCACTAACTGTACTTATCACATGTTAATTAAGTTATTTTTTATTTTTTTGAAATTATTAATTATTAATTTTGGACCGACACCCATAGACTCAATCTGGACAGTACACTTGTCTCTTTCTCGTTTAATTTTGGACAACACCCATAGAATTAATCTGGATAGTATACTTGTCTCATTCTCATCCGTATATGAAAATGGATAGATGCTAGTCCACCCCAAAATTCTAAGATATATACGCCTATCGATGCAAATATATTTATATTACATTATTTTTTCACTTACTAAAGTATTCACTTTCGTAAGAAATTACCATATGCTTATGCTGGACAAAGAACCCACAATAAGTAGTGATATATTTATATTATTATCAATTTATAGTTTATTATTGACTTAACATTTTTCATAAACATATTTTGACTGAATTAAAATGAAAAATAACCACAATATAATGAGTGATAAGTTCATTCAAAATGTAGCAGTGAAAAAACATTCATAATGAGAAATAAAAAATTTATAATTATATATCTCTCTATAAACACTTATACATAAACATATTTATAGTCCAACAATTCTATCTACGACTAGTTGCCACTTTCTTACACAATTTAAAAATCCTTTACTCAAATCCATGTAAACATAAATTAAAGTATTACTAAGAGTTATAACTTTGATGTTCACTAAGACTTTTTTTTTTCAAAGAAGAAAAGATCATTCCTTGTTATGTAAAATTAAAGGAACCAATTATAAGCTCAAAGAGACATTAGTCTAACAACCATCCATCAACCCTCTATTACATAGTTCCCCATCATCAACTTGTTTTTTACAAATACCTACTAACAGTCGAGAATATACATATTGATATCAAAATTGCTATAGCAGCCACAAAGAAACATACAGTCCTCTATAACACAAAAACAATCCACCACCAAATAGAAAAAGTGAGCAATCACCACTAGTGTCCAAAACTAGTAAAGTAAATGATTTAAACAAAAATCCTGATAGTATCAGCAAAAATCAATACACCCTCTAGGAATTCCATCAGTGATAGATGGCCAATAGTAAGTTGGAAAGCTTCCTTGGAGAGTCCATTCACAATCCCATTTTTCTCCAGAAAGATATGCTGAAATCCAAAAGTGGAAAAAGTGTTGCAAAGAAACTTTGTTCTAGTGCACAAGTTCTCAAGTTCGAGGACCCTCAAGAAATATACAACATTGATACAATCAATGATAATCTTAGAATCACTGTATACTTTCAGTTCTAGTAATCCCATCACATTAGCAATATAAAGTAGGCCCTAGAGAGCAAGTAGCTCAGCTCTCATGTTTGTGCTTCTACCACAACCTAATCTCATGTAAAAGAAATGTGATTGACTGATAAACAAGACTGAACCAGCTTCCCCAAGAACTTGAGTGGTTGCCCCATAAAAAACTCAATTGTAGCATGTACCTCATGAGCACAACCGATCCTTCTGCAAGGTTTAACACGATCAACCTCGGGATAATCAACTAGAAGATGGATAGTACCCAAAATAACTTTCTGAACCACATGTTTAATATCATGAAATATAAAATCATTCCTAGCCTTCCAAATATGCCAATAGAATAAAATAGGAAGATAACAAGGCATGAATCCCAATCTCATCCATTGTAACATATTATCCCATAGTGATAAATGCTCCTAGTGATGAGGAAGCCCCAAAAAAGTGGTGACAACCCTTTGATAAACTTCCCAAAATAACAGTCAATTGACATATGTTTGGCCTGACCCAACATTTCTTGAGAAGGCTGTCCCAAGTATTCACGTTGTCATTAAGACAAATCCAGCTAAAACATTTGATATTCAATGGAATCTTCCACAACCACAACTCCTTAAGCCACCATCTGTCCAATGGAGTCAACAAGGTATTAACAAGATAATCGTAGGTGATTTTAGTAGTAACTTGTCCTGATGCCGAGTTGTAGGACCAAACAAGAAAATAATCACCATCTGCAAGGTGTAAGCCCAACATTTCTAAAGAAGAGGTGTAACGGTCCCATTCTTACTTCTACTCCCCTGCAAGATACATATCCTCGACCGATAACCAGTGGGATCCGAAAAATACCAATCACCAACATTCCTGGCCTGAATAAGGGTGGTGATACCATAGTCTTGAAGATAACTAACTAAAGAACCTGAAAGCCAATAAGTCTCCTCCATCCAAATTATTGGATCGGTTCCTACTTTAACAGATTTACCATCTCCAACCTTCTAGCTAAGTGTCTTGTTTAACGACCCAAATACCCTTAGAAATCCATTCCATATAAGGGAGGTATTAAAAATAGAGTGTCCCCCCATTCTGACCCAATTTGACAAAGGCTGCTTTCGTAAATATTTATCCCACTGGACCCTGTTCCAAATGTCATTCCCACTCAATTCCAATCACATATTCTTCATCCTTAAATATATATTGAACCATTCGATATTTTTCACGTTCCAACCCCCACAAGCATAACGTCTAGTGATAATGTCCTACTTAACCAAATGAGCTCCATTCTTAGAATCCTTGCCACCTCACAGAAAGTTGCACATAATATTTCTGATAGACCTCTTGATCGAGGCTAGAATCTTAACCAGAGAGAACCAACAAACATGAATAACACTAAGAAAAAAATTCAATAGTATAATTCTACCCCCCAGAGTGAGGAATCTGAATGACCAATTGCTGACTGTTTGCTCAATTTTCTAATAATCCATCTCCAATATTTTACTTGGTAGTTCAATGGTTTCACCCAGTACCCAAGGTACTTGAACCCATCCTCAATCCATTCCATATTATAAGGGAATAGAACCTGGACACTGTTAGTCAATAAAGTATTCATATTATTACATAAAAATGAAGATTTAACAACACCGATCACCATACCAGAGGCAACTGTAAAAATATCAATAATAGTTTTAAAGCATATCCACTCCTCCAATGTCCCAGGACCAAAAAAGACAACACCATCATGGAGAAAAAATGTTTAATAGCCAGGGTAGAAGAGAAAACAAGACCATGAATCTTAACCAACGCTTTGGCCTCATTACTGAGTAAGCCCAATCCTTCTACAATCAATATGAAAAGTAAAGGAGAAAGGGGGAAACCTTGTTGCAAACCACGACTATAATTGAAAAAAGCAATGGGGGATACATTGATGAGGGAAAGAGAGTTGTGTAATAGAATAGATGTGTAATAGCCAGGGTAGAAGAGAAAACACGACCATGAATATTACCCAACGATTTGGCCTCATTATTGAGTAAGTCCAGTCCTTCTACAATCAATATGAAAAGTAAAGGAGAAAGGGGGAAACCTTGTTGCAAACCATGACTATAATTGAAAAAATAAATGGTGGATCCATTGATGAGGGAAACAAAGTTGTTTTAGGTAAGACAAGCCATAATCTAGTTCACCGTGTCCACTATCAGCCCAATCTGTAATAGTATAAGCCTCAGTAAAGTCCAGTTGAACTTGTCGTACGACTTAACAAGATCCATTTTTAAAATTAAGGCCTACAAATTTGTGATCTTAATAGAATGTAGCACCTCTTGTGTGATCCCCACAGTTTCTAGTATCTGTCTATTCCTTAGAAAACCAAACTGATCCCTATAAATAACATCACCTAGAAATGGTTTTAGCCGATTCAAAATGACCTTAGTTATAACTTTATAGATCAAATTGTAAAGGGAGAGATAGGTCTAAATTCAACAAAGGTCTCTGGTTTCTCACATTTTGGAATCAATATAAGAAAGGTCGCAATAAAGGACCTCAATACAAATCCCTCCAATTGGGATTGTTCAACAACATCCAGAAGTGCACCACCCATGATATCAAAGAAAGCTAGAAAGAATTCCACATACCATCCATCCAGTCTAGGACTTTTGTCCTTAGTAAAGCCCTTCAGGACTGATTCCAATTCCTCGGGAATAGCAACCCTTCCAACCTCCCCAACAGTCTCAACAAAGAAGTATGTAGGAAAAATATTAAGTACCTGAAGTTGCTTTTGAATACGGGTAGGTCCTTCCTCCTCAAAAATCTTAGAGAAATAATCCACATCTACCTCCTTCAATTGAGTATCATCATGGAGGCGATTACTATTCATATCCATCAAATCCAAAATCATATTTCCATTATGACAAGAACAAACATAATTCTAAAAAAACTTAGTGTTAGCGTCACCCTGCTCTATCCACACCCCTTAGCTCTTTAGCCTCCAAGGCAAGGCTTCAAAAGCTAAAAAAACCTCTTTATGATCCTTAAGCTCAGACAACAGTCCAACATATTCAATAGATAAGATACCCGTAGGTGCAAGTAAGAAAAGTTCAATGATCTCATCCTTAATTAAGACCAAATCACAATGCCTGTCATGCTTCATCCTATGTTCCCATTCAATGACCACTCGCTTCAATAATTTAAGCTTACAAAACAGTTTTGACATAACATTTACCTCCCTTACGACACAATCACAAACCCAAGACTATCTGATAAGAGCAGTAAAGTCAACTTCTTTCAGCCAAGAATGGTTGAATTGAAAGGGATCGGGTGGTCTTCTTCCCACCTCCATCCAATTCAAGAAGATCAGAAAGTGGTCAGAAATATCTGGAGGTATGGTCCAAACCCTATGCCGTGATAGGAGAGGAATTAAGATTTCATCCACCAAAAATCTATCCAAATGCTTACCAATTCCAATAGATCCCATTCTACCATTACGCCAAGTCAGACCCAATTTAATAGGTAAAATGTCCACCAAGTGAGACTGCATTAATAATTTTGAGAAAAATAATTCTAAAGGATCTCTCCTAGCATAGGTCCCCTAGAACTCAACATCAGAAATAGTAAAATTGAGATCACCTACAATAATGAGATTGGAAAGGTCGAGAAAATCTTTCACCTTAATCAAGTTCCAGAACCTCTCCCTATCTAGATAAGGGCCATATATATTCATACAAATCCAATTGCTAAGTGAACCTATAAAATGGGCCTTGACCAGAATGCCAACAACAGTAAGAAAATATTTACACCTAAACACCTAGGGGTTCCATGTCGTTAATAAGCTTCTAGAGTTACCCTTCGAGTCACAAGTACAAATTTCCCAGCGAGGTTGAAGATGTGAGAAAGCTATCAAAGCCTCAGCCCTTGAACACAAAATCTCTTGTAAAAAAACCATATTAGGATTCAACTAATCCAACAATAGTTTAAGGGATAACTGCTTGGGTTTCCCTCCAAACCTCTCACATTGAAAGATACCAGACGCATTAGGAAACCAAGCCAGAGGGTTTCTTAGCTCTATGCACCCTGGACAAGGAAGGATAATGTGGAAGATTACGAGCTCTACTGCATCTTTAATACAGATAGAGAGAGGAACATAAAAACTATTTGAAGAAGTAGAGTTATCCCCCCAATACCCTAGAGGGTTTTTAACCTTGCGGGCCCATCTGTTGGTAATGTTCTCATTCTGAATAGAGGCCAATGATAATATAGAAGGTGACACTAGAGAATAGTCCGAGATGATAGGTAAAACATCCAGTAGTGTCAGGTCATTAAATGGCGGTTGTTCAATAGGACTAAAGGACCCCTGAACCCTCTCCACCTTTGAAGCCACAATTATGGGAACAAGAGGATGAAAATCATCTACTAGAACTTTAGAAGGTCCAATGGAGATGTCCCATCCACCACCCACTCCTCTTGCCAATAAACCAAGGCCAAGTGAATCAATAATCCCCTAGACCCCACAAACCTCAAAGTTCCAATGCCCATATCCGCCACCAGAAGAGTTACCAGAACCCACCCCCTAAGAAGAAGGAAATAATACAGGATGGGGTGTTTCGATACCAACTCTTAGCTGAACCGACCCAAGATGACATGTCATATTTCCCCCCACCAGAGTTGACCTCTCGATATTATCAATAACAACAATATCACCATTAGATAATTCCACATAAAAAAAATCAATGCAGGAGTCTAACTTACCAGAATCCAATAAAGGTGGAGAATTGGCAACGCATGACTCTTCATTAAGAAGTACCAAGGTTTCAAGGAATTAGATGGCGAGTAAGACTACTCCAAATCGACCATTGTACCACACCTTGAAGACATTCTACCACCGAGCAAGAAAGGGCATCTTATTTGAAGATGCCCCATCTGGTGACAACAATGGAAGCAGAAAGGCACATGTAAATAATCCATGCATTATACCAACACCCGGTCCCCAAAGGATAAATCCAATTACGTTGGCAACCCATTTGAAATATCTAGTTCAACCAAGACCTTCGCCATTCTCTTGTCAAAGGAATGAAACAATTGATCATAGAGTGAAACGAAGGGACCAATACAGTTTGCAATGTTTTTCAAAGACTCCTGCATCCATAATGGTAAGAGAAAGTTTGGTAGAAGCACCCACAAGTGCCTCTTCAAAATCCTAGAGCGGGTTGGATCAAAATATACCCACCACCGATAATGAAACAAAGATCCCTTCCCAATGAGCCACAACCCCTCTAAGATATGATCTGCATCCACTTCCTCCAAAAAAATGAACACATAACAACTGTTAGAAAAAATGCTAACAGTGAGGGCATAGTTTAACAACGACTTCTAATGCTTGGCAATCCATTCCAACCACCCTTCCTTGTCAAGATGACAATATTTGAGCCTCCCCACCAGTGCCTGTGAGCAGAGTGACTCCACCTTATCCATGATATTTTCTGAGTGAACCACAAAGCATTTCCTGCACTACAAGGATTTATATGGCTTATTTTTCTTATGGGAACCGTATGCCAGCATCCTGCCACATCACCAGCCACCATGGTATCCACCACCTCCAAAGGGTATTACATGTCAAGGAAAACAGGTACTCGGTACCGAGAAACAAGAAGTAGTATCATCCATAGGTTCATGTGACCCAACACTAGGTCAACCCCGACCACAAACATAGAATATCGGGCACCTGACAACCCATAAACAACCCGTTCCAACCCTCAACAAACCCACAACTTAGTGAACCAAAAAACCACCAGCAAGTTATCGAGAAACCAACACTGTGTAATGAGGTGAAGGGTTAGCTCAAGATGCACGTGCTCCACCAACAGCTCAACCCTGACCATTGTCAAAAAAACATGGAACCCATGTGGGAACCCCGACAACCTGAAATCCATACACATCGCCTAGACCCTCCCCCCAAAACCTTACCAGTCGAGAACCCTAAAATCGCCACCAGGGTACTGAAAAACCAAACCTTGACCATTAGAGCGAGAATGCCCAGATGGAAAGTGGTCTTTCCTACACCATCCTTCACATAGAAAACCATAACCCTAAGAACCCTATCCCATATTCCCCAAGCCTCCGTCGCTCATTACCAAAACCGAGCTCCTTCCCTGAAGCATTCATGCATTTAGGTAATGTTCACTAAGATTTATGACTTTAATGTTTAATAAGGAGGCAAGAAATTCTTATTCAATTTGAAACATAAGATAATTATACCAAACTAGTCCCATAAATATGACAACGTTGTTAGTTAACATAACCCATCGTCATTCCTAGGTAGGGTAGGGGGGGCACGTCTTGCCCCAACGATTGAGCATGTGGAGGGGGCATGTGGCAGGTGGCATAAAGGGAGAACTTAGCGTTCATGCTTAAGCAGATGATGGTCATGTGGGACAATACAAGATCAAGTTTGTGTGGGGAGTTGTTAATGAAGTTTTACATTACACATTTAATATGAAGTTTGTGTTTTGTTTTTCAGATGAACTCTTTTAGCGGTTGTTATACTTCTTCTTATTCGAGTTAATTATGTTTTTTCTAGCTAGATAATTGGGCAATGTCTTGGTTTCTCTATGTAAAGCCTCACGTGGACTCTTTTTTAGCTTTTTAAGAATATTAATCAAGAGTTTTATTAAGCTTTACCTATCTTAATTGATTTCCTCAGTGTTATCCATTGATGCTATGGTTTTGTACTTTTTGTATTTTCTAGTAATTTAATATAGAATGCTAGCTTTAAAAAAAACATAACCCATCACCATTAACCAATATTGAAACAACACTGTTTTTGCACACATAAAAAAAGTTCTATACTTGTTTTAAAAAAAAAACATAGTATAAGTTTACAACCCAAAAATTCAAACAACCGAAAAGAGTAGTCACTCCTTGACCACCATCAACACTTACCCACACCCCAAAACTACTTCATCAAGCCAAGCCCAAAATAATACAAGAGGGCCAACTACTAACACCATTAGGAATTACAAGAACATTTTAGAAAAAAATACAAGTCTTCCATTTCTATCTCCCTCTTCCATCAGAGTCTTCCCACAACTCTTAAAAAAGTATTGGAACTTGAACAAAAACTCAGTACCAAAACAAATAGAAGACTTAAAATCAAAACAAAGGAATTCTACCTTATGAGAGCACATTAGAATTCTCAATTTCCTCATAAACTAAATATCCTTCATCTAGCTATAAAGCTGGCTTTGAGAGGGCATCTACTTCACCATTTAGTTCTCTAAAGACATGTTGAAAATGATTATTTGAAAATTCAGCTTGAAGCATTTGAATTTTCTTTTTTCTATCCTTCTATAATTGTTACCTATATAAAACGTTTATAATTAACCCAATCAACAATAATTTAAAAATCTCCAAATAATTTTTTTTTTCTAACAAAAAGAATCTACCCAATAATTCATTTAGAATTTGAAGTCCACTAAGCCCCTCAAATTAATATATATACTAGCACAAAATTTCAATTCCCTCCTTGGAGGCAATGTTAAAACAACATATTTATGAAGTGAATGCATCCATTTAACATAAAGTGAAGTGAATCTATTAAATTATTTATTTTATGTGAATTGAATCTATTAAATCATTTATTTTATGTTTTTTTCCTTTTCTTTTAAAAGATGGTATAGAAGGTAAATTTCAAAATTTTCAAGGCATAAAGTCATGTCAAGAAACTTATCATTAGATTATGTATAGTTTATTAAACATTAGTTTATAAAGCAGGGATAATTTTAGGGGCGAAATTTAGCCCATGGGCTATTTTTCCATGTTTTTCTCCAAAAAAAGATTCGTCATTTTGCATTTTTTGAAGCCTTGTTTCGCCCAATTTTGATGTGGTGAAATTTTTTCACCCTAAAAATCGCCAAATTATTATATAAACGATATAAAATCCTTGGAAATTAAAATATTTTTTGAGAAATATTGCCAAACATTTTATAGTTGACGTTTTAAGAATTGGTAAGATTTGTCAACAATTTTACACTTTTGAATAAGTATGGCTCCTTAAAATCATCTCTGTTATAAAAAACAAACATACTGTAAAGAGATTAAAACTTTTCCTATCCATCACTAGAGTTACATTGTATTCGCTCGTTATTTTAATCTTAACGTAACATTTTATATTTAGCATTTCAAATTACCATTTTTATAAAAATTATAATAAAAAGTGCATTACAAGTTCTTCAAACTATGTTTTCATTTAAATGTTGTTTTTTTAATTATAATATTAAAAATTATAATAAAAAGGTATATGACAAGGTTTAAAAAGGATGTTTTCATTTAAATGTTGAATATGGTATTATGTCTCTCAACTAAAGGTAAAATATAGTTTAAAATAGAAAATAAGGTTGCTATCTTTCTTTCTTTCTTTCTTTTTTTTTTTTTTTTCCACAGAAGAAAATCGTTGTTTCTTGTTACTCAAAATGAATCAAAGGTAACTGATCACATCCCAAGAAATTAAATATCTTTCAGAACTGAGCCGGAGGCTGGCCTCATGTGCATGATTATCAAAAAGAAGGAAGATATACATTTGTTCCGTCACATCATCCATCATAATAAACAAAAGTTATGTCCAAAAGAGTCCATAAAGAAAACAATAAGAACCCAGATAAGTTTATCCGAGGACGTGCTCGATGAAGAGTACTAATATCAAACACTCATAGGTGACTAATGCCAACCAAAAGTATCCAAAATGATACTCAATAACGTCTCAAGCATTCATACTCGGCCAAACCAAAAGGTTCAAGAAGTAGAAAATAAAAGCTTTAGCTCTAAAAGAGTTGAAGCTTATCTTCCCCAATAGCTAAGGGCTTCATAGTATTCTGTGAAGGAGAGTAGGCCAGTGGTCATGGGGAGTGCATCCTTGGATAAACTATCTTCCCTCTCATTGTGTTCTCCATAGACATGCTGGAAGTCTAATGAAAGAAAATGAACTTTGAGATCAATAATGTTGAGGCACCAAGCATCAAGATCAAGGGCTGCAAGTTTTGCCTTTCCATTTTCCCAATTGATAATGACAGATGAATCCCCATAAATATGAAGAGATGGGATCCCTATCTCTTTCGAGAAGAACAAGAGAGCCCATAGGGCCAAGAGCTCTTCCTTGGTATTGGTGCTATATCCACACCCCAACTTGATACAAAAAAAGTGATAGTAGCTAATCAACAAGTAGATACCAGCCCCTCTGAGATTATTAACAACAACTCCATAAAAAAAAACCAGAAGGATATGTTAAGACAAGGGTTGTAAAAATGTTTCTAATCCTTGTTTTCCTGTTGGATCTCACAGGATACGATTTCAATTGATCCATGATTTTGTAGAAGAGAGGAGACAACTCCAGTCTTTTTTCTTCAAAAATACTGAGGTTCCGAGTGATCCACAAGTTCTAGATAAGGAAAAAAGGAAGATAGAGGAGAAATTTTTCTTTTTTAATCCAATCTTCAATATTTCCCAATAGGGTAGGATCATCACAAGCCAACAAATAGTTTCATTTCATGTTCAATATGTTGATAGTGGCCTGGGTAAAGGAGCAGTCTACGAAGAGTTGTTTGACAGTTTCTTCAGCAGAATTGCAGAGACTACATCTATTAGGCCCGATCCAACCTATTTTACACAAATTGTCCCATGTAGTAATGTGGTTCTCAATACAGAACCATACACAGAAAATTACCTTTTAAGGAACATTACAGCACCAAAGCCTGGAGTAAAGCTTGACCGATTAAGGAGGAAACAATTATGAAACAATGAGGTATGATAGGTGAAGCTGGCCGTTATAGAGCTTGTGACCTTGTTGTGCATCCAAAGAAGAATATCATCAGTATAATTTAGTTTAATACCTCAGTGTGCTAACCCTTTAATGAATCAATCCAAAGAACATCCCAATTACCGCCAAGATCCAAATTAGGTGCTGTTAGCCAATAAGATTGACAATTATCATCAAGGTTCATATTTCAGGCCTGAGAAAGGTGTGTGTTCCAAAAATCATAAAGATATTCCCTGAGATCTTCTGGGAGTAGATAGGAAGAGAAGGTTGATATCTTTATTAGTCCTTCTGGAAGGCGAGTAAGTGGTATTGTATCCGATTCATCGTTGACCTTCAAATAGTTCATGTTTGTTTTTTTACACTTTTTTATTTTATTCTTTATGATATGGTTTTTGTTTTTTCTAGTTGAATATATATATTTATTTGATATATTTAGGTTTTTATTGGTTAAATGGTTTGAGGTCTTATTGTTGGGTTTCCCATAAGTACATGATTAAAACTTTATATGGCTATAGTTAGAATCCAAATAATATTTTATTATTTATTTTCTATCATATTGAATGAAACATTGACCTTGCCTTTATTGTGAGCAAGATGGAGCTATTTATTATGTTACAAATAAGAGCAAAGAGTTACATAGAGTTAAAAAAAGAGTCAAATTGTAGGTGCTCCCCAAGAAAAATAGAGCAACCTGACAGTAGAACTAAGGTATGCTTAGGATTTAACATTTGAGATTAGGAAGAGTCAAGAGGGTATGAGAAGAAAGGCTATATTTGTAGAACCTTACGAAAACATAGATATTTGGCTTTTCCAAAGGTACATATCCAGAGTACCATAAAGAATAACAAAAAGGCAGCTAGTGAAGGGAGACAAAGTCATAAGCTAACAAACGAAAACCAGAAAAAAAATACCAGTGCCAAAAGAAGTAGATGGGATAGACCGAAACCATCTTACCTGATTGAGGGGCCGACTGGAGTTTCCTACTCATTGAGCAAGATGAAGAGCTACTGGAAGATGGGGTTCATCTTCTTCTTTATCAGGATGACATTTTCCTCTACAACACTGGTGATCTCAAACCTGTAGCCCAAAATTTTGGCTATAAGGTCCTGCTTGGATTCAATGATCTTCATCTCAAAGGGGAGTTTATCAAGGGTTTTCATCCTCTCAAGAATGTTATTTTGTTGGTTTCTTTGATTCTCGACGGTGCCACCCACTTCCTCCATTAATTTGGCCATGATAGTTTTCATGGACTAGTATAGGTCCGAGGAGTGGTTGAAAAGATTCATATGGATTCTAAAGTGCTCAGGGTCAATAATCCAGTAAAAAAATAATTCCAAATTTTGCTGCTTATCAATGTCATTTTCAAAGACACATATTTCTACTTCCATTTTCTCAAAATAAGCTTGTACCATCTTATTTATCTTATTTTTATAAAAATTGATAGTGTGTCAAGCCCTCTTGATGTCACGGGACTTGTCAATGCCATAAGATTCCACGCCCTGCTTGTGACTGCAGATGGTTCTCATCTTGTGCGGGTGGTGAGAGGTTCCTTCCTCTTTCTCTATGATCATGCAGTCATTGTCATCGAAAGGTCGGGACCCATTATTGATCTCCATGAAGACAAAAGAGCAGTAATCCAATATGCTTGGATCAAGAGGCAGAGAGCGAGGAAGGTAGAAAACTAACAGAGGCAAATCTTTGAAGCATATGAGCTTGGAAAAGGAGAGGAATCAAACATTTAAGGAGGAAAGAATATGAAAGGGCATTAGGAGGAGGACCTTACGCTCGAGAGGAGTCATGGACCTCGATTTTTTCAGATCATGCAAACATAAAAGAGCAGAGCAGTTAATTCTATGATTGGAAGGTATGAGGATGGGAGGTGAAAATTGCAGAGCTTGAAAGGCATGCGAATAGGAGCTTTAAATAGAATGATGTGGAGGGATAGGGGAAGGGACAAATGAAACATCCTTGCTTGATTCCCTCCTTTTTGAAGTTATGAAATCCTTTCCCTTGATACGTCCTTTCCATCGTTTCACATGCGCTGAATGACATCAATGCTTTGAAGGGTGTTGTCATTCGGTAAAAGCTATCCATTGAGTTGCAGAGCATTTAATGTGGCTGCAGCAGGCTTGATGACTGTTGGATCTCGAACAGCTCAAGATTCAATAATCATTAAACTTACTCCAATAACATTAAATGCTATGCAGCTCAATAGATAACTCTTACATTGTCATTCGAGCTAGTGATGCTATCAAGCTAGTAGTACTATCAGCCAAAATCTCTGGACTGGGGCCTTCATCATTTATGTGTCCTTATCAGTTTTCACCTTACGTCCTTTACTAGGGAGTATGGGCATGTCGAGGATATGATTTATGAGCCGTTAGGTTTGGATTTCGAGGTGGCTCATGGAGATCTTTGTTGGTAATGATGCGACAGTTGCGTCCCCATGGGGGGTACTGGTCCAATTTCGAGTATGAGATCTCCATAATCATTGTCAATTTCAACATTGGCTATCAAATCAACCAATTAGGTGCCATTTCTTTTGACGTTAGATGCCGGGATGGAAATGTTGATGCATGAAGAAGGTAAGCCAATTCCTCTAGCCCGTAGGTTAATCTCCAAATGCTGGTGATTTTCTCAAATTTTCGTTCCTTGCATGATTTTTCTAAGGGCTGATATGAGAATTTGTGAGTCTCCCTTAATGATTAGCTCAATGAGATTATTATCGAGGGCCAGGAAAATTCCAGAAAAGAGAGCTTGCATCTCTGCGAAATTATTGGATTCAGTGCCAAGAGAACCATTGAATATCCATAAAATGCTGCCATTGTAATTATGAACAACTCCCCCATAACTTGCAGGACCGTGATTTCCTCTTAAGGATCTGTCAAAGTTAAGCTTGAAAAATTATTTAGGAGGAGGGTGGCAGAGAGAAATGCTGTTGAGGTGGATGTTTTTAGGAGATTTTGGGGCTTGATGAAAGTTGTTGATAGGATTCTAGATATTCTAGATGATTTGATCACGAGGCTCACATTTCACATCCTAAATTCTGCAGGGGATATGATTGAAAGTTTCTTGAATATTGGATTAAAGGGTGCTCCAGAGTTGCTTAGAATTTTGCTCCTTTCCGTGGAGTATTCTTCTATTGCGCTCGTTCCAAACAGACCAAGCTATAAATCCATGGACAAGGTTCCATATTTTGTTTAAGATGTTGTTGTGGAAGGGAGTAGTTCACTTTTTGGATAGTTTATTATTAATGGATCCTGCATCTTTAACCGACTATTTGAAAAGGTTAGCCAATTTATCACAAAATTTGGCCCAAAAGGGGTAGCTATGGAGTAGGTGGTTCACATCCTTAGGTTTCATTTTGCATAGGCGGCATCTGGATGGACCTACAAATCCACTTCGAAGGAGCTTGTCCCAGGTGAGTACTTTGTTATGGGTTATCATCCAAAGGAAATTAGTAATTTTTGGCCAGAATTTTCCTATCCGTAGTGTTTTCCATATGGGTTCGTCCTTCTGCAAATGGCTTCCTAACACTATATTACTAGCTTCCTTAATGGTGAAGGTGCCTTCAAGCTTATATCCCCATATCAGTTGATATTTAACTTTCTTATTTATTATTTTCCTTCTTTGTAGCTTGCTCCATAGGGAGTTGTTCTCAGGATCTTCAGGTTTTAGAGAACCCTATGAGATTCTCTAAGAGGGTGGGGAACTCATAGTTAATCCTCCAAATGGATGGCCAGGGAGTGAGGGGATGCATGACCATATTCCACCCATATTTAGCAGAGAGAACATTATTAAGTGTCTAAGGGTCCTAGAGCCCTGGATCACCCAAGTATTTGGGATTACAGACTTTATCCTAGGTCACTAGTGCCCATTTGATGGAGTTGGTAGAGCCATTCTTTATGAAGTTACATTGAAGGTTTTGGATATTCTTGAGAATATGTTTGGGGGATTCCATGAAAAAGAATAGGTACATTGGGATTTCTTATAGAATCGAGTTGAGGAGGACAAATCGTGCCGATAGATTAAGGGGTCTAAAGGTCTAGTTGGAGAAATTTCGACTGAGGGAGCAAAGAAGACTTTCCCATGAGAGATGTCTGAGGGTGTTTTCCACCGGGGAATCTCTCAAGAAGGTATAGGGGAGAGATCCTCTTTGGAAGCGAAGGATTATTAGGATATGTGCTTGAAGGTTAGAAGAGGTATAGAAAAAGCAGATAAGGGATTTATCCAAATTAAGGGTTAAGTTTGAGGCTAGCATGAATTCATTGAGGAGGGATTTGAGTTATCTAGGTTCTTTAACAAAGAGAAATCTAGAATAAAGGTGTCATCCATAAATTGAAGGTGAGATTGATTTACCCCAGAATGAAGTTGGATGCCTGAGAGATGGTGATTCGATTTGGAAGTAGAGAATCTATGACAATGCCTTCAACTGTAATCACAAAGAAGAAAGGTTATATGGGGTATCCTTATCTAATTCCAGGGGAGGATGAGAAGGTGGAAGAGGGTGATCCGTTAAGAAGGATGGAGAGGAAATCCAAGGAGATGAGGTAGAGGATCCACTTGATCCAAATAAGTTCAAATCCAAACGAAATAAGCATTTCCTTTATGTATTTCAAGCTTAAATTTTCGAAGGTTTTGGAGAATTCAAGTTTGACAAGTTATCCAGGCTTCTTTTGGGATTTGAGGGTGGGAATAGCCTCATGAGCTAAAAAAGTGCCATCCAAAATTTGTTTACCTTCCACATACCCTATTTTCTCCTTGACAATTAATAAAGGTAGGAGGGTCTTGAGTCTATTGGCTATCACTTTGGTTATGATCTTGTAGACAACATTGCAAGGGGAGACGAGACAAATTTCAGTGGGATCAAGGGTGCCATCATTTTTGGGGATCAAAGTGAAGAAGTTTGCATTGAGTGTTTAGTGAACTTCGAATAGTTTCCTTGAGGCTTCTAGCAATTTCCATATGTCTTCTTTAACAATATCTCAACATGCTTTAAATAATTTGATGGTGAAACCATATAGGCTTGGAGATTTCCCCAAAGGCATCTCATGAATAGACCCTTCAACTTCTTTCATGGTGATAGGCTTGAGAAGGTTAGATTTCTGATCGATCGTAATCAACTTGGGAATATGCTTAGTGATTTTGTTGATGGCCTCCAATATGTCTTCCACTGGTTGTTTTAAGAGATTATCAAAGTAGTTGTTGAGTTCCTTTTCAATATCCTCTTTGGAATCTAGAGTTGTGCCTTATGAAAACTATAGAAGAGAGACAATGTCATTATTTATTTTTTATTTCATGGTATTGTGGAAGAATCTATAAATTTTTTCTCATTCTTTGGGCCATAGAGATTTGGAATTTTTCCTCCAGAGAGTTTCTTCTTGTTGGATCCTATTCTCCATTTGAATTAATAGGCCATTTTCTAAATGGTTCATCTGTTCCAATCTTCCCTTGTTAATGATGGTTTATTGAACCTATATGATTTTGTTGTCCTACATTCTTTTGTCTTAAAAAATGTTACTGAATACTTCTTTGTTCCAATTTTAAGGATAGGCGTACAGTTTTTAAGGTGAACTTGGAGACAGTGCATTGATGGCCCTGGTCCTCGATTAATGTATTTCCACGACTTCCCAATGTTGTTGATGAAGTCTCATGCTTTAGCCAAAATGATTCAAATTGGAAGGGTTTCGTCAAGCCCTAGGATTTCTCGTCGGGGATTAATTTTATAGGCAAGGGGTCTGAGGATGCTGTTGGAAGGATGAAAGATTCGATATTTAGGTATTTTTTGATGAGGCCTTGAGAGATAAGAAAACGGTCCAGACTGGAGGAAATCTTCCTACTCACACCCCACTTGTTATTCCAAGTGTGAGTAGCATATTTGGATTTGAGGTTAATTACCAGGATATTTTTAATGAATTGTTGAAAGGAAAGGGAGTCTCTATCCATCTTATGGAGTCCTCCTTTCTTCTTACTGATATTGGATATCATATTAAAATATCCTCCTAGGATCCAGTTGACCTCTGGAGAGGATATTCTTAGGTCGGATAGTTGATTGAGTAGGATCAATTTTTGGGAAAGAGTGGTAGGGCTATAGACATTGGTTAAGAGTCCTTTGGGGCCAAAAGCTAAGATGGTTGATAAGAAGTTGAGGGAAGTTTTGAATTTTCTAAGATGGATTTCATTAGGGTTCCAGACAAGAGTTATACTAGTAGAGGCTCCATGAGCACTAACAACATAGTCCTGCCACCCTTTCTAGATATTTGAGCCAATCAGTTTCAGTTTTTCGGCGGTGCACTTGGTTTCTTAGAGCATAATAGTAAAGGGTTTGTCCATTTGGATTCTATTTCTTATGACTCACTGCTTGGATTCAAAATTGAGACCTATGATATTCCAAGATATGGTCTTTATTTGATAACTAGATATTGGGGGGGGGGTGTTAAATTTTCATATGCTAAGCTAGATCATTAGTATTTCATTTCGAATTCATAACAAAAGCATATAAACAGGATCACTGAAAGATACAAAAGCACAACCATACAAAAGAAACACAAAGATTTATCCTGGGAAAACCCTAAAGGGAAAAACCCAGCAAAAGCTTCCTCAATATAGATGCCCCAAAAAGATAAAAGGTAAAACCAACAAGGAGATCAAAGCCTGATCTTCCTCCTTCTCCAGCTACTCTTCTCTTCTCCACTAATGTGCTACACCAGTGAGAGTGTGTGCTCAAATGAGGAGAGCTACACCTCTATTTATATTCATTCGTTCACTTCAATTAACTCATCCGACATGTAGGCTCGAGTTAATCATGTAGG
>LPNX011100705.1:91861-259361 GCA_001517045.1 Pseudotsuga menziesii
ATAGTATACATTCTTCACATGAATTAATCCCATGATCCTGGGAGGCCATTCAAGGTGGCTATCACCACTTCTGCATACTTCTTCTTCTACCGCTTCAAGTTGTTCTGCATTCTGGATCCTCACATTCTTCAACTGTTTTCTCAAATCCATCTTCTGAATTATGTTCTTATCTTTAAATAGCTTGATCAAGGAATCAAACATCTTCGGTGTCTTTAGGGAAGACACTTGTGGTACAAGTTGATCCGTGATTGAATCAACAATGATCTTCTTGGCCTTGATCGAGTTCTTCTTGTGTAAGGCTTTGAGGCTCATCTCCCTCTAGAACTGGAACCTCTCTACTCATGTAGGTGTCCAATTCATTTTCTTCAGAGAGATCAAATACTTCCATGCTTGGAAGTTTTCAACTTCACCAAGCTTATCATCAAGCTGATGTGATAGATCACTTTGAAATGAGAATCTCAAATGCAAATAGCAAAAGATTAGATCTTACCAATTTGAGGTGTCCGTCTTGCTTCCGAAGCTAGCTGATCTAGGGTTTTTCAGAGAAAACCTAATTTTCAAAACTTGGAATATTTCAGATCTGATAGGATAGAAATATATATCTCTTTAAATGGAGCTTTCCAATGTACTCCTTTTCTGAAAATAGTGGAGGGAAGCTCCCGAAACAGGAAGCCCTAGTTTTCCAATTTCTTTTGCAGAAATGCCTGTTACTGTTTCTGTGATATCTCTAAAATTGCTACTCCTCTATGTCTTAAATTTCGTGCTGAGGTAACCTTGAATGTTATTTATCCAAAACCATAGGTTTAATTAGAATTGGTTTCACCAATTGGGATTTATGATCATTTTCCCAAGGTGACCTGTTAGAGGACTATTCAGAATAGTGAAGTTGTACGGCATGCCGTGTGTCACTGGTTCATCTTCAGGTTCTGAAATTCGGACCACAGAAATTACAGTCCATTCTATTTCTATAACATCTTCCAGAATTCCATTTGGACCTCTGTAGCCCACGTTACAACAATTTTTCCTAGGTTTCCTGTTTAGGGATGAATTCTAGGAGAGGCTGGAACCCTAACTTGGAGGGATCATATCTTCCATAATATAGAGAAGCGGAGGCTGAATTTTGGATACAATGTAAATAAAGATTTAATATTTGGTATCTGCAATTTTTAACTCTTGATACTTCACCAATATCAGGATATAGCGAATGTACAAAAACTTAGAAGTTTTAGTATTTAGGGTTTTTCCAGATCGGGGTCAAACTAGGGTTTGACTTTCCCATAGTTTCACCCAACCAAATTTCTTGATCCAGGTCTCTAAAATTAGATTTGGATGAGGATATAAATCCTATGCTGGGCTCACTCAAAAATTATTCTTCTGCAAGAAGCCCTAATTTCCCGCACCGAAAACTGAAAATGCTTGGATTCGAATTTTGCTTCAACAGAAAGATGCGCCCTTCAATGGACAGTCAGCCTAGCCTTCTTTTGCTGATAGATTGTGGAGAGAGAACCAAAAAGTAAGAAGCCATAGATTCTATAGCTTCACAATGCCTTCTTTCAAGGTGGCTCTGATACCATGTTAAATTTTCATATGCTAAGCTAGATCATTAGTATTTCATTTCGAATTCATAACAAAAGCATATAAATAGGATCACTGAAATATAGACAAGCACAACCATACAAAAGGAACACAAAGATTTATCCTGGGAAAACCCTAAAGGGAAAAACCCAGCAAAAGATTCCTCAATATAGATGCCCCAAAAAGATAAAAGGTAAAACCAACAAGGAGATCAAAGCCTGATCCTCCTCCTTCTCCACTAATGCGCTACACCAGTGAGAGTGTATGCTCAAATGAGGAGAGCTAAAACTATATTTATATTCATCCATTCACTTCAATTAAATCATCCGACCTGTAGGCTCGAGTTAATCATGTAGGCTTGAGTTACACATGTAGGCTCAAGTAACCACACTGGGGTGCTAATGACCCACCTTTACAATTAGAGGGGGCAGCCTCATGAATCTTATTAGTTCTTCCGATTAGAAGCATCGGGGTACAAGATAATACAAGTGGTTCTCCCGGTAGGACCATCGGGGACCACAAAAGATACATATAGAATATTCTTCGAAGTTAAAATATTTCAACAGAGGGGGCATCTCATTTAGGCTGGTATACTGGCCTTATTTAATTAAGTATTCCCCTATTTCCTTGATTTTTTGTTGTATAGAAGGTCTCCCTCTTTTTTTCCCTCTTTGGGTTTTTTTTGACATGATCCTTGAGGGCCATGGGTTTCATTCCCAAATGAGGGATGTGTATCTCCTCTTTTATTTTACCTGGCTTGCATTTACTTTAAAATTTGACCAATGCTTATTTTAGTGAGGAAATTTGAAGTTTAGGAATGCAACTATAATCTTTTCTTTCACATGCTGCTTCTAATTCCTCTAGATCTAGATCCCATGTGTTTATTTCTTCTTCACCTGAATATTCATTTTCTTTCATCTCTATTTCTTCATGGATGACAACTTCTTTTATCTCTATTTCAACTTGGATATATGTTTTCGGTGATCTTTCTAAATATTCCTAGATGGTTTGATTGGTATCATAGTTTGATAGAATGGCTTAATTTTTTGAGGATAGGGGGTTAGAAGGACAGTCTATGATGTGATGCTTTCTTTCAGTGGTTCGATAGAGGGGTTATCAGGATCCAGGGAGGGATGTGAGGCTAGGAATTTGAAGGGGTTATGAGAGATTGTGGCAATCTTCGTGGATGATTCAACTTGTTTTCTTCATGTTTTCTCTACAGGGTTAACATTAGAGTAGCCTTCTTTATCTTTCTATTCAGTTGTACTAGGTGGTTCCAATGTTTTGTTCTTGGGGTAGTACCTAAAGAGTTCGTCATGCTCATAGAAATCACAACATCTGAATAGTATATGTTCATAGTAAATATACTGAATCCATTGAGAGTCTCGGTGGCTGAGGCATATGGAGGCAGGGATCTCAGTGGCTATATTCATGTAGACACAAATTCTTGCATAGGTTGTGTATTTGGAATATTTGGTAGGTTTTGAGGCTTTTGCATATTTTCCTAGAGTTTTTCCTAATCCTTGCAACGTTTCCTCTTCCCAGTATTCTGTTGGGAGGGAGTATAAGCGGAAAAAGAATGGAGCATATGTTAGATTTCATCTTCCTGATTGACGTTTGATTTCTAGAAACGAAGATAAATCCTTGCTCAATTAAAGAATTAATGGATGTTGTCAAATACTTGGTTTAGATCCTCCAAATGCTTGAAAATGACAGTGAATATTTCTTTTGCGCTCAACTGGAGGTTCTAATTCCCTTTGGGTTTCCATTGGGTGTTGATCTAGAAAATCAGGGCCTTTTTTGAATGCCAAATCCCTAAAATATTTCGAATCACAACATGATCAATTAAGTATTAGATATTTGCAGATGTTTTTTGGAAGTTAGTTCATACCTGGGGGTTTGGAGTGATTTCAGGATACATTTTCTTTGAGGGAGGAACTTTCTTTTTTAGTTTCTTCCTTGCTTGTCTGACGAGCCAGTTCGTTTCTTGCTTGTTCCTTGAGGAGGCTATATCCTGCACTATGTAGATAACAACGGTTTCAACTTGCATTGGGGTTTCTTGTTGAGACAGTGATCCTGATCTTGGGGGATGAGACCCAAGAGGATTGAATGCTTAAAGAGGGGGAGATTAAAGCTTCAAAATTGTTAACAATTGATCCATAGAGTAACATAGAAAAACATAGAGGAAATATAACACATGGAGGCATGAGGTGCAAAGAGGGTTCTTTGAGCCTCACCTCTCAAACTATACTAAGAAATACACTCAGAACCAATAACCTAAGAACAAATCAATAGAGTAAGAGAGAGATATGATCCAGAAATAATAACTTGCTTTATTGAGAAGGCATAAATCATTTATATAATATCATTACAGTGTGCCTTGAATCCATACCATGGAGCAAAACCATGGGATACCAAATAGCATGGACAATGTGCCTTGTATCCATACCATGGAACAAAACTATGGGATACCAAATACAATTGGATGGGAGAGGGTGGCATGTCCATTTAATTCTCTTATGATGAATGGAAGAGGGTGGCCTCTCCATTTAATGCTTTTATGACTTATATATCCGAATTTAGACCACATTCCCCCTAAAATTTGGATCATTTCTCTCCCCTTAGAAAATGATGGTCCCCATCATTTCATGTTAAAAAGATACCCATGATTACAATGTGTAAGTTTCAAATGAAGAGAAGGGTTTTGTGAGGTTAACCCATATACGTGGGTTTCGTGTGGTTGACCCATAACCATAACCATGACCATGGGTTTTGTGTGGCTGAACCATAACCAGAGGTTTTGTGTGGTTGACCCATAACCGTGGGTTTTGTGTGGTTAACCCATAACTGTGATTACAATACATAAATGTGGTTGACCCATAACCATATCTGTGGGTTTTGTGTGGTTGACCCATTCACATGATTACAATAAAAAACTATGGGGTTTGTGTGGTTGAACCATAATCATGGGTTTTGTGTGGTTAAGCGATAACCATGATTACAATAGGATTTAATAAAATCCCAAAAATTGGAAAAAGTTTTATGATATTTGGTGCAATTGATGTCTTGCTACAATTCCATTCATAGCTTCTGATGGAGGTGATGAAATTTAATTTTGTTGAAGGCCCAATTTAGATATGAAAATACCTTTCCATCCATTTAACATACTTGCTTTGTGGTGTCCCAACGAATGAGAAATGTTTTTTGAAGCCCAAGGTATGCACACACACTATTTTTGTAGACATATGTTGCTTCAATCAATGATATCCATCAAACTAGAAATCCAAATGAAAAATCGAGAAATAACCATTTTAGCTGATTGAAATAAATTTATAATGAGCTTTTGTAGAGCCTCTAATACGTTCTAAGGAGTTTGTGGAATCTGTTCAAAGTTGTTGTATGTGCGACCACATAGTGTACTAAGATGTATTGCTTCAAACACACATATCTCACAAACTAGGAATCGAAATGAAAAAAAATGAAATACCCATTTTAGATGATAGAAAAAATTTCGAATGAGCTATGGTAGGCCCCTTTAAACATCTTGTAGAGATCACACCATCTATATAGAGTTTGTAGTAGTGGGTTGTCCTCCTTAGAGTGTTGAGTGTAAGTTTCTAAGGGTTTGTAGAGAAACATGAGTTGTTGTAGAGATCATGGAACCTCCAGATGTAACATAGAAACTAGTATATGACCCAACAATTAAACTCGAAGAGTTCCAAAAGGATGTTTGAAGTTCCTGCATATCTTTGAACCCGAACCATGCTTAATCCCTTATTCCGATGGAATGGTTATGTGCACTAATACCACTAATCCAGATCTTGGGGGATGAGACCCGAGAGGATTGAATGCCAAAAGAGTAGGACATTAAAGCTATAAAATTGTTAACAATTTATCCATAGAGTAACATAGAGAAACATAGAGTAAATATGCCACATGGAGGGGTGAGGATCAAAGAGGGTTCTTTGAGCCTCACCTCTCAAACTATACTAAGAAAGACACTCTCAAAACCAATAACCCAACAATAATTCAATATAATAAGAGAGAAAGAGATAGGATCCATAAATAATAGCTTGCTTTATTGAGAAGGCATAAAGCCTTTATATAATATCAATACAATGTGCCTTGAATCCATACCATGGAACAAAACCATGGGCTACCAAATACCATGGAGAATATGTCTTGCATCCATACCATGGAACAAAATCATGGGCTACCAAATACTATGGATGGGAGAGGGTAGAATCTCTGTTTAATGATCTTATGATGAATGGAAGAGGGTGGCCTCTCCATTTAATTCTTTTATGACTTATATATCCGAATTTAGACTATATTCCCCCTAAAATTTGGATCAGACAAAGAGTCTGGAGATCTATTCCTAAAGTTGGTGATCATCGTGTTAAAGGAGGGGGTGGATCCCCCTCCCTCTCAGTCGTCCATGGAGGAGAGACCATCTTAACACTAGGTTAAGGGATTGAAACAAATAGAGGAAAATACATGAGCTTGAGTGTGATGAGGGGGACTCAAAGTTGCATAACGCATCCTATCAAAATGTTGGCCTTGCCATTATCACATATGGTGGTTGTTTATCTCATCATTCCCTTAGAGAAGCCATAGTACACTCGTTGCACTCATTGCAATAATAGATCTTACCTTGACTTCTGTATGCTCATATGATTTTTTTCATGCTTCCTTCCTTTGTTGTTGGACATGGATTTGGAGATCCTTTCCCACCTACACAGCTCTTCAACTCCATCTCATGAATTCAACAACATTTGGATGCCAACCATGATGCTAAACATTGAGTGCTTGTCCCCACCCTTCCCCTTTTATTATGCACTTGATTATTTATCATGAAAAACAAAATCCAAATTAAATTCATTGGCCAAATCATTTTTTTTGTATGTAACTATGGTAATCTTTTTTCTGTCACTAGAATACCATGATTTAACAAGAAAACGACTAGATAATGGAGCACTAGAGATAACAAATGGCTTCGGGGATCTTAAACAAACTTTTATGTAGATATATTTCATTCCATGTTTTTCTATATGCATAGAGAAATTAAATTTATGCACTCTATGTAATACAAATTATTTTTTCTCATACTTGGGCATGCATAATATTTGGAGCAACTTAGAGCTAGGGATTTCTTTGGAGCATATTTGAGATAGATGGAAACTAACATAAAACATAGAAAACTTCAAATTCCATTGATAGTCAACGTCGAGATGTTAGTCCATTGAACCCTCCTTAGTGAGTTTATAAATCTCATTTTATGAAAAAAAAATGAAATTCCAACTGAAACTTGGAAGGAAATTCAAAAAATATTTTTCCTTATTTATACATAAAATACTCAATAACCAAGAAATGAACCAAACACCTAGTAAATACAATCTTCTTATTAAAATCTAGATCACAAATAAATGAAATGTTCAATTAAGACTAACACTAAACTAATGCACAAAATAATTTTCTTACAATATGAAAAAACAACCTGTATATTGAAAAATATAGGCAGAATATGTAAACCTAGTATTGATTACACCTGAGAGCACTACAAGATATTGAACATAAAGGCCACCAACTTGGAATTTGGATGAGTGAATTAAGCGAATCTACAAGAAAATAGATGTCGATGTTTGCTGCAGTTATGATGGAATTCATGCCATCTGTTCTCCCTAGTTGCACATTCCGGTAAGATCCACTAATCTTGTATAATTACACAGAAAAAAATGTAGGAAGCACCATGTAGATTCAAAATTGACACATCCCTCCAAATAGAGTAGTGGTCTTCAAACAACAACTTGAAATGATTCTAAATGGATAAAAACAATGATGATTAGAATTTTTCAAGGTTACAACTCCTATGTAGCTGACATAAGGTTAAAACAGTTCAAGAACACAAGCATTGTGCTTACCTCATATTTTTTCTCACTTTTTCTCTCATTCATTTATACGAGCCCCCTCTACTTTTGTATGCACCAAATTAATCATCCTTACATAAATAGTTTGTAAACCCTATACTTTGATATGTTCCCTAACATAAGTAAATCAACTCTAAAATAATGAAGCAAAGGGCATGCCTCCATCTACCTATATGCAAGGGCTAAAATATATTCCATTAGGCAAGCATCCATATCCACATTGGGATGAAATAGAAGGAGGCCTCATCACTACTTCGATGATGACGAAAGTTGTGTTTGTTGGTTCAAACATTTTTTATGCCAAAACATACAAGTTCCAATCTATCTCTTTGCTCTAGTTACAATCTCTAGAACAGATATTGATTACCATAATTTTTTCAGTTGTAGTTACTATGCTTAGAATTGGTAACACAACAACTCAATAATTTTCCCAAGGTACCCAAAATTTACAATTATAACATGTTCCCCATAATGCATGCAGATTCATAATTAAGGATGTTCCCCTCCATAAAACTATTCTCAAAACTCAATTTTAAGGTTGCTTTCATGTTTGGGATGCTTGTTTTCCGCTACTTGAAAGGGTGATTATGTCCAATAGCTACCCAAAAAATCATCTCCAAAACAATTTAGATGGATGCCTATGTCCAAATTTATGCACCTTTCTGAGTTTCAATACCCTTACCATTGTTAGTATTTTGTTGTCCATCAATTTTCCCTCACAAATAATTTCCAACTGTGTTTTTCCCTACAAATTATAAAGGCAATGCCAACATGACAACAATTGGGTCTTGGGTACCTTAATCCACAGAGAATACTCTAGGTCATTTTTTTATACCTAAACTCTTACTTTTAAAACCCATCTAAATCATAAGGTGAAATTGGTGCCCCATAATGCAAAAATAGAGTTTTATGGCCTCCAAAACACCCTCCAAAGTAGTACCCATTAGTTTGATTCTATATTCAAAGTAGTACCCATTAGTTTGATTCTATAAAACATGATTTTGAATATAGAAGAAATTCATACCAAAACCCTTATTAAATATAATCAGCTCACTAGGTTTACTACTGCTGCGGGATCTAAAGTTGGAATGACGGATCTTAGTCATGTCGGATTTGACATAGTTGTTTTCTTAGTTGGGTTGTTTATGTGCCATAGTATGAACACACACTATCTTGTTTTATCTACGAATCCACAATTTTCATAGTATTTGGTAGTGTGTTATCATTGAAGTGTCTCGTGGGCTGTGATGCTTAGACATAGCACGAAGGATTTATTCCACTAGCATAATTTTCAGAGGTAGTATGCAAAGCTTCTAACCACCACTTCGACAAAATTTTCAAATGGTGGCTTGCAAAGTTGCTATCCACCACGTCACCCATTGTGTGCTATATAAAAAATTCTAAAATATGGGGTCCCATGAATCATTCGCAATTAAAAACATATCACTCTTTATTGATTTATAATTACTAGGGGTAATTCTAATGGTGCTAGAAATGACATAGTTGAATTCTGTTTATCACTGGGATGCTTCACATAACTACTCTAAGAGATCCACATTATCTCTTCAAGTGGCATGATTTCCGAAACGTGGTAATTAAACATGCCTAGAAGCATGTCAGTTGGTGTCCACAAGGCCAACAATATTTCCAACAACCTAAATCTATGTCGCCGATACTTTTGCATGATTTTCTAAATTCTCAATTCTAGTAACAAGCATAACTTATACTAAATTACAATTATGTACTTAATTGAAGTCATCATGCCCTCGAAATTATGAATTCTTTTTATTTGTATTTATGAATGCTATAATATTGGGAATATGCATAGCATATAATAATACATTTACGCTAACATGTAAATCAATAGAAAATATCTACTTATCTAGCCTTTTATTTATACAAGCAACAAATAATCATGTAAGAACATGAGACAAGAGAACAATATACTAGATATACGTGGTAAAAAACCAAATTGGGAAACATTCACAGTAAGGTTTGGTCTTCTAAACACCCAACAATACATTTACACTAACATGTAAACAGATAGCAATGATCTACTAGTATATCCTTCTATCCTTACAAGCAACACATAATCATGTAAGAACAGGAGACAAGAGAACAATATACCATATATACGTGGTAAAACCCCAAATGAGGAAACATCCATGAAAAGGATTTGGTCTTCTATATTCTTCATAAATATCCATCTTACAATACAAGCTGGCATCTCTACATATGCATCACTCTCCATCTTCAGATCATGTCACAAGATGTGTGTACAAGTAACATACACAACATGAGATGTGTGATTTGACATATATCACAACATACCCAAAAGGGTCTCCATCTCTATTATATAGCAAGAGGTATGGAATATTTACATCCTATAAAACAAGTGGAATAAATAGTATTCCACCTCTCTTATATAAATAATGTTTATAAGATATTTTATTATATGATGCATGTGGGGTAACTCTATTTTATAACATTAGATTCATTTTGTCTTTTATTGATATTTTACCAACAATATCACACAAGTCATCATTATACATTTTAACGCCCCCCCTTAATAATGACTAGCTGAAGAAATAATACAAATGGAGGAAAGTAGCATGACACTAACATCCCCTTTATGGCAACTTCTAGAATCCCCCATAATCCATGAATAATAACACACTTCACCTCATGAATATGACAAAGGTGACAACCACCTCTCACTGAATTCGAACCAAGCTGTACAATGAACTCTTGTAGAACACCACAATAATGTATAGAAACCTCTGACGACCAATACAAACAACTATGGCAAGCAAACAATCATCATAACCTATAACCAAAATGATTGTTGAAAGAAATTTTCGATAGATCACATCATGAATACAAGAATCCTATATCTATATCGAAATGTTTGTAGTAGACAGTATTCAAAGAAACCTACCGGATATTACATTGTGAATACAAGACACAAATGGCCTATCCATCGAAACATGTGCCAAGCAGATAATCTTCACAACTAAGCCGAAAGATGCAAGAATATTAAGCCTCATCACAAATACATGATACACATGTCTATCCATCGAATGCAGACTATATTCATAACCAAAGAAATCTATTGAAGATTACATTACAAATACAATAACTCAATGGTCTATCCATCAAAGTGTTTGGATCACAGATAATCACCATGACTTTACAGTAGAAGATGGATGTTCTTTTGATTACATTATTACTGGAATATGGTTATATAATATGGAATTTAATTACATTACATGCCTTCTTAACATCAACCATCCTGGAAAACAAAAGGTTTCGACTTTGCTATTGTCAAGGATAAGCTTAAAATAAGAACAATGATGAAGAAAATGATCACAACTCTTCACAAATACCCACGTGGAGAAACTGAAGTAAATAGAGAGATAATTTGCAGAAAAGAACTTCCAAGAGTAAAGAATATTATTAATGTACATGATAAGTCCATAATTACACATGAAAAATACATGACATGACATATGAAAGATAAATGAGAGTATGTAATTGATTTTACACAAGGGTTAGCAACAACATATAATGAGTGAGGCACACAATATGATACCAAGATAAAATATTTAGAAAAATATGACACCATGTTAGAAGCATCGTTATTAGAAAAGTGAGACCGTATTAGAATATAGAGAAAAAATATTGATCAAATAATACATTGATATCACTTATATATGAAAAATATATCCATTAAGCAACTAAATAGCGATGCATTTCATGACGTTACCATTACTATACTAGATATCCATGCTCCTAAAAATGTCAAAATATCTTCCACACAAGAAGGTTATAGACAAGTAAAATAGGAAAAAGACAACCTCTGTAAACATGATGAATATACTAAGAACTAAAACCCTAATTCAAATAGAACAAGAAGCTCATGACAAGAATTTCAAGATAAGAGATGAATAAATCAAGTATCTCTCACCAATGTCAAAACCTTTTTGTAACTCTTTTGCACAAAACAATGAACATGAATTGTCGAAAAGGGGGCATACATGTTTTTTCTCACTGTAGGGTGTGTATGGACCTAGGTCATACACACCTTTCACTAGTACAAAATGAGAGATAAACGACCAAAAAACTCATATAAATGGGCACTTTTGATTTGACGATCACTGATGGCTAATTTCTATTCTTTTATCACATGACAAAAAGTGTGGTCATTTATAGCTTGTCTTTTGGCCATTAATTTGGTCGTATGACTAAATATACAACCAAGTTAATGACCAAATATACAACCAAATTAACGACCACAATGACAAGCTATAAATGACCAAACTAAATATGACCACATTTTTTTGTCGTGTGATAAGAGACCAGCGATTTGCCACAAAAACTGCCATTTGATCGTTTATATGCGAATTGTGGTCATTTTTTTGTTACTTATCTCTCATTTTTTGTCACTAATTTAGGTTTTTTTGGTCATTTTATATGCTAATTTTGTTCATTTTTTTTAATTGGTCACTTATCTCTCATTGTTTGGTCACTAATGTCTAATTTTTTGGTCACTAATTAAGTCATTTTTAATTGTTTTATATGTGTTCATTATTATCATTTTTTTGTCACTAATTTAGTCAATTTTAGTCATTTTATATGTGTTCATTATTTTTTTAATAGTTTTAATGGTGTCCATTATTAATCAATAAATTTTTGTAGGATGATATTGTTATCAGGAATATAGCACCTTCTATGGACAGAAGCTGTTCCTCTGGTCTGAATGGTTCAGATCCATAACAAATGAGTAACAACTAGGTTGAAGACTTTCCCTGGAAGCTGTAGATGCCTGGAATAAAATCTCTGAAGGAGGACTTGTAGACCTGCAAAAGCACATCAAACATACAACAACATCAAAGATACCAGAAAGCTATCCATAGATCCATATTAGTGACTAAAGAATCCAATAATATATATGTGAGATTATAACACAACAGATATATAAGAAGGAAATAAACTTTGCATTAATAGATGAATGAAAGAGCTTACAACCATTTTGCCTTAGTGTCGATGCACTTCTTCACAAGACTAGCACCTCATCCCCATTAGCTCCAACTTGCTCCTCTATGCTCTCTAATGGATTAGGCCAAGATGTTAATTCAACAACATAACTTTACTTCTTTCTTCTCTCCCTCAACCATGGAGTATGAGCTTGTATTTATAGGGCTCAAAGGGATAGGAATGGTTGAGAAATTGGTGGGTGAGGTGGCCATGAGATCCTCAAAGGAAGGATCTCAAGCTTAGCTGACCTAGGTGAGTAGGGATAAGGCTAGAAATGAGGCTTTTATTCTAGAAGCTTCGCGAAACCTCCTTTTTTACTTTTTACCCAGGGCACCGCTTATACTCCCTTGTGATAGAGCGGTGATGGGTGAGAACCATGCCAAAGAAAAAGGTTAAAGGCAGTGGAACCGCTTGGTTTCCACATAACTTGGGAAGTGCTACATAAGGTACCGCTTATCTGCTTAAGAGTAAGAGAGGTGCTGAATTTTTATATGTTAAGATCAACATCTAGAGCACTATTTTTCACTTCAAGTTTGGGATTGAGGGAAAATAGAGGTGTTAGGGATCTTATCACATGCTGGTGACAGGATTTGGGTGTAACAGAATTTTCCCCAAAGCATGAGGCTAGAGGGATACAATAGGCGAGAGCTTTGGTAGAGAAAATGATCACTTCTAGGTAAGAGCCAACTTGATCGGAGAGTATCATTGAGTAGACATCTACAATACATCAATACTTTGACTCATGAGTAAATGTAACCTCATCATGGATGTAGAACAATACAAGGCAGATCCATGAGAGGAATGAACAACCATGGCTACTAGAATACAACGTAGATCCATGTGATAGAGGACTCAAACTTGGACATAGCTACCAGATATACAACGCAGATATATGTCATACAGATGCAAATTTGAGCATAGACATGACCATACAAATGTGGATCCATGCTGGTACTTCATACAATATACTCCATCACAACCTGGGGAGAAATCTATGAGTGCTTTAGCAAATACCCAGGGTCTTCGTATCATCTTCCACAAAGTACGATTCTAACCATGTGATTACAATTTTTCTGAAGTAGAACATGGTAGAAACCACTTGATTACCAGCCAATGATGTGAACCATTAACAAGCGTGAGGGATATCACCATTGATGTCAATGATTCAAAAGGTACCCTAGTACAATATACTGAGTGTGAGTAGATGTTTTGATGTCGAACACCCAACATAATATTTCAATCAAAGGTCAATGATGTGAACCTTTGTCGATAGCGAGAGAATCTATCATTGAGGCATACAGATATCAAGGTACTAAATTTGTTTATAAGACTATTTTCTGGATAATGAGCTGATGCCGACAGGAATAGCCTTGTCGAAGGAGGGCCATAATTAATCCCACATCGACGACACGAAACGTAAAACACAGTTATGGAATGTTGTAGATAATGTAACCATAGGACTGAATCAAAGGTACTAACATAAAGGCTATGTTAACTGCAGAGGTAAACTTCTTTCTTCCTTTGAACATCGGGCGACACGACAAAAGACTTGGCAGGATGACTGGAACAGATGGACACACAATACAGCTATGGACAATTGATTTTTTTGAAAGACTCAAAGGAGTGACATGACTGATGAAAATGGATCGACTTGTAAGTCAGCTGAATATCCAATTGACTGAATGATATGCAGACAAGTGCCATGTTCAAAGGTGACAAACAACTGCCATTCGATTTACAAAATGATTCCCTTCCCTTAATCTCCCCATCATGATTGATGAGTACCTCTTTTTGTTTTCATGAGTTCAAAGAGGGTAACAAGCACTCGTTTTAGCTCATCTGAAGATAAGTCCATTCCCATATATTTCACGAACTCGAGAAAGGAGGGGTTCGTTCCCAAAAAAGGGTCTCTCAGTGTTTAGTTTAAAGAGTCCAATGAAAGCAAACTCGGTATCGTTCATGTTTAGAGAGTTTGAACGAAGACAAAAGAAAACTCCAAAGGGTACTTTTTCATATGATTTAGTCTCTAGGGCCCAAAAAAGTATAAAATAATACCCAAGAGAACTCTTCCAGTCATGATTGGCTAGAGTGTTCCTTTTTTGCAAATAGTCCATCCAAACCGAAAAAGAGATAACCTACCATCAGAGAGATGACTCTTCAAATACTTTTATGAGTATAAAGAAGACAAGTACTCAACAATCTTTTCATATTTAGGGAGTCCAAAAAGAGCTTAAAGGAGACTCCATTAGATCTCTTTTTATGATGAGAAGTTTTACAAGCCTTAAAAGAATCGGAAAAAGACTTGAAACTTTGATATTGAGTTCTGAGAGCGTGACCAAAGTGTCAAAACAAATGCTTGGGGACTTTTTCTGTTTTATGGAAGTATGAAAAAGTCAAAAACAAACTCCCCATAGACTTTACTGTTTCCGTTTCTACCCTTGCAAGGCTAAAAAATGATATTAATCTCTCGAAAAATGACTTTAATGAACTATATAGATGGATTTTATAATAATAATGATTTTTAAAGTATCAACATAGCATTAAATACCCTAAAAATAGATATAAAAGTAATTTTGAATAGTAAAAATCAAACCATTTTACTGGTGAGAGCATTTTGGAGCAAATTTGAGCCAGATCTTTAGTCTATGATTCCAAAAGATTCTAACGTCTGATTCGAGCACCGTCAGAGTCAGGTAAATGACAAAACCTTAGCCTTTCTTTTTAAAGCATCCATTTTTTATTTTGTGGGGGTTTTTGGCTATTTTATGCAAGCCCTAAATCTCAAATGTGGGCACCGCTCCTTCTCCTTACGGGACAGGCGGTGCACCATGAGAACTGCGCAACTTCTACTGCACTTAGGAAGTGCCACTACTCTATGCAAACGGAGCTCAGGCGGTGCTGGCCGTGAGTGGGGAAAAATGAACGGACAAGAAAAATCATAAGTTTTTAATTGATTTTAATGATTGATTGTGTTTCCAATTATCCCATTAATTTTTTTTGGCAGGTTCCAAGCGATAAAAAATGGTTATATGGAAAGAACGACAACACGATGAGGATGATGCTTTTTCCGAGAGAAATCCGGGGTGTATAGACAAATTGAAAAATCATGGCCTCCTAAAATTCTTCTGCACACCTAGCATGGTGTCTCATGAGCAATTGTTGGAGTATATCCTCCATATATGGAACTCGGAGCAGTAATACTTTGAGGTAGGATCCCATGTGTTGACTATTGAGGTAGAGGATATTTACTTCTTGACAAAATTATTGAGATAGGGTGTTCCTATTTCACTGACTGGTTCCTGTGGAGGGGATGTGACCACCCAGGAGTTGATTGACCGTTACTGCATTCCTGGTACTAGAAATTTGGGGAAGAAATTTCCCATTAAGGCAGTGAGGGATGATCCTCTACATACTCTTCTTTTCACCATGTAGAGGTTTGCTGGGAGCTAAGGGTCTCATTAGGCTTCCAGGCCATACATGCTATATGCTATAGAGTCCATGGCACCTACTGTCTTTAAATGGGTAGAGGCATTACTATCGGTCTTCAAGGACCTACTAACCAAGTGTCGACAGTGAGAGCTGAAAATGTTTGGCTATGGTTCCATCTTAGCCTGTTTCTTCTTTGAGTGGGTCCCTCATCTGAGACCCCAAGTGGTATTTACTGAGTTGAGGGCGAGAGACCCTCATATGCTAAGGTGGGTCAAGATCATGGCCCACATAGGAACAGGAAGAGGCAAAGTGAAGTTTGGGGCTCCATTTTTCTGCTGGATAAATGATAAGATCCTCATGATTGAGGATTATGCGTATGTAGGTACCGATTTCAGGGGCGACCCTAACCTACCACTTCCACCTGGCATATAGTGGGGAGACATGGGTAAGAAACAAAACCCTAAGATGGCAATTTGTGTTTCTGTATTTTTAATGTTTTTTATTTTTTATGTATAGTAACAACACCTAAATATTTTCACGCAGATGTTGGAGTGGCACGACCTGGGCTATCTTCCTCACTGGACAGATGAGCAGGAGCTCAGTTTTTTCAACGAGGCGACAACCCGATGGGAGAGATGGAGGATAACCTAGAGAGGTTGACACTGGATATACCTGATGCATCCATCGATGAACTCCCGATGCGATATCATAGGCACACAGCAGGAGTGCCAGGACGTTTTAGCTGTCTGCTACGTAGAGTAGTACAGGTTGTCATATGCTAACATGAGAACCACTAGATAGTTCTACATGATGTATTATTGAAAGCTGATATAGCTTCATGATTTTGTATGATTTTGTGCTACTTGAATGCCAGAGTGCATTAGATGAGGTCTCGTTGTAAAACACTTTTTATATATATATACAGACTTTTACTTCCTATGTTTATATGCTTCAAATGGGAAATGTATTTACATGAGTTTTATGTGTTTTTACTATTTATTTACAATATGATGAACCATGTTTGATTTTAATTTTATGAATGGGAAATATACCAGTATAGGATATAATTTTTCAATGAATCAGCAACTACATTATCTTCCCTAGGGATATTCCTATAAGTAATAACCTCAAATGACCTTTCCAATAGATGCACCCTCTAATAGAGACGGTGCAGTATAGGAATTATGATGGTATAGACCTGGTTCAAATGACAAACCACTAACCGTGAGTCATGAAAAATACCAAATCACGAATGTCCCAGGATGCAGTCTCAGCCAGAAGACCTATGACTGCTTCATACTCGGCGATATTGTTGGTAGCAGGACCACTACAAACCACTCCCAAACTGACTAGATCATGTGCAGGGGAATACATAACCCAAGCAACTGAAGAAAGGTTCAAGGTATGGCGACAAGCACTATCAGTGAAGCCATAAAAATCCATCTGATTTGCATAACCAAAACATGGTATAAACAGTCTGGACACTGAACTCAAAACCATATTGAAAATACTAAAACACATTGAACAGTCAAACAATGTACACATATACAAGGTACCATACATGAATTATTTAGGCATAGTACCTCTTCAGGTACAAACCATTGCAAGGTTTCCCAAAGGGGACTCCATCATAATCCACGAGCTCATAGGCCCCTTTCTCTAAAACCTTGGAAACGATAAAAGGACTGTACCATTCAAAATTCCCTTTTCCTAGCTTATCATGTCTCTGACCATAATCCAGGACTAGGTCACCTTCGTTAAACACATGAGGCTCGACAGATTTATCGTACTGCACCTTGATGTGTTTCTTATGTGCCTCATTGACTAAAGCAGCATCTCATCTAGTTTCGTCAAGGTTGGTCAAGTATAAAAACCTTTATTCCTCTGTAGAAGTATTAGGGAGAAGTTCAACGAAAAGTTTCAAAGACGGAATCTGACACTGAATAGGTAGGAAAGCTTCTAGTCCGTATACTAACTGAAAGGGTGTAAAACCAGCCATTGTTTTCACCAAAGTACTATAATCCCAAAGAGTGGAGAAGAGAGTCTGGTGCCAGCTAGATTTGTGATCTCCAACCATCCGACGCAACATAGTTTTTAAAACTTTGTTAATGGCCTCAACTTGACTATTAGCTTGCAGATAATAGGGAGTTGAGTTTTCATGGCGAAAACCCAGCTTAGCACTTAACTCTGCCATCATCTGATTCCGAAAATGTGATCCACGATCAGTGACAATAGACTTAGGAACTCCAAACCTAGCTATTACATGGTTAAAAAGAAAGAGGGTGACAGTCTTACCATCCTATGCATATGTAGGCATAGCCTCATCTCATTTAGTGAAATAATCCACGGCTACTATGATGTAACCATGCCCCCCAAGTGAGGTAGGCTTACAATGCATGAAATCTATCCCCCATTTGGAAAAAGGGCCAATGACAATTATGGGGTGTAACGGAGCAGGGTGGGTGCGCTTTTTCGGATAAAAGTGTTGACAGGGTGGGAATTTCTTAACATCTTCATGACAATCTTTAAAAATAGAGGGCCAGAAATAGCCAGTGCGAAGGATTTTCTAAGCTGTAGCCATCCCAGAAAGATGACCGCCACATGCTCCAGAATGGCAGTCATTAAGAACCTGTTCAACCTTGTCATGGGTGAGACATCTTTGGAGAATGGTATCTATACCACGCCTATACAATGTATCATTCAGGATAAGATAGTATTTCGCGTGGTGACGAATGCGATGACGATCACCGTGAGATATATTAGGTTGAAAACGTTGTGTCTGGAGATAAATGATTAAATCTCCATACCACAGATTAGTTGTGCTTATCAGGAACAGAAAATCATCCAGGAACGAATCATTGGGCTCAGAATCCATTAAATCACAGGGAAGATAACACATTAGCTCTGCAAAGACCAATGATTTCTTTGAAGCATCTTTAGCAAACTCAAGGTCAAACTCCTGTAGGATGACAATCCATCAGGAGTATTTTACTCCTAGCACCTGACGAGTCAGGATGTAGTACATAGGGTTTTGGTCTACGAGTGTGGTAGTGGTGCTAAGAAATATGTAGTGATGAAACATTTGGACAACAATGACCATAGCCAATGCTAGCTTCTCCACACGCGAGTATCGAGTTTCAGAATCGAGAAGATTCTTACTGGCATAGTAAATCACGTATTCTAGGCCATTCTAGTCCTCTTAAGATAAAACCATTCTGATAGTAGTAGTAGAGGAAGCAACATACAAGAGAAAATCCTTCGAGTAATTCGGGGGGTGTATCATGGGTGAATAGTTCAGAGCATGCTTAATATTATCGAAGGCTCGCTGGGCATGGTCATCCCAGAAGAATGGAGTATCCTTCTTAAGGAGACACATATAACCATGTGTTTTCTCACAAAAGTTACAAACAAAACGACGAACAAACTTTGCTGTCCCTTGCAAACTTTGGAGTTCAAGCAGGTTGGTTGGGGTAGGTAGAGTGAGTATTGCAGCAATATTTAATGGATCAATCCAAATACCATCCTTGGAAACCACGAAGCCTAAGAGATGTCCCGTATCAATGCAAAAAACAAATTTGTGTGGGTTCAGCCATATTTTGTAATGGCGTCATCTCAGGAAAATTTCTCTAAGATGTTGAGGATGGTCTTCCCGTTGTTGGGAATGCGCAGGGAGATCATTGAGGTACGACTCCATGATGTTCTTAATGTCGTGAAACGCATAGGACATAGCGCGCTGGAATGTGGCCTCGAAATTCTTAAGACCAAAGGGTAACTTCTTGTAGGAAAAGGTTCCCCATGAGCATATAAATGTCATCTTATGCTGATTGACAGGCAATATCTCAATCTGATTGTAGCCGAAAAATCCATCCATAAATGAGAAGATGACACTCCCAGCACATTTATCGATAATCTGATCGATGTGTGGAGTCGAAAAGTTGTCCTTAGGAAAAGCATTATTCAGGTCTCGAAAATTGATGCAGTCTCGAATAGTTCCCTGCTTTTTGTTCATAGGAATGATATTTGATACCCATTTCATCAGGGGTACAGGATATATGAATCCCGCCTTCAGAAGTTTCTCGACTTCATCTTTGATAGTTGCAGCCTTTTACGGATGGACTTGTCTCAATTTATGCCTAACTGGTCTGGCTGTAGGATAGGTTTTGATCTCATGGACCACAATAGATGGATCTATCTCGTTTGACGAAATTTTTTGGGAGAGATAATCCAGAATAGGAAGCGAAGGTTCTAAACAGTAGGGAAGGTGGTAAGGATATGAAGCCACACGATGAAGATAATCTGTATGGACATCAGAAACATATTGGATAGCATGATAAACTGCTTCATGTGGGCTGAGGGAGGATGTATAAACACCTTGATTACCCGAAGAGATCATATTAACGGTCATTGTTTCTGTGTTAGAAGGGGCTGATGGAAACACACCCATAAGGGTAGAGTCCTTCAACATCCCTACCCCAATCGACTGGTAAGGAGGAGGGGACTGACCTAGAAAAGGGAAATTATTTTCCGTAGGGGTAGTAACATCTGGCATACAGAAATTAAGTTGATCAATCGTCACAATTCTTCCCAAATGCGGAAACTGGAGGGTTCTAAAAACCGTCGAAGCGACAACGGTCATAACGTAAAACCAATTTCTTCCTAAGAGAATATTGTAGGGCATCCATTAATTCCACCTGAATGGAAACAATTTTGCCCCATAGCTCTACTGAAAGGGTTGGCATGACACCATGGGGCTAGAAACCTCTTCCATCAAAGGCTTTTAGGGTCGTCAGTGATTTTACAAGGTCGGGAGAGCCAATGGATTTCCAACAGGACAGAGACAAAACTGAGGTTGAAGCACCTTCATCTTAAACAGTCCTAAAGACCTTTTCCCCAACTACTCTTGTTATGATCTAAAAAGCCAGTTGCTGAGGTAATCTAGGTTTGTGGTTCTCTAAATTGAAATGAATCAAATTCGTTTCACCTGGGTCCATGGCTCCTAAGGCAGTCAATAAGTTTTTGCATTGTGTGGGACAGCTTTGGAGCACTTCTAAGGTAGACATTGCACATGGTGCCTGAGCTAGGTGTTCTACAACATTATAGAACTGTGCAGCTCGAGAATTAGGGTTAAAAACAACCTTTCTAAGAGTACTTTTGGGAGGACACAAAATCATGTCAATATTAGGCTTCTCGATTGTTAGGGGACCATTGGACGAGGATGCGGGAGAACCAGTAGAAGGAGCTTTATCTGGAGAAGGTTTTTCAATTTTCTTGTCCTTAGGTTTGTCATATGACTAACTTGGAGTTGCTATATTAATATTTTTCGACAACATCATTCAAATTTCTTTTGTAGAACTAGAATTTCCCTGGTTAGACATGTGTTCTATCAGTTGTTGCTGAGAAGGAAAATGATTAGTAAGAATTGCTGGTGCAGGGTTACTCTTTAAAAACTTATTAATTTCATCATGTCGGGGACACTCTTTCGTGAAATGATCACCACCACACAATAGGCAGGGATATTTAGCTTTCCTTTTTCCTTTTATTTTCATTCTTCGGGGCCGTAGGTTTGGTATTCTCCTGTTGGTTTTTGGGTTTCTTGTTTTTACCTTTTCCCTTCTTCTTACTACCAGATGATTATGTACTTTGAATAGCATTCACCTCGATGGAAACTGTAGGATTGGAAGGAGTAGTAGTGGAAGGACTGGGTTGTTTGGCAGCTTTTACTACTGACGGAGGCTGGATTGAACCGATAACCCCATCAACAGGAGTTTCTACAGGTGGCTTAGCCGGGTCGGTGTTGGGGCGAGGATATTGAGGAATAAGGTCATACAAAGTTATATACTGGGAATACACCAAGTCTAGATACTGAGCACGACTAATGGCCTGCTTCAATAACAACACCCCCCATAGCCACATCTCGGGAAATGGGTGGCAACAAAGACTTCGTAAACCAATTAGCTAAGATTTGGTCTGGGATAGGAGATTTAATGAGCCTTCTCTACCTTCTCCACTCATGAATATGATCTGAAATATGTGTGGAGGTATTTTGACGTAGAGAGGTCAAAAGGTCTATACCCGTTTCGTAGCGAATGGGTAGCTGAAAGTGTGTGAGGAAGATAGTTTCCAAAGCACTAAAATCCACAAACAAATGTCATGGAAGTTTGATATACCACTTCGTGGACATACCATTCAAAGTGTGCAGGAAGAGTCTCAATCGAATAGAATCATCCATCAAGGAGTTTGATGACACCATAGATGGAAAGTCATAACATGATTTTTGGGATCATCTCCCTGCTTTTCATCGAATTTCAGAATATCCGACGGTAACTTGACTAGAAAGGGGGGCCATGAAGGATTGTGTTGGATGGGGTCATTGATCAACTCGAACAAATCAAGCAAGTCTAAAGCTGCTAGGAAAGGTAACTGGTGATTCGGTTCAACATACTGGTAATATTGATAAGGCATGTAACCACCAGTAGGACCGTAAGTGGACTGATACACAGGTTGTTGAAAAGGCCGATGAGAAGATGAACCTTTGAAGGATGGACCTCCAGGGTTAGGGCTGCTAGAACCACTAGGGCCAGTAGGAGGATTAGGAGGAGGACCACCAGGACCTTCGGGACCACTAGGACCACTAGGATCACCGAGACCACCAGGGGGACCACCAAGAGGAGGACCACCAAGACCTCCAAGACCACCTGGAGGAGGACCACCAGGACCTACGAGACCAATCGAAGGAGGACCACCAGGTCCCCCGAGGGGAGGACCTCCATAAGGCGGCCCTCTGGGACCTCCGGGACCACTAGGACCCACAAGGGGAGGACCTCCATAAGGTGGTCCTCCGGCACCTCCAGTCGTATGAATAGGTATTCCTCCCAATGCTGACATGTAGGACCATTTGGGTTTCCCCCATGGAGTAAAAGTATTTCCAGGATATGGAATTCCAGTGTATGACATGCCTGTAGGGGTAGGTTGATAATTCATATTTCCTACAGGTACTTGATTTGCTGGGTAACCATATCCCTAGGAAGCTTGATTAACTATAGGTTGTGGCCCTAAGGGTTGACCTTAACTCAATGGAGGGTTAACTATATTCATAGGAGGAACATAAATTGTGGATGTGCTTGCATTAGAGGCATGTCTATTATGAGTAACAACTCCACTAGAAGGTAACATAGATTGTGCCGGGGGATGCCCCCCGACACTATAAGGTAATGATACAACTGGAGTTGAAGGTCCCCCCCTAGCGCTAGAAGACCTAGGAGGACTAGAAACAGACTTAACATTTGCAACTGTAGGGTCAAAAGTTTGACCTGGGTGGTGTGAAGTCTCAACAGGATCGATAGGTTTCATAGCGTTAGCCAATGAACAATATCTGGCTGGCCAAGGATCCGTATTATAGGGAAGAAGACCCGACATAGGTTCTTTATGAGGGATTGGGGTTGCTAAGATGGTATCTAATATCTGCATTCTCTCTTGAAAATCTTGTGCATGATGAATAGTTGATTGAATTTGTCTATACTCTTCTTCACTTGGTGAAGAATGTTCAGGAGAGGGCCTATGTACCCCAAATGAGGCAATGGCCTGTCCCATAAAAGTTCCCCAAAATGGAGCATCAAGACCATATCCTGGATGAATAGGACTATCAACATGACCTTCCACAGGACCATGGAAAGAAGTGTCACCCACAGGAGGTTGTTGGACCAAGGGAGTAACGTAAGAAGAGAATTGGTCTCCGCTTTCTACAACTAGGTTCTCTTCCACATGGGAAGTAGTTGTAGCTCCTTGGTCAGTAGCTTCCATTGGACCTTCTCCTAAGATGGGAGGAAAGTCGGGTGGCAAGCCCTGTGTTCTTCTGGACCGTCTCAAATGAAACTCAGCCAAATTGCACAATCACTAATCTAACCTAGGGTTTCAGAGCTAAGAAAAAACATGCCAAAAAAATTTCTCCTACTCAAGCTACAGGCCAACAAGAAAATTCAAATGACAGGATGAGCTCAAATGGTTGGTCTCTCACCAGGATTGTCAAGTAGGTTCAAATCGCGATATACTACAATGGTACGTGCGTAGTAATCTCCCCAAATGTTATTTTCGGTGTATTGCTCCACACAAGACATCCAAAGGGATTTTCTCAGATAGATAAGGTATCCTAGTGGGGTCTCCCGATATACTCAAGGTACGTGGGAGCTCAAATCGGTAGCAGTGATGTCTAATGCACAACCATTCACAAGGGGCCTTCTGATATACAATCGAGTACGTGAAGTACCTTTCTATTTACCTCAAGGGTACATGAAAGGTCGTTCGATATACTAACGGTATGTGGAAGAACCATGCAAGTCCCGGGCTATAGTGCGGACAAATAACAACAACTCCTACACTTAACAACACCCGAACATGTCTCTAACCTATCACTCAATTTTCTATACAATTTTAAGCCTATAACTATCGTTAATTTTAAAGTGGACGGTTAGGTGAATGCATGAGGTTTTGACAGAAAAGTAAAACCATGCAAATATGAAATGCAAGTTCATTCACTTTACCATTCATTATGCCTAATTACAGGAAGGAGAGAGAGTGTTTTCTTTTCAATTTTTCTTTGAAACCAAAAATTTCCCAAACAACTATACTAAAAATTCTTTTTCCAAGCATACAATCAAACAACACTTCTTCAAATCAACTCTTTTGAAAAGCAAATAGGTAGGGTAATATTTCTTTTTAACGAAGAAGAAAGACAAACAACACTCAAATATGCATATGCAAGATATTTTTTCGATTTTTCTCTAAAACATGGAAAGATCTAACTTAAACTATTGATATTTTTTCTTTTGATGAGATAATGATGCAAAAGAGACAAAAGAACAAAGGAATCCTGAAATCTTGTGAGGCTAATTAGAGACCCAGTGACTCAATCTCAATAAAAACAATGACCTAGTCTCTACAAATTTTCTTTTTTCAGAGTGAAAATAAGTCTTTCTCACACTCAATGAAAAATAGAAACAAGCAAACTAATCTAAGGGAGTCTTTCTTTTCAGTACTATCCAATAAAAGGCAGTCATCTAATCTGACCTAAAGCTTCCAAAAACTCTTTTCAGAAAAATCAAACTTACAAGCAATAATGAATGATGAATCTAACCTAGCTTTTTGATTTTGAAAAACAAGCAATTTCCACATAAAAATTTCAGATTTCAATCACTCAAGAAATTTCAAACAAGTCTGGACAAAACTAACTGAACACACAAAAATCCAAAAATCACAAATCCTTTGCAAAATTTGAAAAAATCAAAGTCTGGGACAAGCCTACCTGGCACCGAGCCGAAGGGGTTGTTGACATAGCGGTTTCAAAGCAGAACCACTTCTTGTTCACTGAACTCAGGAGGTGGCACTGCTTATTGCTAACTGGATTCAGGAGGTGGCACCGCTTGTTGCCTAAAGCAAATGCGCGGTTCCCTGTAACAATCTAGAACACAAGGAGAGCGAAAAAATCAAGTTAAAAATTGAAAAAACTCTACAAAAATTGATGAACCAACAATAATACAGAGCATATAAAGTCGAGGTGACTCAGATCTAAAGAGATTTGAAGGTTTCAAACCAAAACTTCACTAAATCAGATGTAGATCTGACTGCAAAGATTGAAGGCTGGAGCTTGGATTCAGACAAGAGTAGTTCAGAAACTGAGGTAGATCAGATCAAATGAAGATCAGAGCAGAATAATTTCCCTAGTGGATTCACCAAATTTGTTATCAGGAATATAGCACCTTTTGCGGACAGAAGCCGTTCCTCTAGTCTGAATGGTTTAGATCCAGAACAAATGAGTAACAATTAGGTTGAATACTTTCCCTAAAAGCTATAGATGCCTGGAATAAAATCTCTAATGGAGGACCTACAGACCTGGAAAAGTACATCAAACATACAACAACATCAAATACACCAGAAAGCTATCCATAGATCCATATTAGTGACTAAGGAATCCAATAATATATATGTGAGATTATAACACAACAAATATATGGGAAGGAAATCAACTTTGCATTAATAGATGAATGAAAGAGCTTACAACCATTTTTCCTTAGTGTTGATGCACTGCTTCACAAGACTAGAACCTCATCTCGGATAGCTCCAACTTGCTCCTCTATGCTCTCTAATGGATTAGGCTAGGATGTTAATTTAGTAGCATAACTTTACTTCTTTCTTCTCTCCCTCAACCATGGAGTATGAGCTTGTATTTATAGGGCTCAAAGGGGTAGGAATGGTTGAGAAATTGGTGGATGAGGTGGCCATGAGATCCCCAAAGGAAGGATCTCGAGCTTCCCTGACCCAGGTGAGTATGGATAAGGCTAGACAGGAGGATTTTGTTCTAGAATCTTCGTGAAACCTCCTTTTTTCACTTTTTACCCAGGACACCGCTTATACTCCCTTATGACAGAGTGGTGATGGGTGAGAACCATGCCAAAGACAAAGGTTAAAGGAGGTGGCACTGCTTGGTTTCCACATAACTTGGGCAATGCTGCATAAGGTACCACTTATTTGCTTAAGAGTAAGAGCAGTGCTGAAGTTTTGTATGTTAAGATCAACATCTAGAGCACTGTTTTTCACTTCAAGTTTGGGATTGAGGGAAAATAGAGGTGTTAGGGATCTTATCACATGCTGGTGGTAGGATTCAAGTGTAACAGATATTATCTTTAAATTGATTTGTGAGATGTAGAACAGTTGGTGGAGGGGTATGGCTAAGACGCCCCCTAAGTTGAAAGGTTGTCGGTTCTAATCCCACGGGTACAAAAAAATACAACCATGTTAAGGGTTGGTGCGGTCCAGGACGTGTACGATCTCGAGGTGATTTTGATGGCTTAGACGCCCCTAGTTCGTTGTAACTTAACCAATGTAAAACCTGCTAGTCAGGGGGGTTCCATCATGTGCCAAAAAGAAGAAGATATTATCTCTAAACTAAAAAAAAGAATAATACAATACCCATGCTCATCTAATACACATGTAAGGCATGCAATTTCACATTAAAGTTAATTACAACGCTAAATAATATAAAGTACAAACATATATATAAATTTGAAGAAACTGTATAAATTATATTATATGAAATGTCAAGTATTACAATAAATATGAGTTTTCAAATGAATATCCATTAATGGACTAACACTGGTCCATGATAAAAATTATCTTCATATAACTTTATATGAAAATCATCAACATCGATGCCTTTTCAAAATATTTCAATGGCAACTATCGATTTATTAATCTTCCCATGCCAAAGAATATACCTTCGACTTAGGCTTCAAGAATAACTACTCTGATATCCTTTCTCTTCCCTAACATGGGAAAAGTGACAAAGCTTTGTTTAGTAAGGCCATTCAATCATTAACTTGCATTTTGAAATTTAAATGCCACCATAAACTACGCTTTGAAGATGTTCTAACATACCCTTATGTATGATCTATGTATGATCGAGAAAATGAAACTTGGAATGATCAAGCTTTTGTATCTATAAATAGAAACAAGATTAAAAATATGAAAGATTAATCATCATCCAAATTCAAGTGTAATAGAAGCAAAGACAACAATAATCTTGAAAAAGAAATTTCTAATTAGATATGAGAAAACATAAAATGAACATAATGTCCATTACAAACATGGAGGTCTTAAAAAAAATGAAATCTCATAAAAAAAAATAAAATTTATACATACACCATTATAATTCATATCCTCGTAGCTTGTATAGTCTACCACTCCCAAGTTCCTATCAAAATATCTTTTTAGAGGCAACTCTTCATTAGATGTTCTTTAATAAATCCATCTAAATAAAAAACAAAAAACACCCTTGTCCTTAAGAGCTAATTCACAATAACATGAAAATTTTTTTTGGAACAATTTCATAACAAAGTAGATCGTTCCACAAATAAAAATCAATGAATATTTTTAATTACCATTGCCATTTTGATAGACTTAAGAAAAGCCTGCATCACCAGCACAACACATGTAATCCTGCAAAAAGAACGGCAGAAAAAAGAGGAATATTATAAACTAGGTCATAATCCTGAAGTTAAGTTGGAAACTATCTTTTCACATAAATTAGTTTTTAGAAAATGCTTAAAAATGCTTGTAAGATTTGGAGAAAATAATGTTTTAGATATATTCTGCACATGTGCCCAGATTGACAATAAATTTCAAATGAAGGTCCACACCAGAATTCTCTAATAATGAGTCTCGTGCACAGTTTTGCAGCTTTGACTCGGAATATGAGATAAATTCAAATTTCAAATTTAACTAGAGCAGGTTCATAAAATTAGTCAAGTCAATACAAAAGTCGATTAGAGTTATGATTTGCTTCTAGATATATCCTTGAGATTTCTGCATTTTTCAATGATGGATTTGATTTCAGTAGTTACCTTCATGCCATTTTCACTTTGAAGTTCTCAGAATGTTGACAAGTAGTGATTTAATTCTAATTCTGCTCTAGATTTACCTACTAGTAGTTCTTGATTTTCAGTTTGAGAATGGATTTGTTTATATGTAGAATGCAAAGACTACAATTGAATACTTGCAGATTGAGATGTTGTATTTTCGTTGTGTGGAGTTTTTACTTTAGATAAGATTGGATTAGTAGTAAAAGTTTGAAGTTTGCTTTAAAGTTAGATAAATTGGGTGATGTAAAAGTTTGCAGACGTCAATGTGATCTTCTCTTCCACCAATGACAAAGTGGTTACAACTTCCAACAAAGATTCCTCATCAGAGCACAATGTGATAACAATGTCATACATGTTTATGTTAATTGTTCTTATCTAAAAGAGCATTTGTTGTAATCGAAGCTCGAATTGTTGGATATTATATGTAAGAATGGGGGATGCATAGGTACAAGGGGATATATGATAGGGATAGAATATGTTAGAGGGGGGGAATATATCATGAACAAAGGAAGTAAATAAATGGTTTTTCATTGATTAATACAAACATCATATTTCTTCTTCTGGAAAATATGTGTATATTGATAAAGTAGTGGTTAATTCCTTTCATGCATGGCATATTAGTTGAATAAACTTGTTAACACAACCTGAGGTCGAAAGTCCTCCTTGATCAGGATTTATATGCATTTTAGGCATGATAATTGAGTGTGGTAGCAAGTAGTGAATACATAAGTCAAATGGAGTTATGATTTGCTTCTAGATATATCGTTGAGCTTTCTGCACTTTTCAATTATGGATTGGATTTTAGTAGTTACCTTCATGCCATTTTCAGTTTGAAGTTCTCATAGTGTTGGAAAGTAGTGATTTAATTCTAATTATGTTCTAGATTTACACATTAGCAGTTATTGATTTTCTGAGAATAAAGTTGTTTAAATGTAGAATGTGAAGACTATAGTTAAATAATTGCAGATTGAGATGTTGTATGTGTGTTGTGTGGAGTTTTCACTTTGGATAATATTGGATTAGTAGTAGTGTGAAGTTTACTTTGTCGTTAGATAAATTAGGCGATGTAAAAGTTTGCAAATTATGTTAGCAAGATAGTACCAACTAGTACCATCTTTCTTACACTTCATTTTTAGTTGGAATTGGATTAGTTTAAAGAGGTTCTTTAATCAGTTTGACAGAGTTAGTTTATTTTTCCATCCAATTTTGTACATATAATACTGGGTCCTCTAAGTTTACCTTCTCTGGTTGACAATATATATATTTTTTTCAGAATTAATAGTTCATATATTTTTATTGATACACTACATTCAGTAAAGTAGGTAATTGATAGTTGAAAGAAATATGTTGTCATGTCTTCTGCCACTTGCATCTCCTTATTTCTAACTTTCCCTATGTTTGTCACTCTCCTTTGTCAACTACTTTCATTTAATGAGTTTTATAGTACTAGACATGTCAATGCAAGACTTGGTTAAGCCTTTTATTACAATGCAATGATTTTATATTTCATGATCCATCTATCCTTTTGAAACCTAAACTTTCCTCTTTCTTCTTACTCTCCTCTATCAACTGCATTAGTTGCACAAGTTGGATAGTAATAGGGATGTCAATGCAAGACTTTTTTGGGACTTTTCTTACAATGAAACGATTTTATATGATGAGATTCATCTATACATTTGTGTTAGGGTTAACCTTGACTCAAGAGTGAGTCATATGTGGCTTAGCTATAGCTCATGGTTTGTTGTAGCCCATGGTGTTGTACCATAGTATTTCATGTGATGAAGCCTTTATAAGTCTTGAAGAGGCTCTATTGTAAAGTGTCCTGGAGGTGAGTGGTGGCTAACTCACTTGGCCCGGTTGGCTGGTTTGGCCAGGGTAATGAAGATCTTAATTGGTGTTGGTTTTACCCACATGGAGTTTTCTAGGGTAAATGTTTGTGTCTATATGGTTGCTTGTGATTGTATCTTATTCTAGCTAATTATATTTTAATGATGCTCATTAAAGTCCTAATAATTTGAAACTTAAACATGCATGCTTTTAATGTTTCATGTACACAATGCACTTACAATTACAAACAATAATTCGGTGTTCAAAGGAAAACACCACAGTCAAGTTATCGAAGCCTAAACAAGGGCATCATGTAAGATCTTCAGAAGCAAGGTGGTTTTAAATCATTGGATCCTTTAATGCATAAGAAATAAAACAGACTCATCAATTCAAGGCTAGCCATAAAAAAACACAAGGTAATGGGGAGAGCCATCAAGCAAGCAAAAAAGTTACAAACCATAAGCATTTAAGCACAATTCAAGCAACAAAGTTGAGTAGGATGATGAAATGAACTTAATTCATAAAGGAACACCAACTACCCTAAAATATTCCAATGCAAGGGTAATAAGATATGAGCGGGGAAACTTTAAAAAATTGGAGATTCCCTAGTCCTTGTTGGTTGTGGAGCCCGATCTTCTAGATTCATTGATGTTATTATTCAGCTGTGTTTGTACCCCATTCTTACTATACACTCATACTAGCTGGGGGTACGGGGGCTAAGCCTCCGAAAGAAATTTTTGGGATGTTTGCAGGACAATAATTTGTGGACCCATGGTATTGGGTGACCTGTAGTATTTTCCCATGGTAATTCCCCTATAAAAGGAAAAAAATGTAATATGACTGTGTATTGTATTGTAGCATTGTAAAACAATATATGTGATTGTGTGAGAGACTATGAGAGTGTGAAGAGGAAGTGTAGCGGGGTTGCTGCAGGTTGTATCCCTTCATTTTGATGGATGTTATAATAATAAAGGACTGGCAATTTCTGTGTGAACACAACCCATCTTGGGTGAACCATGTTATATATGTGTCTCTCTTGTAATGCGTTTAATATTTGCATCTTGTTTAATTATTTAATTGTTATTTCTCTACGATTTTATTTTTCTAACAATTGGTATTAGAGCCGAAAGGTCTATTTGGTTGGTAAACTTGTAATAAACAAGGGTTCTTGGTTTGATGGGAGCAATGGTAGAAGAATTTTTTTTTAGGGTTGAGAAATTTAATGGACAAAACTACCAGTTATAGAAGATGCAAATGGAGGACTATATGTACCAGAAAAATCTATACCTACCATTGGGTGAAAAACCAAAACAACTAACGACTATGAAGCATGAAGAATGGGAGGTTCTTGAAAGAAATGCATTGGGAACAATACAACTGTGCCTGGCTTCGTCAGTGGCTTTCAATATATCAAAAGAAAAGACAACAGAGGATGTGATGAGCGCATTGGATAAGCTCTATAAAAAACCTTCGACTTCCAACAATATATTTTTAATGAAGCATTTATTTAATACGAATATGTCAGAAGGTGGATCTGTTGTTGACTATTTAAATGAATTTAATACGCTTACTAGTCAGCTAAGTTCTATAAAATTGAAATTTGATGATGAGGTTAGGGATATTCTAATATTGTGGTCATTGCCAAAGAGTTGCAACAACTTGGTCATGGATGTAAGTAACTCTATCCCTAGTTCAAACACTCTTAAATTTGATGATTTTGTTGGTTTTATTCTTAGTGAGGAAATGTGAAGAAAAAGCATAGGTGAGGCATCCGGTAATACATTGACCATAGAGAGTAGGGGAATACAAAAGGAGAGAGGAAGGAGCCCAGGTAATCACAAGAAGTATAGAAAGCGAAGATCCAAGTCCATATTTAGAAATATAGAGTGTTGGAACTATGGTAAGAAAGAACATATGAATAAAGACTCCAGAGCTCCAAAGACGAAAGGAGACAGGAAACATGAGACTACTGAGAAAGTAAATGTAGGAGGTGACGTGTTACACGATGCTTTGATGCTTGTTTTAGATAATACTAGTGATTATTGCATAGTATTTTTAGGGGATTCATGTCATGCCACACCCCATAGGAAATCCTTTCATGATTATGTTACAGGTGATTTTGGACATGTTTTAATGGGGGATGATGAACCATGTAAAATTCTTAGAGTTGGTAAGGTACATATTAAGTGAAATAATAGAAATGAATGGCTGCTAAAAGATGTAAGGAACATTCCTACCATGAAAATAAATCTAATCTCAATAGGGCAGTTGGGAGATAGTGGTTGTTTGTCTACGTTTGGAAAAACATGGTTGAATATCACTAAAGGAGAATTAGTAATAACAAAAGGAGATATGATAGGTACGTTGTATTTATGTCATCATAATATTGATTATTCTATATCTGTAGCTTCCATAGAAATAGGTACAACGTTGTGGAATCATAGGCTTGGCCACATGAGTGAGAAGGGGATGTAGATTCTCCACTCAAGGATTTTGCTTCTAGTTATGAAGAAATTAAGTTTGAAATTCTATGAGAATTGTGTTTATGGAAAAAAGAAGAGAGTTAGATTTATTAGGGATGAGAAACAAAAAGAAGAGTGAAAAGTTAGAGCTTGTGCATACAGATTTATGGGGACCGACTTAGGCACACTATCTTGGTGTCTCTCATTATTATGTTACTTTTATTGATGATGCAACTAGAAAAACTTGGGTTTATTGCATTAGATAGAATCTGATGTGTTTGCTACTTTTCAGAAGTGGAAATATTTGGTTGAGAATGAGACAAGAAAAAAAGTTTAAAATGTCTCAGATATGATAATGGAGGTGAATACTGCAGCAAAGAGTTTGATAGTTACTATTCATACAATGGGATTCATATAGAGAAGGCAGTTCCCAGAACACCACAAGAAAATGGTGTGTCAGGAGGGATGAACAGAACGATCATGGAGCGTGCAAGGTGTCTGCAATTGCATGCAGGGTTTCCCTTACAATTTTGGGATGATGTTGTAAATACTATTGTTTATTTTTTATGTTGGAATAATCAAAACCCATCCCAATACTTAGGATAAAATAATTAATTGTTTTGATTAATTTCCCAGGTCCTACACTAGCTAGTTTGCACCCAATTCCATTTATGAGGTCAAACTTGCCCAAAATGCCTCCTAGAGCGCTTTGGAAATATCCTGGATAATATTCTAACAACTCTATAGTCTTCCCATATTGAAAAGTGTGCAATTCTTCTTTTTTCTAGAGTTTCCAACTTTTCTGCAGTTTTAAGGCAAAATCTAAAGCTAGTTTTAAGGTAGTCTTCCTTGGTTTTTCCACCAAATCACCTCCCTTATTTTTTCTCATCTAAAACAATGATAAATTCCACTTTCCTTCACTTATGAGCTGTACCTAGTCATTCAACAAATTCATGGGCATCTTGACTGGTTTGGAAAGTGCTTTATGTACCTATGGGGGATTTTGACTAGTTTAGTTAGCCTATTTTTGTACTGATTCAAATAACATCCTAATGCTTTTGAATCCTTGGAGTATATAAATCATGAGTAGCCTTTATCTATTTAATGATGGAAAATGTAAATTAATATAAAAAATAGTTTATGTTATTCAACTTATTCACTCTCGTTTTTGAGCATTTCTTACATATTTTTTAAGCAATTTTGTGAGTTCAATTGATCTAAGCTTGGGATTAATTTCCACATGGTATCAGATCCTTGGTATCTCGATTGTTATCCTCTTCTAATTAGTTTAGCAAGGTCAACATCTCTCATTGGGATCACATACTATCTGTTCAAGGGCGTAGTTGATAAGGAATGGATCAATCTCAACAAATCATCTTGACTCCATTCAACTATTTCGAATTGAAGGAAAGGATGGAGATTCCAATGAGGAGTAAAGTCCTCTACATAGTGACCATGGAAAGTGAAGCTGAGCCTAATGTAGTGGAAGAGAATATAAAATGGAATAATAGTAGAGATGAGGCATATGGTCTCTTAAGTCTCAGCATTTCCAGAGACCTTCTATTTCATCTTGATGGATTTCCGTCTCCAGATTAAGTATGGGAGTGTTAGATTTTTATCATTTAAGAAATATGATCTTAGGATATTATCTGAGAGAATAACATGCAAAGCAATAAAACACAAGAGACAATTAACAAAAAGATTTTCCTCGGGGAAACCATAAGGGAGAAAACCCCACAACTTCCTGAGAGATAGAATGAGCACCAATGGCAGCAGTGAAACCCGAAAACATAAAATATGATCTCCACATCTTGTTCTCTCTCTCACTCTTGAGACAGCTTCTCCTCGCTCACTCATGCGCCCCAATGAGTGAGTGTGTGTGTAATAAATAGAGAGGCTCACTCTCTATTTATATTCTTTCGTTCACTTAATGTCCACTCCAACATGTCGGCCTCACTTAACAATTACTTACTAGAGCCGACATCTCTAGGAGAGTCTAATAACCCTAGTTCCCCACAACTTGTGGGGACTTTTCCCCTTCGATCAACAAGGAGGGTTAACCTTAACATAATGGTGGGGACTATTGCCCTGACTTACAATAACTCACCTAGGTCCAACTTCTCTAGGATAGTCTAATAACCCTAGGGCCCCATAACTGCAAGGAATTTAACCCTGGAACAATAGAGAGGGTTACCCTTTATGACTTTACATGACTTGTTTACATTACATATACTTCCTGGAATAAACATCGGGGTACACTACATAAAGTATACAAGTGAATACATTCTGAAGTTACAAATACATCAATAGGGAGAAAATTCAAGATTTATTGGGGAAGACAGATAAGATGAGGTGTCATCAACTAGAGAATTAGATGATATCATTGATTCCAAGCATCTTTGAATCCTTACAAGTCTACTTCTTCAAGTTCAAATCATTGGTTTTGCAACTAAAACAATGTGGTATTAATAAAGAAGATGAACAACTAATATTGGCCATCCTTTCGAATCTTGGCTATGATTACTTAGTATTTGTTTTGACCTTCCATGCCACTAAGTTGACAATTCAAAACTAGAAGATTCCTTCAATGGCATATTTCATGGAATCCTTGACTAAGGAGCAAGAAAAAATGGTCATCATGGGCATCATCAAATATTCCAAAGATCAAGCTTTGGTTGCTGGAGACTCCAATCTTGATTTCAAAGGTAAGAAGAAGGCTAAGAAGCCTCCATATAAAAAAGGAGACAAGTCCAAATCTCAAGAGGAGTCCTCAAACTCCAAGAAGAAGAACTTTCAGAAGAAGAAAGGTAAAGGTGAAGGTAGCAAGTGCGCATATCGTGGTAAGGGATTTCATCTTGAGAAATATTGCATGAAGAAACATATTTATATGTTGACTCAACTCCTAGAGAAGAACAACATCTCCCTTCCTAGTGGCACAAACAAGAAGGAAGGAGGATCCAGTTTCGAAGATAAGGAGAGAGTTCATGCCCTGGTTGCAACCATTGTGAGATCTCCTTCCTTTATCATCGATTATGGAGCTTCTAGGAACACGGTTTCAACAAAGCAATCCTTCTCATCTCTTGATGATTAGAAGGGTCCAAATATTTTCTAGGAGATAACTCAGAAATTGAAAGTAAGGGTAAAGGTAGCATTGATTTTGACCTTGGTTCCTTCAATAATGTTTTGTATGCCCCAGGTCTTACTACTAATCTATTGGAAGTTTACTAGATGACCCACACTAGGTCCCCTAAGAAGGTTGTTTTATCTCCCATTGAAGTTGAAATCTATGATACTGCGAATGGTAGAGTCATTGCTAAAGGTTTTGTGGATCATAGTTTGAAAGTTTACAGGTTCTCACACTTCATGCCTTTCTCTAACCCCTCTGTTCTTCTCACCCATGCAATTGAAGCAAGCAAGACTTGGAATGAGAGTTTTGATAATATAAACTATAAATACCTTTCATATTTGTGTGAAAAATATGTGGTTTCAAGTTTTCCAAAGATAAAGTTTTCCAAAGGAGTCTTTCAGGGCTGCATTCTAGGAAAACATCCAGAGCATAAGTATGAGAGATTCAGTCATGAGAGAACCTCTACACCTCTTGAGCTCATACAAAATGACATTGTTGGTCCCTTCCCTCATATTTCCATGAGTCAAGCCAAGTATGTCTTAACCTTCATATATGGATTTTCTAGGTACTATTGGGTTTACTTCCTTAAACTCAAGTCTGAAGTTTTTGACAACTTCAAGGTTTTTAAATCCTTGGTTGAGAGCCAGTATGGGAGGAAACTCAAGATACTCAGATCTGATAATGGTGGTCAATATTTCATAGTTCAATAATTATTGTGAAGATAAAGGTATCTATATGCATCACTCTATATCTTACACACCTCAGCAGAATGGTGTGTCTGAGAGGGAGAATATAAGCCTCAAGGAGATGGCTACTTGTATGATGGAGTCTAAGAATTTTCCACCAAAGTTTTGGTCTAAAGATATAAAGTGTGAATCCTACATCCATAATAGGGTGCCTCACAAGGATCTTAATAAAGCTACTCCTCTCAAATCTTGGAGTGGACACAAGACTGATGTGTCTCATTTCAAGATTTTTGGCTCGAGGGCATGTGCTAGAATTCCATTAGACAAAAGGAGGGATTTGGAACCCCAAAGCCAAGAGTTCATATTATTTGGGGTATTATAAATATTCCATAGGGTATAATATGATCAACATGAGCACTCAAAAATCCTTCATTGATAGGAGTGTTCATTTTGAATAAGAGCCTATGCTAGTAACATAAATTGGAGAGTCCTCCTCACCTCATCCACCTTTGGTTACAAGTGAAGGAAGTAATGATATTTCAGATTCTGATATGTCTGATAATTCTGATTTAAATTCAGATCCAAACATCCCCATAAGGACAAAGTTGGAGGAAAATACCATCCAAGTAGTTGGGGAACTAGCTGGGAATCCTAGTGATTCTAGGAGGACTAGATCTCAATTCGAAAGTGCCCTTTTTGTCAAGGACCCTTTCTTTTCTAAGAAGTGATTTCTAGTGATTGAATATGAACCACATAAATATGAATAATAATATTAATACCCAATATGGAAAAAAAACATAAAGGAGGAATTTCATTCGTTCCAAAATAATGACACATGGGAAGTAGTCATTCTCCCCCCAGGGAGAACACTGGTCAAGTGTAAGTGGGATTTCAAAACTAAATTTTCTGGTGATGGTTATTTTATGAATTATAAGGAAATGTTAGTGGCCAAGGGATTCTCCCAATTCCATGGAATTGACTACAACTAGACCTTTTCACTAGTTGCAAAGATGGACTTTATAAGACTAGACTTTATAAGACTAGTTCTAGGCATTGCAGCTTCCAAGCAGTGGGAGGTACATCACATGGATGTGAAGAGTTTCTTTATACATGGTGATTTGAAAGAATAAATATATATGCAACAGTCAAATTTTTTTGTGACTAATCCATATCTTATGTGCAGGTTGAAGAAATCACTATATGGGTTAAAACAAGATCCTAGAGCTTGGCATGCCAAGATTGATGGATTTTTGCTATCACCGAACTATTGTAGATGTAAGTCTGATGCGAATGTCTGTTTGAATATTATTCATGGTTATTTAATCATTATTGTATTTTATGTCTATGAAATTATGATCACAGGACGTTCCAAGAAATAAATTTCCTCCTTGAAGGATGCAATGAACCATGCCTTCTCTATTACTGATTTGGGATTGTTAAGCCAATTTTTAGGGATTGAAATTTCTCAATTAGATATTAGAATCAAGGTACATCATTCCAAGTATGCTTTATATCTACTGAATAAGTTCATAATGAAGGATTTCAAGCCAAGCATGATTCCTTTTCTTTCAGGAGTTAAGCTTGAAGAAGTGCAATCAAGTCCATTGGAAAACAACACCCTATATAGGCAACTGGTTAGTTGTCTTCTTTATTTGAATCATACTCAACCTAATATATATTATGCGGTGAGTGTGGCTTCTATATACATGTATCAGCCTCATGAAATCCATTATAGGGCAGCAAAAAGAATGCTAAACTTTGTACAGGGAACAAAAACTCATGGGATTCACTATGTTGCAAAATCTAGCCTAGAGTTAGTTGGTTTTACTGAATCTATATGGGAAGGTGATAAAATTAATACAAAATCAACTTATATATATGTGCTTATATGTGAAAATGGACCAATGAATTGGTCAAGTAAGAATCAAAGTGCAATTCCAGTTTCATCCATAGAGGTAGAATACAAAAGAGCTGTGAATGCAACTACTCAATATTTGTGGTTGCAAGGAATACTTGGAGAGTTTGGGATTGAGTCAAAGAATTCTACAGTCATATATTGTGAAAAATAGAGTACCATTTGAATCTCAACTCATCCATTAATGAGGCAACGAACCAAACACATCGAGATGCATATGCACTACATCGGAGGACTTGTGCATGTTGGGTTCATTGCTTTTCTTTATTGTGCATCATCTGAGCATGTTGCATACATATTCACTAAGGTGTTTTCTGAGAAGACTTTCAACAATATAAAACAAATATTGGTGATGGTTGATCATGCGGTGAATACTTATTGAATACAAGATTCCTTACAATTTTGTTCATGTCCATGTTTGAGGGAAGATTTTCCCCTTGTGGTTTTGCCTCTTTTCTTATTTGTATGGACAAGCAGCATGTAATGGGTGACTAAGAATTGTTGCTAGCCCCTATATTTATAATATTTTATGATATTGTACATAAATTCAGGCTTACGAGGGGGTGTTGGAATAATAAAAACCCATCACAATACTTAGGATAAAATAATTAATCTTTTTGATTAATTTCCTAGGTCCTACACTAGTTAGTTTGCACCCAATTCCATTTATGAGGTCAAACTTGCCCAATATGCCTCTTGGAGCACTTTAGAAATATCATGGATAATATTTTGAAAGCTCTCCATTCTTCCTATTACATCGAAATCTCATCCTATTGAGCCATGTGTTAACCCTTTGCATAATCCCCAAAGTTCTCTCTGCTAATGTTGATTGATATTGAGGTTGTTTCTGATTTTTTTCCTTCTTTAGGAAGGTCGATGCTCTTTCCCTTCATGCTAGGTGAAAATATGGCACTTTTTCCCTTCATTTTAGGTTTGCCGGTGCCGGCACTATCTCCCACTACTAGGTGCACCGATGATTCTCTTTCCCTTCATGTAAGGTGCGCCGACGACGTTTTGAGGGAAAAAAAACAGAGCTTTAAGACCCTTCACGAAGGTGGATGAGTTTGAGGATTTTCCCTACATTATAGCTGAGCTGGGATTCGGTTCCTAACCTATGGGGAATATCCCTTAGATCCCTCCTCCTAATTATTAACCTACTCTATCCCTTTAGCTTTATAAATTAAACCCTCTCTCCATTGTGAAAGGAGGAAGGACTATGGTACTATTATGCTGGTGGAATTTCTAGGTGATCCCTATCATCCTTTGGGAGGCTATTATCTTGCATTGGAGGCTTTGCCTTGGATTGTTGGATGGAAAATTGCAGTGTTAAGGCTAGGGTTTTGTAGCTGAATATCTGAAGGCTCTGGAGCTTGGATCAACAAAGAGAGGAGGATTTGCGTATTTTAGGTAAGTGATTTATCTAATTAACTTTCATATTCTATTTGATATAGGAAAGTAGATTTTACTGTGTATTTTATTTGTTCTAGATCGAATTGGATTATGGAGATCTAGTTTGAGTCCTCTTGAGTAGGTTTATCTGATAAAAAATTTGGTGACCATACTGGGGATCTACATAGATCTGATTTCTTTTGGTTCTGATTTCATATCTCTTTATCAGTCCTTTTTCTTACCTCTAGAAACCCTCCTGCCTTTGGATTTTGTCTTTGAAGAGTGTCTTGCATCGTCTTGATGCTCTTTGGATCACTATAAGACCTTTTGCTATTCTCCCATAGAAAATATGGCCTTTTACCCTTTGTTTCTCCACCAGCACACCTGGGTTATGTAGGCAGATCTTCGTTGATATTATTTTTTAGTTTCATAAGTGTTGTCTCGACTAGCGCTCTTTTCCTTAAGAGATAGTGCGTCGCCGACACTTTTGTGTGGTGTAGTAGGTGTGCCACGATGCTTTGGTGCAGTGTAGTAGGTGTTTCGTAGGCGCTCTTGTGTAGTATAGTAGGTACACCATCGACGCTCTGGTGCAATTTTGTAAGTGCTCCTACCCCTCTTTGGTGCTCTGGTGCAGTAAAGGAAAGTGCACCTCCCTTTGAAACTTCATTTTTAGCTTGATTTTCCTTCATTTTTTGGTTTTGGTTTGATAGATTATGGTTTTGGGGCTATATATGATAGTCATACACCCCCTAGAACCAACATTATCTCTGTTTGTAGTTGTTTTTGTTGATTTTGGGATGCTTTACTAGTCTAGTGAATGACTTGGTTGTGGTAGGCAATTTCAATCCTCCACCTATTAGCTCTCCCTTGCCATTCCTTATCACAATTCCAGACCTCTTTAGGTTTGTTTTGGTTCTCAGATTTGATCTCCAAACCCTTCCTCCCCTCAGTCATTGAGTTTTGGTTTCATTTTGGTTGTTTTAGAGAAATTCTTGATTGTTTTGGAGTTTTTTGGGTGCTTGTCATATTCCTTTTGATTTCTGAATGATTGGAGTGCTGTAGGTACTCTCTCTTTTTCTGTTTGTATATCTAAAAAGAGAATTATCCTTTTCTTTATTGTTTAGATGTTTGTTTGAAGAGGAAGCTCAATAAAAAAAGAAGCAAATTTTAAAAAAAGCCATTTTTTTTCTTGGGGGCTCACGCTCCCGAACCCCCAAAAACCCTCAGGACGAAGGGGTGGACCCACCCCCCTAGACCCCCCTAGGAGCGTGTATGAATTCATAGGTATTTTCAAGAATTGTGATTGATGTTAATTTTTGAAGCTTCATAGTTGGATTTGACTAGAACTTGGTTTTCTTATATCTTTGATTTATCTCTTCTTTAACAGAAAACTCTTTCCCTACCTTTGGTAGTTTTCATCGAAAGAGAAATGCGCATTGTCATGTAGCTAGGATTTGCATTCTTTTTACATTTCATGTCTACAACTCATGCATCCACTTAACTGCTCAAGGTAAAATTAATGCTATATTTGGTTTAAAATCATTTAGTAACTGTGTGTAAGTTAGTGACGTGTTCCAACGTCGTTAAATGTGGCAGCCATCGTTTATTTCCTGCACTGCATCCTGGGGACTGTGTGGTTCTTCCATGTACTGTCGGTATATAGAATGACCTTTCATGTACCCTTGAGGTATATTGAAAGGTACTTCACGTACTCGATTGTATATTGGAAGGCCCCTTTCGTACGGTTGTGCATTAGACAACACCACTATGGAGTTGAGCTCCTTCGTACCTAGTGTATATTGGGAGACCCTCTTAGGATTCCTGTGACCAACTGAGTTAAAGTTATGGCTGTCTTGGCATCACAATAGTTTTGAAGCCTTGATAATCCTGTGAGAGTCCTGAATTTTGATCCACTCCTATTTACACAATTTTCTTGTGGCTTTTAGACTTGAGTAGTGTTTGTCTTGTGTGGTACTTCAGATATTTCATATATGGGAGACTTTCCCGTGACCACCAGTCAAGAGAACCATTTTCAAGGTATGTATTTTGTTTCTCCCCCTTATGGAGCTATTGTTCCTCCCTTCATGGCCACTTTGAACCTTCCCAGTTGACTATAGGATTACCTATATGGTTGTTCTCCAATCTTGTCATACCAAACGCATCCTTTGTGTCGGATCCTAGTCCTTTACCACATGAGCATCAACCTCATGTTAATTCTTCTCCTTCTTCATCGAATGTTGAACCGAATTCCCTTTCTTCCTCTTCACATGTTCAAAACTCTAATGATAGTAAACATATGGGTAAGAAGAAGACGAAAAGGAAGGCTAAGAAGAAGAACACTAAGCAGAAGGTCATAGCTACAACCTTTGATCTTCATGTTGGTAGCTCACCAGCCACTGGTCATCATGTTGGGAGTATTGATGTACCTGTTTTCAGCTCACATAAACCTAAGTTCCCTTGTAGACTTTGCAAGGGTGATCACCTTCTCAGGGACTGTCTCGATCTTTCCCTTGTGTCAGAAGTGTGGTCTAAACATCTAGTGTCATCAGTCTTTGATCATCATGCTGATTATGACCTTTCAACCAGTAACTCCGCAGTTAAGATTCGTAAAGGAAAGGTCAAATATCCTTGATTGCTATGTAAGGATATGCACCGCACTTACCTTTTTCCTCGCATGGATGAAGCTTCAAAGTTGTTGGAAGATATTACTATTCCTTAGCAACATCTTCCAACCAGTTATCATAAGTTGTCCCTTGACATCCCATTGGTTGATAAAGTGGTTGATCCAGTTCTAACCTCAGTCGAACCCACTCTTCTATTGAAGAATGAAGTCAAAGAGTTTGATCCAAGTCCATCCTTAGTTGATCCCACTCTTCCTTTGGAGAGTGAAGTTAAAGTGGCCGAGTTGATGTCATCTCCACCTGATCCCACCCCTGATTCAGAGAGTGTTAAGATTGAAGTAGTCTCTTCAACGCAGTCTTCGTCTTCTCCCTCTCTTCCAGTTAAGAGTGAAAACCATCCCACTAAAGTTTTCGTAGTTAGTGTTGATTGTTCTATGAAAGAATAAGTTTTGTCTCTTTAGACAGAACCCTCTCCAAGTAGTGAGGTTATTTCCTTTGACTGGAGTAACCTAACAAAATCTTGTCTTCATTCAAGTGTTCCTTTCTAGATAGCTATGCGAGTTACCGCTAAGAGTATACTTTGCACTATTGTTGATGAAGAGGTTTCTGATAGCATTCTATCCTCAACTTCTTGGAAAGCCATAGGTTCTCCTCTGCTTGTGCCAGCCACCGATCAAATAATGGATTTTAATCGAAGACCTACAACACCTTTAGGGATCCTTCCTTAGTTGCCTATTACTTTTCAACGAAAAACTATCTGTATCGATGTTATGGCAGTCCAAGGTCCCTTATATTTTAATCTGCTCCTTGGGGCATGATTATGCTTATGCCATGAAAGCTGCAGTGTCCACACTCTTTCGAGTGATGTATTTTCCCCATGATGGGAATATTGTGACCGTTGATAAGATTTCCTTCATTAAACTCGATCATCATATGAATCCTAGTCATTAGACTTCCCTGAATCTCCCGCATGTTTTTGTGGTTCCTTCCCCTTCTAGTTAGATTCTTCCCATCGTAGGTAAAATGGGGGGCATGGCTCTAGCCTCTGGATATCATACTGGAGTTAAGTCACTATATTTTTATGTAAGGGGGAAACCCACCAACCTATGGACATCATGTTGGCTTAGAACTTCCTGTGAGCATAGTTCCCATTCTATGTCAAGCTCGTTAAAAAATAAAATAGATGCTTGTGAGCATAGTTCCCATTCTGTGTCAAGCTCATTAAAAAATGAAACAGACAATGCGAGTATAGTTTCTATTTTGTGTCAAGATCGTTAAAAAATGAAATGGATAGCTCTAAGCAAAGTTCCCATTCTATGTCAAGCTCGTTAAAAAATGAAATGGATGTCCTCAAGCATAGTTACCTACTGTTTCAAGCTTGTGTAAAAATGAAACAGGTTACCTGAGTAGTGTTTATTCTTACTTTCAAGCTCATTAAAAAATAAAACTAACCTTGAGCACAATTCCCTTTTCGTGTCAATCTTGTTAAAAAATGAAACAGATTCTTCCATTGTGTCAAGACTCAATACTGGAACCTTCATTTCATCTGCTTGTAAAGCAGAAAAAACGAAGCTTGGGGGGAATATACCCTACCACCCTTTGTTGGATTTAGTTACTTGACAGTTATACTAGGGGAAAATACCAACCACTAGACATTATGTTGGGAAACCACCCATCAATGGAAGTCATTTTGAGCATACTTTCTCAGTTTCAAGCTCGTTAAACCATGAAACGACCCTTTGAGCATAGTTCTTATTCTGCGTTTCAAGCTCGTTAAAAAATGAAGTAGATACTTTCAACATTATTTCAAGTGATCTTAGAGCTCATTAAAAATAGTAAGATGGTGTTGAGCTTACTTTTCATTTTTTGTGATTTGGTTAAAACATGAAAACTAGTTTGAGCTTACTTTATCGCTTTTTTGTGCTCTGGATTCAAACATGAAAAAGGTTCCGAGTGCCTTTTATACCTTTGTCATGCTTGTTAAAAACTTAGTGAAGAGGTATCGAGTGTAATTTTACTATTTTTCAGACTCGTTAAAATTGTATTTTGAAAAAAGAACTCATTACAAAGTTATATTTAAGCTCTTTTCAGTCTCCTTAAAACACAAAAAGATTACCAAGTGAACTTGTTACATTCATGCTTGTAAAAGTATCAGAATGGTTGACTAGTTGGTGGTGGGTTATCTCTTTTTCGGACTGACTAGGACTATTTACAAAAAAGGACACTTTGGAGTCTTCTTAGTCATTTCAGACTCTTTAAACATGAAACTACAAATGAGTTTGCTTTCGTCAGACTCATAAAATCAAACGATGAAGGACCCTTTTCTAGGAATGAACCCCTCCTTTCTCAGGTTCATAAAACATATGAGAATGGACTCATTGCTTGATGAGCTATAACAAGTGTTTGTTACCCTCTTTGAACTCGTAAAACCAAAAAGAGGAACTTATCCTTTGTGATGAAGAAATTAAGGAAAGAGTTTGGATTTTGTTATGGTGGTACATACTCACTCTTGAACATGGCGCTCATTTGCATATGCATTTCAGCACTTGGGTAATCCATTTGTCTTCGAGTCCTGCTAATTCCTAGAGTCTTCTTACTCCTTTGAGTTGTCCAAGAATACTCTCACCGTCAGTTGCATTGGGGGATTGGTATCATTCTCGTGTCAATACTACCAAGTCATGTCATCCCCATGTTCAAGATAAATTTGGTCATCTATTTGCAGTCAGTTTACCTACTATCATGTTGGTCATCTCTGAGTCAGTCTCGTACATCAATCTACTATCTAGTTTAATCTAAAACATCTTTGATCATGTTTCGTGTCGATGATGGGGGATTCATCATGGCCCTCCCTCGACGAGTCTATTCTGGTTGACTTCAACTCCTTATCCAGGAATTAGACTCAAAAACCAAGTCAAGTACCTTGGGTCTTCATGCCTTAATGGTAGGTTACCTCACTTTCAACATGAGTTTACATCATTGACTCTTGATTGAAATATTCTACTAAGTGTTCGACTCCAAGTCCTTTATTCACACTCGGGAGAATGTACTGAGATACATTAGGAATCATTGACATCAATGGTGATTTCCCTCTCACTTGTTAACAATTTACATCAATGACTGGTAATCAAGTGGTTTCTACCATGTTCGACGTCAAGACATTGTAATCACATGGTTAGATTTGTATCGTTGCGGGTTCGACTTGAAGACCCTGGGTTGTCGGACATATTCACTCATGTTGCGATAGAGTTTGTTTTGAGTCATATTACATAGATCCACATTGTATTGGTCGTGGCTGTGTTATCATCTCATCATGGATCTACACTTGTGTCTAGTAGCCATGATTGTGTTCAGTTGGTCTCTTCTACCATGGATCTGCATTGTATTGGTTGGCAACCATGTTATGAGTTATATGAGATTTGAGCCAGTGGTACTGCAGCAGCTTCCATCCAACATCCTTGCCTTCAATTTATTCACTTTACAAAGCATTCACCTATCACATTCCTCTAACTTCATGCTTTGGGGGGCATTCTGTTACACTGAAACCTCGTCATGTTGATCCATGTGTTAAACCTTTGCCTAACCCCCAAAGTTCTCTCTGCTAATGTTGATTGATATAGAGGTTGTTTCTGCCTTTTTTCCCTCTTTAAGAAGGCCAAATCTCTTTCCCTTCATGCTAGGTGCACTGATTGTGCTTTTTCCCTTCATGCTAGGTGCGCCAGTGCCGACGCTCTATCTCCCACTGCTATGTGTGCTGACAGTTTTATTTCCCTTCATGGAAGGTGCGCTGATGGCATTTTGAGGGAAAAAAATGGAGCTTCGAGACCCTTCTTGAAGGTGGATGAGGTGGAGGAATTTCCTTACATTCTAGGTGAGGTGACATTCGGTTCCTAACCTATGGGGAAGATCCCTTATATTCCTCCTCCTAATTCTCAACCTACTATATCCCTTTATCCTTATAAATTAAACCCTCTCTCCATTGTGAAAGGAGGAAGGACTATTGTATTATTATGCTGGTGGAATTTCTAGGTGATCCCTATCATCCTTTGGGAGGCTATTATTTTGCTTTAGAGGCTTTGGATTGTATTGTTGGATGGAAAATTACAACGTTAAGGCTAGGGTTTTGCAGTTCAATATATGAAGGTTCTAGAGCTTGGTTCAACAAAGAGAGAAGAGGATTTGCATGTTTTAGGTAAGTGATCTATCTGATTAACTTGCATATTCTATTCGATCTAGGAAAGTGGATTTTATTGTGTAAATGATTTTCTATAGATCCACTTGGAATAGGGAGATCTGGATTAATTACTCTTGAGTAGATTTATTCGATAACACTTCCCATATTAGCAAGTGTGCAGTTTTGGTTTTTCCATAGTTTTCAACTTTTCTGCAGTTTTAAGGAAAAAGCTAAAGCTAGTTTTAAGGTAGACTGCCTTGTTTTTTGGACCAATTGACCTCCCTTATTTTTCTCATATAAAATCATGATAAATTCCACTTTCCTTCACTTATGATCTGTACCTAGTCATTCAACAAATTCGTGAGCATCTTGTCTAGTTTGGAAAGTGATTTATGCACCTATGGGGGATTTTGACTAGTTTAGTAAGCCTTCCTTTGTACTGATTCGAATAAAATCCTAATTATTTTGAATCATTGGAGTATCTAAATCATAATAAGCCTTGATATATTTAATGATGGTTGATGAAAATTAATATCAACAATAGTTTATGTTATTCAACATATTCAGTCTCTTTGTTTAGTGTTTCTTGCATAGTTTTTAAGAAATTTTGTGAGTTCAATTGATCTAATGTTGGGATTAATTTCCACATAATAAACATAGGGCCTTCAAGTAGTTTGGGTGTTTGGATTCCAAAGGAGGCATGGACAGATAAAAAGGTAAACTACCCATTTCTGAGAAATTTTGGTTGTGAAGCATTTTTCCATATTAATAAATAAAATAGAACAAATCTTGAGGCTAAATCCAAGAAATGTACCTTTATTAGATACAGGGTTGATGATTTGGGTTATCACTTGTGGGATTATGAGAATCAACAAATCATTAGGAGTAGAGATGTAGTATTCAATGAAAATGTTATGTAAAAATATCAATTTTAGGGAAAGAAAGAGGAAAAGGAAAACATAAAGCACATAGTGCTTGATGAAATCAAAGAAAATGAAATTCCAAAAGCACCATAAAGCCAAGAGTAGTAGCAGGTACCTCAAACTACTACAAATTTAAGAAGGTCTACAAAGTTAAGTAGACCCCATAAACGATTCTCTCCTTCATTGTATTATTTATTGATGACTGATTCTGGTGAGCCAGAATGTTATGAAGAGTCAATGCTGGTAGAAACTAAAAAGAAGTGGGAGCAAGGCATGGATGAGGAGATGGACTCATTGGTAAGAAAATATACATGGGATTTGGTTGAGTTTCCTGTAAGAAAAAGGGTATTGTGCAATAAATGGGTTTACAGGTTGAAGGAATAAGATGGAGGTAAGAAGCGGTACAAGGATATACTTGTTGTAAGGAGCACAACAGAATTTCAACCCAAAATTTGACACCTTGCATGTCTAAAATTCGACACTTCTCTGTCGCATTTTTGACACATACACATTTTTTTGCCGTCAGTGGCATAACGTCAGATCTTCGAAATCCTACCAATGTGGGTCAAAGATCCGACACACCATGGTGTCACCTATTCGACCGTTTTATCTTCCAAAGTGTCAATCAAAACTTGCATAAACCGTCATAAATATGATGCCATTTGACACTTGAAGCATTGGCCTTCTGATGGACAGAAGTGTTGAAGGAATGGCGACGCCATTGGTATTTTTATCCAGAAAGTGTCGAATGTTCGATGCCATCAGACACTTGAAGATTCAGCCTTCCGACGGGGAAAGGGTTAGAGGCATGGCGAATTTGTCAGATATTCAACTCGGCCTGACACTTGAAGCATTGATTGTCTAATGGTCTGAAGCGTCAGAGTCATGACATGGATGTCAGATGGTTTCACCGAAGTGTTGGAAGAACATTGGAAAAGCGATGCCTGTTGATAGATTTAACAACAAAAAATTGAAATATTTCACTTAGTAATAGTGATTTGATAACAAGTGTGGGACGGGGAGTTGGTGGCTTACAGAGGAACTTCCTATAGCAAAGCGTTCAACCTTCCACTAGGATAAATTGTTGTACGTTAAAGCAGGCTCCTCCCAGGCACAACAACGATTTTGCATATGGTCCCTCAAGACAACGATTTGTCATGCATGTGGGCTCAAGATTTGGTGATTTGAGCAGTAATTTCCTTCCCCATCAAAGCCTATTTTCCTTCCAAACTAAATCATTGATCTTCCAATGCACACACGTCATCATGCACAACAATTTGCTTCTACTAATCTCACATAACTATTTAACTCTAGATGGCAAGTCCAGATTGGATGTTCATGATGTTTTTACTTGTCTTTGCTTCCAAAAGGAATAGTTACATGTGTTGGTGTCTATCTTCTATCAAAGACAACAATTTACCTTCCCAAAGCTAAATCACTATGTATCCTTTCTCAATTACCTTTCAAAGACAACGATTCCCTCTGTCGTTACTTAGACAACAAAATAGTGACAAGTGGATCCCTGGGAGAGGCTGGAAGTGCAGGAAAAACATTGATCTCCCTTATAACCCAATTTATCCAAATTTATCATGCATTTCCCTTTGTAATTTATTATATAGGATTTCCATTTTTATGCTTTGTGTTGCTGTTGTGTTTTCTACAAGCTAGGAGCATGAGTTTATAGCATCCAATCCTTTTGCAGCTAGTGAATCCTTTTATTTTCCTGGAGAGATGGCAACAGATCTTTTATGAAAGATTTATTTATAAGAATACCAATGATCAGTCTATCAATGCCTTTGATGCAGTGAATGGAGTCTATGAAGGCTTTGGATGCTAAAACAAATAGATATTGAAGTCGAGATATCTCACTGTCTAATAATAAAGTATTTGCCAGAAGAAGAGAAACTCTATAAGGCTTCACAGTTGCTTTTTACTACAAGCAAACATAATGTTCTATTATAACCAACATCGGTGGCTAATTATTAAGCACAATGATTACCATCTAACTACTTTGTATTAGCTATTATGCACGACGCAAGGAATTCCTTATTGTCTATGACTTCGTACAAAGAGGCAATCTTTAAGAGGGCCTTCATATTGAAGAGCATAAACCAATGATTCCATATAAAGACTGGTTTACAATGGCTATGTATTTGCAGGAGCATTAGATTGGCCCACTTTTGACAAGCAAAATGAAGCCCACGAAAAAGTTGATCACAAAAATAAATTGTATGTTTTTTCAAAGTTTTTGCTTAAAAATGCTACTCTAGCTTTGTTAATGCATTCTAATGATATAGGCTTGCCTATGGATTCACAGAGGAAACTTATCAAATATATGACTATTTCTTCTTTGGATTTATGGTAAAATGATGGGTGAATTCTAGGGTTTCATGCACATGCAAGATTGATGCTAGCATTGTTGGAAGAACACAAGCACAAGGAGGATCTAGGGTTTTCTTGGTTGCTTCATTGGTAAAGTTTGGTGAAATTATGCTTCCATGGATTGAATGGTGGTTGTAATGCTATGTTTTCTTTGAATTAGGGTTTTTTACCAGCTTTTGTCAACTTTTACATGTTATAAAACATCCTCTTGAAGGATTTTTCTCTTGTTTGTCCTTAGATCTCTAAATGTTTTACTAATTAGGATCCTCCAAAAAACACTAGAGGTTGTTTTTGGAAGTCCTAGTTGGTGAGGCTTAGGGAAATATTCCAAGAGGGAGGCTGATCACCATCCCTCATGGCCTTGAGTTTGAAGTAAATTTCACAAAAACCCTAAGATTTGTCATTTTGATCAAAATGTAGTATTTCATGTGTAAATATACACATTTGCGTGATTAGTGTAGTGTTAGATTAGATCTGCATGTTTATAAACTAGAAAACCTTAGAAATTTATAAAATTCAGTAATCCCAAAATAACAAAAAATTTCAAATTATAAGCCACCCTCAAATTTTGGTCTGCCTATTTAGCCCTAGATCCTCTAGTGCGTCACCTATCTTCTTGTCTACATCCACGAACTTGAGAAGCAACTTGAAAAAACCAATCAAAAGTCAAAGTTAGGGTTTCATATTTAACATGTTTCAGGGGTTGGGATAACTTGGCCTTGATCAAAGGTTACTTTATGCCTTACAACGACCCCATTTAACTGTTTAGTAGGGAAATTTAGGGACTCTTTCCTTATTGATTAGTGTTACTATCGTTTCTATCCCTAAAACCTATAAAAAAGGCCTACAAAATCAACCAAGTTAGGGTCATATTTGAGTTATGGGGAAATCTCAACAATATAATTGAATTCTTCCTTCCAAAAGCATTCTTTTCAGGCTAAGGAGTACTTGTATAAACCCTTAAAAGGATGGTCAACTCAGCTGGTAATTCATGTTGATATACAGTTAATCTAAATGATGATAATAATGCCTATGTGATGATACATGATGGTTGTTAATACTTACACTTGCTAGCTGATAAAATTGTCTACTAATGTTGATTTCAAAGAAAAGTGGTTTAAATGATAATACTCTGTTGGTTATGATTATGAAATAACTTTTTCTGCCCTATATCCTTGGTGTGGCTATGAAACACTTATTCTTTACAACAATAGCATATCGTGGATAGACCTAGAAAACACCACTAACTTATATAAGAAATTTACAAAAGATCAAAGGTATGCATGCTTTACCGATGGACCAGCTAGCAAAGAAGTTCCAGAATATGCAATAGAAACACAACCTCTAACACATAAACCTGCAACAAAATGTTCATAAAATGCCATCAATATTTTCATAAGATTCCTTAAGAAGCAATCATGTGCCCAATTGAATAAGATGGACTATATGCTGACATGTTGATTGATCATCAATGAGGAAGTCTCCCATGTCAAACTGAAGGAAATAGAAAAATCGATTTATTAGAGTATATTAATCCCATGACATACCTACTAGTAACTATATTGACTCATACAATTAACATGGTATGCATGTGTTTATCCTTAAACACAATCAATCTTAAACCTGGAAAACTAACATGATTCTATTACATACCTTCCAGTAACCGTTTCAAGTAATAGGAGCATATTGATTTTTACCCTTGAAGTGATTAGGATCAACACCACAAAATATCAGGGCTGCAAATGGGCTTTCTTCAATAAAAAACATATTTTCCTTGGGAAAGAACATCGAAACTGTTTCCAACAAATGTGGAAATGTTTCCTTAAGCGAAAATATGTCATACCAAATCCAGTAATCTATCATTCTAAATCAGTGAAAAATACTGATACTCTTTTTCAGGCCGTGGATGTTATACCAAAATCCTATCACCATCATGTGATAAGACCTTGGACATACCTACTTGCCCTGAATCCCAGCTCTTGGAGTGGAAACTCATGTTAATTATCAATCTTCCATGAAAATTCCGAGCACCGCACTTCCTCTGCTATCTAGCAGCGGTACCTTGTTCGCACCACCTATCCCTTGTTTCCCACAAGTGGTGCCACTACTTATGGCCCTTAGTCCATAAGCGTTTCTTACCAGAACCACTCTGTCATTGAAGGAGAAATGCAGTAGCCTGGGTAAAAAGGGAAAAAGAGAAGTTTCTCAAGGCTTCTAGATGATAAGCCTCGTGTCCTCCCTTATCCCTACCATTGTGGGTTAGTTGAGCTCGAGATACCTCATCCTAGGATCTTAGAGGCCACCTCACCCACCAATCTCTCACCCTACCCTATCCATTGAGCCTTATAAATACAAGCTGATATCCATGGTTGAGGGAAGAAATATTAAGGTATTGTTATGCTGTTGGATTGATCACTTGGCCCAAGACCATTTGGAGAGCATAGAGAGCTAGAGTCGGAGCTTATGGGGATGAGAATGCTTGGTTTCATGGAGATACATGTCAACACTAAGGCTTGGTTGTAAACTTCTTCACATTTCTATATTAATGCAAGTTGATATCTATCCCACATATATTGTTGTTTTTTTGATTTCACATGTATGTTGTTAGATTCCTTAGTCACTAACATGGATTAGTAGGTTATATTCTAGTAGTTTCGATATGTTTGCGTGTTGAATCTTATTGTAGGTACACAGGGTAATGATCGAAGCATCACATTCCAGGTATCTACGATGTCCAGGGAGAGTCTTCAACCTCTGTCCTCTATTTGTTATGGATCTAAACAATTCAAAATAGTGGAACACCTTGCTGTCCACAGGAGGTGAAATATTCCAGCAAACAAATCTGGCGACTCTGCTGGGGAATAGTGTATCAGTTGTTCTGATCTTCCTCAGTTCTGCAACTCTTGTCTGAATCCAGGCTCCTTCTTCAACTCTCTTCAGTTATATCTACTTTCTGACTTAGTCTATTTGGGTTTGAAACTTCCAGATCTGTTCAAATCTGATTCATCTTGACCTTTTATGCTCTATTTCCATACTCAATCTAGCAGTTTTCACCTTGATCTACTCTTTTTCTGACTTGATCCATCGTTCTCTTTGTGTTTTGGTCATCTACAGGGAACCGCGCCCATGCAGTGTACGAGGAGTGGTGCCACCGCCTGAATAGAGTGGGTAGCATGCGGTGCCACTGCCTGTAACCCATTGGTGAGAAGCGGTGCTGGGATAGAACCACCCTGTCAACACCAGAGAAGCGCAGTGCTAGGTAGGCATCATTCCAAGACCCTTTTTTCTCATTTTTTTTTTGCTTTTGTAAAAATTTGAGTTGTGTTGCTTTCAGTTCTACACTGTCAGACCTGTGTGACAGAATCTTATGATTGTGGTTTGAAATTTTATGGTTTAAGATTGGTTTGATTAGGAAATTCAAAGGCTAGATTATGCTTGTTGGTTGTGTCTGCGAAAGTATTTCTTGTTTTTGAAAAGATTAGGGTGTTAGTAAGATCTCTTTTTGTTTCTGTTGTATAGACTAAAAGAAAAACACTAGATTAGCTTCTAGGTTTCATTTCTTGTTTGCAGAGTAAACTTATTTTTCCTTCCTTTAAAAAAGAAATTTTTTGACTGAGACTAGGATATCATCATTGAGCGTTGGACATTGGTTCTTTGATTGGTTTCACAAGCCTTCAGGATCTTCATGATATTTCGTCTCTTATGCATTTAGAACTATCTCAATCAAAACAAAAAATATGGTAGTTTTAAGTTAGATTTGCTTATGTTTTGAGAAAATTGAAAAAATAGAATGCATTTGCATATAGTGTGCTTTGTGGTTTTTCTTTTAGGAAAAGAGATTCTTCCCCTTCTCATTGCCTTCAGAAAAGAGAAATCCATTTGGAAAAGTTATTTCTTGTCTTTGATTTGGTTTTCATGACTGTTGTTTGGAAATATTTTTGGTTTTGAAACAAAAGAAAATACTCTCTTTCCCTCCCGTAAGTAGGCATACTGAACAATAAAGTGAAATATTTGCACAAGAATATTGCATGGTTTTACTTTTCTGTCAAAACATCATGCATTCACCTAACCGTCCACTTTAAAATTAATGGTAGTTATAGGTTAAAATTTACGTAGCAATTGGAGTGATAGGTTAGAGACGTGTTCGGGCGTCGTTAAGCGTAGGAACTGTCATTATTTGTTAGTATTACATCCCGGGACTCGCATGGTTCTTCCATGTATCATCGGTATATCGAACGGCCTTTCACGTACCCTTGAGGTATATAGAAAGGTATTTCACGTACTTGATTGTATATCGAAAGGCCCCTTGTGTACTGTTAAGCATTAGACAACACTACTACGAATTCGAGCTCCAACACACTTTGAGTATATCGCGAGACCCCACTAGGATACCTTATCTATATGAGAAAAGCCCTTTGGTCGTCTTTCTTGGAGCCATACACCGAAAACAAAATTCTGGGAGATTACTACGCACGTACCCTCGAGGTATATTGTGACTGGCACCTTAATGACAATCCTGGTGAGAGACCTAGCGTTTTGAACTCCTCCTATCATTTTAAGTTTGCTTGTTTTGACCTATAGCCTGTGTAGGGAAATTTTTTGGTGCGTTTTCTAGATTTTCAGACCATAGGTTAGATAGGAACTGTACAAACTGGCTGAGTTAAGACAGTCTAGAAGAGTACATGGCTTGCCACCCAATTTTATTCCTGGTTCAAGAGAAAATCCCATGGAAGCTATCGATCAAGGAGCTGCTACCACCTCCCAAGTGGGAGATAATGTGGTTGCGGAAAGTGGAGTACCATATTCTTCACACTTGCCTCCCTTGGTCCAACAACCTTCTCAGGGAAATACCTCATTCCATTCTCCCATGGAAGGTGATGTTGACGATACAACCCTTCCGAATTTTGGTCCCAATGCTGCATTTTGGGATACCTCTATAGGACAGGCCATTGCCTTATTTAGCACCCATTTAAATTCTTCTAAAGATGAAGAAGAACGTAGGAAATACCGTGCTATCATTCTCCATGCACATGAGATTGATAAGCAAATAGATGAAATATTAGGCCCAACACCATCAGGTTCCACATCTGTTCTTGTGGGATATCGTTCACTTTTCGATTCTATGAGAACCATTGAACCGATTATAGATCATGCAGTAACACCACACAACCCAGGTTAAATTACCACCCCTATTACCTCTCATGTTACGTATGTTCCTAATCCTCCTAGGTCTTCTGCACCTGGGGCCCAACCCTCAATCCCCGTTTCATCAGTACCTTATAGTGCTAGGGGGAAACCCCTAGCATGACCTATGTTATCTGGCTTTGGAATTCTACCTAGTCAAGGGAAAACCTATAACATAGAACCATCTACATTTTATGTCCCTCCCTCCCATACTAATGCGGTGAATCCCCCATCCAGTTCAGGTCAGCCCTTGGGGGCACAACTTGTAACCATTCATCCTTCTGGAGGTTATGGTTATCAAATACCTATAGGTAATCATCCACCCAATCCTACAAGAATTCCTTATGCTGGAATTCCATACCCTAGTAACACTTTTACGCCATGGGGGCAACCCAATTGGTCTTTCATGCTAGCTACGGGGGGGATACCTATACACACTGCGGGAGGTGCCAGAGGACTGCCTTATGGAGGTCCTCCTCCTGGGGGACCTAGTGGTCCCAGAGGATCTGGAAACTTTCCTCCTTATGGTCCTAGTGGTCCTAATGGTCCTGGGGGGCCTGGTGGATTTCAACCTTATGGCTCTGGAGGGTCTGGTGGCCCTTCACCTAGTGGTTCCGGAGGCTCTGGAGGTTTACCTCTTGGTGGCTCTAAGGGGTCTGGTGGTTCACCTCCTAGTGGTCCTGGTGGTCCTAGTGGTCCTGGTGAACCTGGTGGTCCCGGTGGCCTTGGTGGTCCTCCTCTTGGAGGCCCTAGCGATCCTAGTGGTCCTGATCCCAGAAATCAACCCCCTGCGTGCATATTTTCCGGTAGTTCTTCATTACAACAACCTATTTTTCAGTCAACTTATGGTCCTACTGGTAATTATATGCCATATCAATATTTACAGTTGCCTTTCCTAGAAAATTTGGACTTGCCTGATTTTTCCAAGTTGATTAATGACCCCATTCGACATAATCCCTCGTGGCCTCCCATTCCTATAAAGTTACCATCGGATATCCTTAAATTTGATGGGAAGCAGGGAGATGATCCAAAGAACCATGTCATGACATTCCATTTGTGGTGTTCTTCGAAATCCCTCATGGATGATTCTGTTCGGTTACGACTCTTTCAACGAACTTTGACTGGTACAGCCGCGAAGTGGTATATTGAACTCCCACAACATTCGTTTGTGGATTTTGGCTCGTTGGCTACCATGTTTCTCACACACTTTCAGCTCCTTGTTCATTATGAAATGGGCACTGATATTTGAACTTCTCTATGACATAACACCTCCACCCACATATCCGATCATATTCATGAGTGGAGAAGGCAGAGAGGGCTTATTTAGGCTCCTATTCTAGATCAGTTACTAGCTGATTGGTTCACTAAATCCTTTTTGCCTCCTATTTCCTGATATGTGGCTATGAGCGGTGTCATTACTAAAGAGCAGGATATTAGTCGAGCTCAGTACCTAGACTTGGTCTATTCCCAGTATGGAACTCTTTATGACCTGATTCCTCAAGCCCCTCTCCCCAGCACCGATCCTGCCAAGCCACCAACAGAAGTACCTATTGATGGGATTGTTGGTTCAATCCAGTCCCCACTAGTAGCGAAACCTGCCAAGCAACCCTAAACTACCACCCCTACTCCTTTGACTCCTAAGGTTTTCGCCGAGGTCAATTCTATTCAAAGTACTCACACCTAGGGTAATAATAAAAAGAAAGGTAAAAATAGAAATAAAAAATCTAGAAACCAACAGGAGACTCCAAGACCAACCAATAGTGATAACGACAAAAGGAAAAGGAAGGAAAAATATCCCTGTATGCTATGCAGAGGTGACCACTTTTCAAAGGAGTTTCCTCATCGGGACGAAATCTCCCAGTTTCTGAAGTCCAATTCCGCACTTGCAGTACTTACGGATCCTTTTCCCTCTCAATAAAAACTGATAGACCACATGTCTAAATAGGGTAACTCTAGTTTGTCAGAGGAAATTTGTATGATTTTCTCAGATACCATCAATTTTCAAACTTGAAGTCAGAATTATGACAAACCCATAGAAAAGAAAGAATATCATTCTTCATCAGGGAAAGCTCCCTCTACTAGTTCTCCTGAATCCTGGTCTACCGTCCCCTTATCTATCGAGAAGCCTACTCTCGACATGATTTTGCGCCCACCTAAGAGTACTCTTCGGAAGGTTATCTTTAATCCCAATGCCCGAGCCACTCAATTTTATAATGTGGTGGAAGATCTAGCTTAGGCACCTTGTGTGATGTATACCTTAGAGGTACTCCAAAATTTCCCTACACAGTGTAAAAAATTGTTGACAGCATTAGGAGCTTTAGACCTGGATAATACTAAATTGATTCATTTCAATGTTGAGAACTATAAGCCTAGATTACCGCATAAACTTGCTTCTCATATCATTACAAAATTAGTGGGAAAGAATTTTTTTTGAACGGTACTAGATGAAGTAGCTTCGACCTCGATTTTGTCTCTGACTTGTTGGAAGGTTCTCGGCTCTCCCAAGCTGGTCACATCACCCACGACCCTCAAGGCCTTTGACAGATGGGGTTTCCAACCTGATGGTCTCATATCATCCCTAGCGGTCGAGCTGGGGGGAAAAACCATTTCCATCCAAGTAGAAGTGGTAGATGCCCCTTTAGATTACAACCTCCTTCTAGGAAGAAATTGGTTCTATGCCATGACTACTGTTGCATCAACAGTATTCCAAACAGTCCAATTTCCGCATCTAGGGAGAATTGTTACTATTGACCAGCTTGATTTCTGTACATCAGATGTTACTACCTCCATGGCTAATAACATCCCCATGTTAGGCCAGTCCCCTCCTCCTTACCAGTCGATTGGGGTAGGCATGTTGAAGGATTCATCCCTTATGGGGATTTTTCCATCCACTCCTCCTAGCATGGATACCACGACAGTCCATATGATGACCTCCTTTGATTATGAGACTAAGGGTAAACATGTTGTTAAATCCACCTCATTGAGTCCACATGAAGCTATGTCTGACACCATTCAAACCTTTTTTGATGACCACATGGATGACCTTCATCTAGTGGCTTCAGATCCTTACCATTTACTGTACTAGTTAGAACCTTCTCTTCTCATTCTAGATTCTCTCTCTGATAATTTTCCTTTCGATGAGTCCATTATGGAGATCATGAATACACACGAGCCCATTTAGGAGGATCACCATCATAGATCCATGTTCCTCCCGAACACCAGTTTGGTTAGTCATGAATTTGCATCCTTGTTTCCTACTGATATTGTCAACATTCCCCAAAGTCCTATATTGCTGCAAGATACAGATTCTGAAGGAAACCTTTGCAACATTACTCAGACGAACCTGATTGACATATCAGCCAAGCCTGATAATATCGAGCATGTTCATGTTGGGAAGAACTACTCGGTAGATGAATCTGAAGCATATAAGGCACTTTTAAAGGAATTTCATGATATTTTTGCCTGATCCTATGAAGAGATGTCGGGGATTGACCCATCCATTGTGGTCCATGAGATTAAAACCTACCCCACGGCTAAACCTATCAGGAAGAAACTTAGGCAAGTCCATCATCTGGAGACCGCAACTATTAAAGCAGAAATTGAGAAACTTCTCAAAGATGGGTTTATTTATCCTGTACCCCTGACAGAATGGGTATCGAATGTTGTCCCTGCCAATAAAAAGCAGGGCACCATTAGAATCTGCATCGATGTTAGGGATTTGAACAAATCTTGTCCCAAGGACAACTTTCTTAGTCCACACATCGATCAAATTATCGACAACTATGCTGGAAGTGTCATCTTTTCAATCATGGACGGCTTCTCTAGCTATAATCAGATTGAGATATTACCCTCTGATCAGCATAAGAAGACATTCATTTGTCCATGGGGAACCTTTGCATATAAGAAGTTACCTTTTGGCTTGAAAAATGCTGGAGCCACATTCCAGCGTGCGATGTCCTATGCGTTTCACGATATTAAACATATTGTTGAATTGTACCTTAATGACCTCCCTGATCATTCACAACGACGGGAGGACCACCCTGGTCATCTCAGAGACATATTCCTGAGATGATGTCATTATAATATATGGCTCAATCTGCATAAATGTGTTTTCTGCATTGAGACAAGACTTCTGCTAGGATTTGTGGCATCCAAAGATGGCATTCAGATCGATCCTTTGAATATTGCCGCTATTTTAGATCTACTAGCCCCAACTAATATCCTTGAACTCCAAAGTTTGTAAGGGAAGGAAAACTTTCTCCACCGTTTCGTCTGCAATTTCGTAGAGAAAACACATGGTTATATGTGTCTCCTCAAGAAGAACACTCTATTCTTCTGGGATGACCAGGCCCAACGTGCCTTTGATAATCTCAAGCACGCTCTGACTCATTCACCCATGATACACCCCCCATATTATTCAAAGGACTTTCTCTTGTATATTTCTGCCTTCGCTACTACCATCGCCATGGTTTTAGTGTAGGAAAATCTCCACAGTCAGGAGCACGTGATTTATCACGCCAGTAAGAATCTTATGGATTCCAAAACCAATTATTCACATGTGGAAAAGTTAACATTAGCCATGGTCATTGCTGTACAAAAGTTTCATCACTACATTCTGCTCTACACTACCACCGTATTGGCAGACCAGAACCCAATGTATTACAACCTAACTCATTAGGTGCTCAGGGGAAAATACTCCCGCTGGATCGTCATCCTTCAGGACTTTGATCTGGAGTTTGCTAAGGCCACATCAAAGAAATCCTTGGTTTTTTCTGAGATTATGTGTGATCTTCCCTATGCTTCGACATAATCTGAGCCCAATGATTCATTTCCAAATGAATTCCTATTCTTGATTAGAACTACTGATCCTTGGTATGGAGATTTGCTGATTTATCTCCAAACACAACGATTTCAGTCGCATTTATCTCGCGAAGATCGTCGCCGTATCTGTCACCATGTGAAATACTATCTCATCCTGAATGATACCTTGTATAGACATGGGATTGACTCTATTCTCCGGCGATGCCTCACTCATGAGGAGGCTGAACATGTGTTCAGTGATTTCCACTCTGGAGCATGTGGCGGTCATTTATCTAGGATGGCTACAGCCTAGAAAATCCTTCGGACTGGCTATTTCTAGCCTTCTATCTTCAAACACTGTCATGAGTCTGTTAACAAATTCCCACCTTGTCAACACTTTTATCCTAAAAAGTGCACCCATCCTGCTCCACTACATCCCATCATTACCATTGGCCCATTTGCCAAATGGGGAATTGACTTCATGCATTGTAAGCCTACCTCAGCCAGGGGGCATGGTTACATCATCGTAGCCGTTGATTATTTCACAAAATGGGCTGAGGCTATGCCTACATATGTAGAAGATGGTAAGAATGTCGTTTTCTTCTTGTTCAATCATATCATAGCTAGATTTGGAGTTCTGCAATCCATCATTATTGATCACGGATCCCATTTCCATAATTAGATGATGGAGGAACTGAGTGACAAGCTAAGTTTTCGCCATGAAAACTCTATTCTGTATTATCCACAAGATAATGGTCAGGTAGAGGTCATTAACAAAGTTTTGAAAACCATGCTTCGTCGGATGGTTGGAGATTATAAATCCAACTGGCACCACGTTCTTTTCTTTGCTCTGTGGGCTTATCGGACTTCTGTGAAAACGACTACTGGTTTCACGCCATTCCAGCTTGTCTATGGACTCGAAGCTATCTTGCTGATCCAATGTCAGATTCCATCCTTACAACTTGTCATCTAACTTCTCCCAGACACTTCCATAGAGGAAGAAAGATTTTTGGACTTGAGTAACCTTGACGAGACTCAGAGAGATGCTGCCTTGGCTAATGAGGCACATAAGAAACACATCAAGGCGTAGTATGATAAATCTTTCCAACCTCATGTCTTTAATGAGGGTGACCTAGTATTGACTTATGACCAGAGATATGAAAAACTAGGGAAGGGTAAGTTTGAATCCATGTGGTACGGACCTTTCATTATTTCTAAGGTGTTAGAGAAAATAGATTACGAGCTTGTTGATTATGATGGAATCCCTTTTAAACCTCGCAATGGGTTGTACCTGAAAAGGTACTATGCCTAGGTATTTCTTGGATAGTATTTTGTATATATGTATATTGATTGACTTTCAGCGTGCTTTTAGTATTTTCAAGATGGTTTTGAGTTTAGTGTTCGCATCTATTTATACCATGTTTTGGTCATGCAGATGGATTTCTATGGCTTCGCTAATGGTTCTTGCCACCACAACTTGAATCTTTCCTTGGCTGCTTGGGTCCTCTATTCCCCAGCTGAAGATTTGGTCATTTGAGGAGCGGTTTGTATAGGTCCCGCTACTAATAACATCGTCGAGTATGAAGTAGTCATCGGTCTTCTGACTAAAGCTACCTCCCAGGATGTTCATGATCTAGTAGTCTTGATGGACTCACAACTCGTGGTTTTCCATTTAAACCATGTCTACACCATTAGGAACTTGGTGCTCCTCCGCCTCTTCCAGAGAGTACGTTTGCTAGAAAGATCATTTGAAACCATCACCTACAGGCATATCCCTAGGGAACATAATGTAGTTGCTGACTCATTAGCTAATTACATCCTCGAATGGCATATTTCCCATTCATGACATTGAAATCAAACATGGTACATTGTAAATAAACATTCAAAGACACATAAAACTCATAGAAAATGCATTTTCCATTTGAAACATATAAACACCATGTAAAATTCTGTATATATATATACAAAAAGTTTACAAAAAATAGGTCCCGAGACCTCATCTGAAGCACATAGGATTTCAGGCAAAATCATCATACAAAATCCTAAAGCTGTCAGCTTTCAGTACATATCTCATACACTAGTGGTACTCCTGGTAGCACATCACTGCTCGAGCTACTTTTCGTAGCAGCATACTGAATCAACCCGGTACTCCTGCTATGGATCTCTGATACCTCATCGGGAGGTCATCAATATCAGCATCTGGGATATCCAAGGTCAACCTCTCCAGGTTCTCCTCCAGCTCCCCAGTGATATCATCACCCTGTGGTACAAAGCGGGCTCCAACTCGCCTATCCAGTGGAGATGCTCCTCCAGGTCATGCTGCTCCTACATATGCATGAGAATATACAGGTCTCGTCACTTAACATAAAAAATATAAAACATAAAAAAACATAAAAAAATTTCATCCATTTTAGGGTTTCTTGCTTCTTACCAATGTCACCCCACTATCTACCAGGTGGGAGTGGTAGGTCAGGATCTTTGGTGAAGTCCGTACCTGCGTAAGCATAATCCTCAACCATGAGGATCTGATCTCAAAGCCATCTGAAGAATGGGTCACCGAACTTCACCCTTCCCATACCCACTCTTGTGCGAGCCATGACCTGGACCCACCTCAGCATACAGGGGTCCCATGCTCTCAGACTCTGAAAGACCACCTGAGGTCTCATATGTGGAACCCACTTGAAGAAGAAGTAGGCTTAAATCGAACCAAATCCAAACTTCTTTAGCTCTCCCTGCCGACACTTAGTCAGCTGATCTTTGAAGATTGGAAGCATATCTTCCGCCCAGTTGAACACCGTGGGTGCCATGGACTTTATGGCGTACAACATGTGTGCCCTAGAAGCCTAGTGCACACCCTGACTCCCGAACACCCTCTACATGGTAAATAGGATGGTCTATAGGGACCTATCCATCACTGCTTTGATGGGGATCTTCTTCCCTGATGGACCCGTCCCTGGTGCACAGTGACGATCTATAATCTCTTGAGTGGTAAACTCACCTCCACGGGATCCTATTAGTGAGATGGGGGCGCTTTGTCTTGAGAGACCTATCAAGAAGTAGATGTCCTCTACTTCCACTGTAAGAATATGGGCCCACACCTTGAAATACTGCTGCTCTAGATTCCACATTTGCAGTATGTGTTCTAGTAACCGCTCATGTGACACCATGCTTGGGGTCCGGAAGAACTTCAGGAGCCCACAGTCCCGTAATGCGGTAATACAACCCACATTTATCTCAACGGCAACATCCTCATTGTCATGCATTCTTTCTTTCCATATCACCATGTTTTGAGCAACCTAGACCTACCAAAAACAATCATAGTATGCATTAGAATCATCCCTAATCATTAAAAATCAAAGGAATGAATTTATATTACTCATACTATTAGTTTATTTTCTCCACGTCCGGCACCGCCTATGCATCATTGGAGACAGGTGGTGGCATCGCCTGTCAACTATGTTAGAGGCGCAATTCTCGTGTAGTACTGTGTATCCCGCAAGGGGTAGCCACAGTGCCTACTTTGAAGGTTTTAGGGCTTGCCATATGAGCCCAAAACCCCATCAAAACTCAAAATAAATACTATGAAATGAAAGAGAAGGGTCGTAACTGTTACCTACAACTGACGATGCTGAAAACGGACGGTGGAAACTCCCGGTATCAGCTGCTGAAGATCTGGCTAGGAAAATGCTCAAAGTGCTCTCTGCTATAGGTAAATAGTGAAATGATTTGATTTTTTACTATTTACATGACTTATATAGGCATTTTTGGGTCTGACATACTATAGTTTTTATATAAAATCATATTTTAGTCAAAGCTTATTTGTCGTAATCCCTTAATGCTAGTTATGAATGTATTTAACACTTGTTTTGAGTCGATTGTAGGATAAGAGAACCATAGTAAGAAGCTTTTGGAAGTTTGTTTATGGCTTTTTCGCACTTTCATAAAACGAAAAAGGTCGATGGGAGTTTATTACGACACTTTGTCATGCTCGTTAAAATATAGTATCAAAGGTCCGAGTCCATTTCAGTTTCTTTCCAGGCTTGTAAAAAACTAACATTGTGTAAAGAAGCGTCATGGAGTCTTATTTTCACCTCTTTTTCAGACTCCTTAAACATTAAAAGATTGTCGAGTCCGTTTCTGATTGTTTCCAGGCTCGTAAAAAATGACATTGTGTAAAGAAAGCTCATGGAGTTCTCTTTAAACCCTTTTCAAGCTCCCTAAATATGAAAAAGATTGTCAAGCAATCTTGTCTTCTTCATGCTCATTAAAGTATTTGAAGAGTCGTCCATCCAACGATAGGTTATCTCTTTTTTGGTTTGGATAGGACTATTTACGAAAAAGGAACACTCCAGCCAATCATGACTGGAAGAGTTATCTAAGGTATGATTTTACACTTTTTCAGGCTTTAGGGACTAAATCATACGTCAAAGGACCCCTTTGGAGTCTTCTTCCGTATTCGTTCAGACTCTCTAAACATGAATGATATCAAGTTTTCTTTTAGTGGACTCATTAAATTAAACATTGAGAGACCCATTTTGGGGACAAACCCCTCCTCTCTCAGGTTCATTAAATATATGAGTCTAGGCTTGTCTTCTGGCAAGCTATATTGAGTGTTTGTTACCCTCTTTCAACTCGTAAAACCAAAAAGAGGTACTCATCAATCATGATGGGGGGAATGGGAAGGGAATCATTTTGAAAATAATGGTAGTTGTTTGTCATTACCTTTGAGCATGGCACTTGTCTACACATCATTTCAGTCAATTGGGTATTTAGCTGATCTCCGTGACGATCCACTTTCATGAGTCATGTCACTCCTTTGAGTCTTTCAAAATAATGCATTGTCCACTGTCGCATTGTGTGTCTGTCCTGTCTAATCATGCTTCCAAGTCTTTTTTTCGTGCCGCCTGATGTTCAAAGGGAATTTTAAGAAGTTTTACCTCTACAGTCTACACAGTCGTTGTGTCAGTATCTTTGAGTCAGTCATATGGTTACTACATTCACATAATTCCAAAACTATGTTTCGAGTTCCGTGTCGTCGATGTGGGATTCATGATGGACCTCCTTCGACGAGACTATTCCTATCGACATCAACTCATCATCCAAGAAATAGTCTTAGAAACAATATTTAGTACCTTGAGATCTGTATGCCTTAATGACAGATTCTCTCGCTCTCGACACAGGTTCACATCATTGACCTTTGATCGATAGAATCGACTGGGTGTTTGACATCAGGACATCTATTTGCACTCAATATATTGTACTAGGGTACCTTGGGAATCATTGACATCAATGGTGATCTCCCTCGCACTTGTTAATGGTTCACATCATTGGCCGGTAATCAAGTGGTTTCTACCATGTTCAACTTCAGATCATTGTAATCACATGGATAAAATCATACTTTGTAGAAGACGAGATGAAGAACCTGGGTATTTGTTTAAGAGCACTCATTGATTTTCCCCAAGTTGCAATGGAGTTTTTTATATCTAGCATGGATCTACATTTGTATGGTCATGGATATGCTCAAATTTGCGGCTATATGACATAAATCTACATTGTATGTCTGGTAGCTATGGCCAAGTTTGAGTCGTCTATCACATGGATCTATGTTGTATTCTAGTAGCCATGCTTGTTTATTCCTCTCATGGATCTGCCTTGTATTGGTCTACAGCCATGAGTTTGGTTACTTGCGTCTATGAGTCAACATACTGATGTACTACAGATGCCTACTGGACAACATGCTCCGATCGAGCTAACATTTTCATCTCATGGCAACGACTTGTTCTCTCAAAGCTCTCGTTTATCCTATCCCTATAAGACTCATGCTTTGGGGGGCATCCTGTTATACCAAAATCCTGTCACCATCATGTGATAAGACCTTGGACATACCTACTTGCCCTAAATCCCAACTCTTGGAGTGGAAAATCATGTTAATTATCAATCTTCCATGAAAATTCCCAGCACCACGCTTCCTCTATTTCCCAGGAGCAATACCTTGTTCGCACCGCCTATCCCCTGTTGCCCACAAGTGGTGCCACCGCTTATGGCCCTTAGTCCATAAGCTTTTCTTACCAAAACCACTCTGTCATTGAAGGAGAAATGCGGTACCCTGGGTAAAAAGGAAAAACTGAGATAAGTTTCTCGAGGATTCTAGATGATAAGCCTCATGTCCTCCCTTATCCCTACCATTGTGGGTCAGTTGAGCTCAAGATCCCTCATCCTAGGATCTTAGAGGCCACCTCACCCACCAATCTCTCAACCTACCCTATCCATTGAGCCTTATAAATACAAGCTCATATCCATGGTTGAGGGAAGAACTCTTAAGGTATTGTTATGCTGTTGGATTGATCACTTGGCCCAAGACGATTTGGAGAGCATAGAGAGATAGAGTCGAAGCTTATGGGGATGAGAATGCTTGGTTTCATGGAGATGCATGTCAACACTAAGGCTTGGTTGTAAACTTCTTCATATTTCTATATTAATGCAAGTTGATTTCTGTCCCACATATATTGTTGTTGTTTGATTTCACATGTATGTTGTTAGATTCCTTAGTCATTAACATGGATCAGTAGATTATATTCTGGTAGTTTCGATATGTTTGTGTGTTGAAGCTTATTGCAGGTACACAGGGTAACGATCGAAGCATCATATTCTAGGTATCTACGACATCCAGGGAGAGTCTTCAACCTCTGTCCTCTATTTGTTTTGGATCTGAACCATTCAGACTAGTGGAACACCTTGCTGTCCGCAGGAGGTGAAATATTCCAATTAACAGTGGATACCTCTAGAAGATTGCCCGAAAACAACAAAAATAAACAGTTTTTATAACTTAACCATTCAAACAATGCCTTCTAGAAATAAAGTAGCAAATAGATCTTTATTTTTTTAAGCAGATCTCAATACTTTGTTACCATAATTATCAATGTAGTCATTCTTCATTTGTATTCCAGAGTTGAGATTTTTTCTCTAAGTGACCACTTTAAACTCGGTGATAAATTGGAAGTAATACAGAAAGATATATATGCCTAATAAAAAATTGGCACAAAGAATACTTTGTAACAAATTAGCAATTAAGAGTAATAAAGTGCACAGTGATGTTGGGGTGAAAAGTTACAATGGAAAATGAAAATACCAATGTGTACCATGCCCAACTCATAACCTACAGGGATAACAAGAAATATAAACATAGGTTTACCACTGCACAATCAACCATTAAAGTTGAACAAGATATGAGATTAAGAAACAAATTACAAAACTACTCGAGAAAGATAAACTGGGGCAGATAAAAATATACTCATGCGGAATAATAGGGAAACAACGCTTCAGATACCATTTTCCTCACAAGTCTATCTATATTTTTTTGTCTTTTGACCTTTCATATTCCCATCAAACTCAAATGCCTATCAAATTTCTTGTAATGAAATGCCTACATTTAATTTTGTTGTCCTAGCTATATGGTATTGGTAAAGTATTACTAAGGGGCTAGTTATCATGATAAATCAAAATATTTAAGGTAATTGTTTAGAATAGATAGAGCAAAGTTTGCCTCTATGTATGGTAATCATCATCATCAACTAAATGTATGTGTGTGCACATGCATAAATACCCAATACACTGCTCAATCAAACAAAAGAAAACATAATTATACCTTGATTTGTGGATCTTCACATTGTCTTGTTATGCTTTACCTTTCAAAACATCATTCAACATTCTTCATTTTTTTTCCTGTTGCAATAGTTTCATGTTAGGACCCATCAAATATATTTATTTTTGTTTATGAAAATAACAAAACCAATCTAAATAAATACAATTCTATTACAATGTAAATTACAATACTATTCAACTATTCAAGTAAATTAATTGTTAAGAATATATCACGAAACATGGATAACCAAAAATACTATGTATATAAGGCCATTGATCTAATCAAAACTCCATTTCTCGCCTCTTAACTATGGAAATGTTTCTCAATGCTATCTGTAACAAGTTCTAATGGAGGAGTCAAATAACAATAGTGAAAATTACACAGTAAAAATATAGAAATAGATGTTTTTTAATGTATTCTTCCTTACCATTCATTGAGATCCTCTCTGTTTCGAGAATAATTTAATATTCTCTACTAAACAGGACCAACCATGTGAATATCAAAGCTCTTATGGCCCCTCCCCCCCCTCACATCACTCTCAATTCCCCAAACCCAATGCCTATACTTGCAAATAACAATTTATTTCACTATTTCACAATGCAAATAACAATGCATCTACAATGCAAATTATTTCTCTCAATAGTTGAAAAATGCTTTCATTAAATCATTCTTTAAAACATTCATTAAACCATTCAATCATTCAACAGCTGAAAAAACCATTCATTAAACCATTCATTAACTCATTCATTAAAACATTAATTTAGTCAATGGAAGAGAAAAAAAATCAGTAAACCATTCGGTAAAGAATTCATTCACGAAACAGAGGAAAAAACCATTAATTTTTTTTTTATAAATAAGAATTACTCAAAATTTGTTTAGTTACTTCCTTTTTACTTTTCTTATCTTTAAATATTTAGTTAGAGTCACATCTTCAGGAATCTGATCATCAGTGTCCCTACTAGTCTGTTCACAAGGTTGAACTTCAGGTGAGGGGCGATGAATTTCTGCAATAATGTAAAAATATTTCATTAATATATTTATATTTTGATAAATACGATTAATTCATTTAAAAAACATTACCAATGTGTGTTTTTTACTTGCCATGTGCACATCAACATGTTCAACATTATCTCGTACTGGCACAACCTGTTCTGTGTTATGATATGCAACTACATGCTCTGTAGTTGAATTGTGTAGAATTAGAATTAATGTTCATCATATGCAATGGTCTATAAAAAAAAATAGCACATTAATAAATTCATTACCAGGATGAGAAGCATGATCTTTGTTTGGTTGGTCATGTACTACATCCTCGACATGAACGGGATCATTAGTTTCCTGCACAAAAAGGAATAAATAATTTATGTTAGTTTATTTATAAGGAACAAATTGCATGAGCATTAATAAATTATCATTAAAATATATAGTTTTCACATACCTGGGCACCAGATGGGTCAACAGAAGATCATGCAGTATTCCTAGACAAGCTTCTTCGGTGTTCAACAATGGCGTCAAAGCCCTATTCGAAGCCAAGCTTCATGTAATACGCACTGGGAAATTCTTTGAACCGGTCGGCCTTCATATTTGCATGATGTCATTAATTTTAAATACTTTCATCAGAACAAAACAAAAATAATAATCTGTATGATATTTGGATGTAGATTCGGGTTTTGCGATACTTACATATCGGGCCGCCAAGTTGGAGTAACCACCAGGCCCAAGCTTGTTTTGGCCAATTTTTTCAATTCTTGCCTTTGTGACCTTAGATGTGTTCGAGAGCCTAATTAAGTTTTTAAATACATTAGTTGATGTACCAAAATTGATATAAAAACTAGTAATAATAAGGCTTACGACTACATTTTGGAATGTATTGCATACCTCCCTGTTCCACCTGGTGGTATCTTTCTTGATTTTCTTAGGCCCTTCTCTTTTCCATCTTCCACTAGGGCTTTTCACTCCATAGATGGAATCATTGGAGGGCACTCATACCTAGGGTTATTTTCTAGGTGAACCCTATATTGGTCTTGCTCAATCTTTAGTTGTTTTCCAGCCTTCTGTGGTACCTTCGATGTATCGAAGGTATCTTTTCCGAACAGACTAACCAAGCGATTAGTCAGATCATTATTTAAAGCTTTTGTCTACTTGTTCCACATTGTGCGTATGGTAGGCCCAAAGATATCCAAGGCCAAATCATTCATATGTTTATAAAATATATCATTTCTTGCAAAACATTATTGCCATCATTAGTCAACATTAGAAAATATTATCGGTATATTAGACACAAATTATAAAAAATAAATTGAAAATCTATAATGACCTGGAATCCTCTCTATCTTTATTGGAACCAATTATTCATTCACTAAAAATGTACACTTTATTGAACCAGTGCTAGTCACACGAGAATATCCAGGAAATTCTTCCACATCTCTATCTAGCCCTGCATCCACCCCTTCTTCTGCAGCATCTGTTGTGGGTGGGGAAACATTGGCTGTACTCTCCGCTACCCTTGGCGGTGTCGCAGAGCATGTTGCTAATTGTCCAGTGGACAATATGGGAGCAGTATGTGGTGTGCATGGAGTGGTTTGGTCACTGGGACCAACATTGCCTTGACCACAACTGATAATCTCCATAGCGCACTGTAAATTCAAACCATTGTATTATAAGTTCAACAGCATATAAAATCAAATATTATAAAGTTTTTATAAATGAATTTACATTTTTATTCGATAACTTACGTCCACTTGTTTATGTTGCCGTAACAACAATTGAATCCTTTGTTCGAGCCCTTCTGTTAGTGGAACTGCCAATGTCAGATGAATAAATTCCTCATTTTGTTTTTCCATTGTCTTTTGTAGCACCCTCAATGGGTCTGCAGATTCTCTAATTTCACTATCTCTCATCAACCGAGAGACCTCATTCTGTAAAGAGTTTTGAGATGCCATTTGATAAACGGAATCCCCTGTCTGTAATTGAAATATATAAAAAAATGCTTAGTCTTTGAAAATATAGTGTGCGCAAATAATTATATTAGGGATTACATCTAGGATTACCTGACGCCTAGATGAGGGCGTGGTTTGATCAATAGATGGGGATTTACCTCGATCAACCACCTGCAAAAAAAGTAGAGAACATTACCACAATGAACTCAATATGTATAAGGTAAGAAATACAGAACAAAAATAAACACTATGCTACATGTTTTATATGTGTACATTTTTGAAGTATTTAGAATGTGGAATTACATTTAGGTTTATTGGTTGTCTCGAGGCTCCAGTCATCTGATCAACAGCTAGAGACTTTCCCTGGTCAATCTGCAAAAAAGGTAATAACATTACCATCATGAACACAACCATAAAAATGAAAGAATACATAAAAAAATAAACATAATGTGTCATGATATACATTTTTACGATTTTAAAGTATTTGAAATGGAGAATTACATTCATGTTTGGCTGTTGCCTTGATGCTGTAGTCGGCTGATCAATAGCCGGTTGGCTTCCCTGATCAATACTCTACATGGAAAATAAATAATATTATATAAACGAACCTAATATACTAATGAAAATACATAACAACGTATCTGTATGTCCATCCTAAATTTAATATTACATTGGCAATATCGATGTATACCTACTTCCTTGACTCAGATCGGCAAACATCTACGGAGATGGAGGTGCCCCTAAGAGAACCCTGCATCAAAAACATACTAAAAGTTACATAAGGAGACATGAAAAGTAGATAATTTCAGTTATATGCTAACAAAAATTCCTATAGATGTTAAAATAATTAATAAAAGGGTGGTTAAATTGTTTGTTGTACCATAACCATACTAACATTGTTTGTATTTACATGATTCAAATTGTAATCAATAAGCAGTTCTTCGCTAGCAGCTATTGATTTAATTGTACATACAAAGACACGGTTTTCTTCACGCGACTCAAATATGCAGTTGGGTTTCTTTAATGTAGACCCTGGTTGTGTACTATTTATAAACTCCGCAATATTACCGATTGTTTTTGGCCTTCCTTCCATGTACATTGTTGCTCCTTTATTTTGAGCTTTGTCTTTCAGTTGTATATAATTTGTCGACAACTCATATCTATGCATACTTCATGTATATTGGAACAGGCGCATCCAATCACTGTAGTTGTAATAGGATCCAACATACTCCATCAATTATGTACATCTACTGTATCCAACCTTTATGCCGTCCATGCAAAACAACCCCAATCCATGCAATGAGGATGGTGCAATTCTATATATCCTCTCATTCACACAAAAATCAGTGTTTACTTTAGGAATATCACTAGGCACCCATTGTTTCACTAGGTGTTGGTACCTTAAGGGCACGTTGATGTCTCCCACTGTCTCATCATCATAGGAATATGACCCCCTCCTTGGAGAAAAAAATTCATGCGTTTGTCGATTTTTCTTCTGATCTTCTGACATCTAGTTGATCTAGCCCGTGTAGACCTACTGTATGTCTCATTTTCCTCTAGCCTTCCCAAAATCCCTTCGCTGGAGGAAGATAGGTCTGACAAATACCTGTTTGGTTCTACCTGCACCATGGCCAAATTTTTTTTTTGGCATAAGCATAGCAAAATACCAGCAAAAAAACATGGAAAGACTTGTAAGAAAAAAAACTTGGAAAGACTTGTAAGCCAAAAACTTGTTAAAGAAAAAGCTTGTCAAGAATGAGTTTGGTTAATAGGTGTGGGAATTTGGTAGCCCTAAGAATTCTAATGTATGCCCCTCTTTTAACTTATTGCTTGCATTTCCTTTTGCTAACATGAATTGGGTAGGCTTCATAAGATTCATATGTATGCTTGTGGCCATCGTAATTTAGCCTTTCAACATTGTCAATCTTGAGACGATATGTTATGCATATGCACCACATATAACACTACAATTTATGCCAATATATGTCTATACAAAACCTAGAGGTTCTCCTTTAATGGACTATATCCTTCAAATAACATATCTCCTTTAAGTGGTTTTTAGTTTTCCCATGAATGATTTTGTGATGTTGTAGATGATTATCCATTTTACCTAATATGTTTTATGATCTTTTCCATGTTTTCTAGGGTGCACATACTTGTTGTTTATGGCTTCTTTGCTTGAAAATTGAACTGCCTAAAAGTCCACAGATCTCATCTAGGACCCTTTAAGAGTCATAATGACAACTATTGTTATAGGATTTTATTCTCCAAATGAAACACCAAAACCATACTTATCGTTTAATATTTGTGTAGGGATGTTTTTCTAATCTCTCCCATAATTTATGATACTAATGGGATTGTATGCAAAAATTTATGTATGCCCTAAGAATTCTGATGTATGCCCCTCTTTTAGTTACATATAATTCTCCATTCTCACTTATTGCTTGCATTTTCTTTTCCTAACATTGCCTTTTCCTTTCACTGGCCTACCCCCTTTTCAAAAATAATAGTTGTAGATTTAATCAAGTGTTTTTCTACCGAGGTGGCCGAGTCAACCAAGTTCACCCCCCAACCGAGCTGACTTGACCTTTGAAATGATTAGAGTGACAAGTTTGGTACTGAACCAAGCAAATCAGGGTATGACTTAATGGATCAGTAAAAAAATGGTCAATTCGTCCCAATCCGTACTAAATTGACCAAGTGAATGTGAGTATGCACAAGTCACACACATGACACTTCAATTCTAAAAAAAATTTAACCTAGAAATATAAACATCGAGACTCTAAACCTACTTCATTTTCGAGTCGATTAGCTTTGTAGGATTCCTATACATCATAACACTATTTGGAGTAAAACACAACTTGCTTTGTAGGCCCTAGATGCCACCCATGTGCACAATAGTCAATCTATAAAGCATCCCCCAAATAGAAAAATGTTCTTCACAAAATAGGGTACGTACCATGTGAACAACCTTCCAAGTGGACCAGCTCAATGAGTAACCTCCAAGCATGTAATATCTATCATGAAATGGTGTATCAAATAGTGTAAGCATGCTTCAAATGATCACTTTCTCCTTTGGTAGGGATGAACACTGCCCTTATGCATGTGTCTCCAAGGGTGAATGTTCCTCAAATAATGAGACAAGGCCTTCCTCTAACAATAAACCAGTACACCAAGGTGAATTGGCCCTATTTAGGGCTTCCAGAGCAAACTTGGTATTTTCAATGTCACACTAGGAGCAATGTTGGGAAGTCCTGTGGGCATAAACAACTCTAGAATCAAGTATGAGCATCAAAGGGAAAAATTTGAGAACTTTACAGTAATGGACAAATAATGATGTTGAGTTCTTGGAGATCCTGTAGAGTGGATGTTTTAACCTCTGTGCTACTCTGAAGTGCATAAGCCAGCACTTCAGAGGCATATTTCCCAGTGGTAACCTACAACAATCATATATATATATATATATATATATATATATATATATATATATATATAATCCATGGTGGTGAAGAGCGGGCATTTCCATATATGCTACATGGCATGTTTAGGAATGAAAAGAATGTTTTAAATACATTTATATCAGTCTGTAATATCTGCTGATTCTAAAGCTAACCAACTATCTAAACCAAAAAGGTCATCTTATCATGTTAATTGTAAGAGGGACAAAAAAAACCAGACACGGTGAAAATTGACATAAAATGTTCAAATAAAAAATAGAGGACATCAAAATACCTAGTACACCAAGGTGAATTGGCCCTATTTAGGGCTTCTAGAACAAACTTGGTATTTTCAATGTCACACTAGGAGCAATGTTGGGCAGTCTTATGGGAATAAATAACTCTAGAATCAAGTATGAGAATCAAAGGGACAAATCTGAGCACTTTGGGAGCATTCTGAAGGTCACAACAAATAGTAAAGCATCTCAAATCAGCTATAATTAGGCCAACTTTCAGATCTGGGCACATTGCAGCAATAAAAGATGATGATCAATGGCAATAGGAGGCGTTCTTTGCAGTTCTCGCTGTGAAAATGAGAAATCTGTGGGTGAAAGCAACCCTTATATTCGTTTCATATAAGAATTGTTTATTTATGAGAGTAATGTTTAAAAAGAATCTTGTCTCTTAATATATTAGTTGTTCATAATATCTTTCTTAGTTGAGAGTCAGTTGCTTATGGATTTGATCACCATGTTTACCATCACCTGTAATTGGACCTTCCTTATCTTGCACATATTTGTAGAAGTTAAGTTATATTTAATCCCATTTATTTTCTTTACTTATTTTGAAATCCATTTTTATACTACTTGTCTTCCGGTTCCAATCACAGTGAATGCATATCCATAGAATAATCAAGGAGAATGGAACTAGATAATTTAGTTTAATCATTATGTACATTTGATAATCACATGTATATCTTAGTTGTTAAAGTTTGTAAAAGTATCTCTAGTTGTTGTAATATTGTTTCCCATAATATAGTACCTTGCATAGTTAGTTTCTAAAGCTGGTTATAAAGCTTTCTAATTCTTAGATTAAAAAGTGGAATAGTTTATTAATAAGTAGTTTACCTTCTTAGAGTATTATTGTTTATATATTTACCTTTCAATGTTTCTCTATAGAGTAGAGTATCATAGCTTGATACTGCTCTAGTCTAATACTCTGTTTTTGTTTAATGACCTTCATAGTTGAATTTATAAGAGTTTGACTCGGTTTTTCATTTTGAAAGATCTTTCAATATTTTCTTTGTTAAAATATTTCCACGACACCCTAGGAACCTCTCTACCTTCGCATATACTTTGTGTCAACTCTAAGTTTACCAACCTTGGTTGATACTTAAATATTTGGTGAATTAATTAAGCCATTATAACACCCAATAGGATCTTGTGAGGGATCTTCCTAACCGTCCATTCTAGAACTAATGCGGATCTACATTGTGTCTTTGCTGATTATACAAAAACTGATCCTCATTCATCAGATCTTATGCAGATAACTATGCCACCTCATCATCGTGCCATGTTATCACCACCTTCGTCTATGCCACCTCATCATTGTGTCATTTTGTCTTTACTTTGACTTATGCTACGTTAACTCTGCCATGGTATATTTTTCTTATCCTTTGTACTTCATAAGCAAATTTACCATCACTAACTTAGTCTTTGATTATAATTAGGACACCATCATATTCCATGTCATCATATGTGTCATGCCAAATACTCAACTATGCCATGCGATGCCATCATATGTCATGCCACATCCTCAACTATTCCATGCCATGCCATCACTACTTTAGTCTTTCATTGAGTTTGTCTTGCCATTATATCCACTGGTTATTCCTTTGTCATTCTTGAACACCTTTGACATCAATGACAACTATAACCCAAACTTATCAACACTAAGGATATGCAAATGTTAGGGTTAACCTTGACTTGGGATTGAGTCAAAGGTGGTTTAGGTCTAGCACATGGTTTGGGCACATGGTTTGTTGTAGTCCATGGTATTGTCCCATGGTATTGCATGTGTTAACCTTGACTCGGGATTGAGTCAAAGGTGGTTAGGTCTAGCACATGGTTTGGGCACATGGTTTGTTGTAGCCCATGGTACTGTCCCATGGTATTGCATGTGATGAAGCCTTTATAAGGCTTGAGGAGACTCCATTGTAAAGCAGCCTGGAGGTGAGCAAAGACTAGCTCACTTGTTCTGGATGGCTGGTTTTGGCCATGTAATGAAGATCTTCATTGATGCTGGTTTTTCCCTGCATGGGGTTTCCAGGGTATATTGTGTGTCTATCTTAAATGTTGCTTGGTGTGTTTATTTCTCGCTCATTATTATGTTAATGTTGCTCGTTTTAACCTAAAAACTGGTATCAGAGCCATGGTTTGGCTTGGTTATGCTTGTTGGTGTTTCTATGTTGAATCAAATTATGGGGTGCATGTTCGGTGGTACCCGACACCCTAGCAGTAATTTTTTGGTCCATGTGAAACTTAGTCGTAGGCAAGTTTGGATTTCTCTGGATGCTAAAAGCACAAGGTATCCCTCTTATGCGCAAAGAAGGGATGTTTCATCAAGTGTGGAATGAACCACTAGGTAGGTACGAGGGTGGCCGATGTACTCGTAGCCTAGCTTGATGTGGATCGAAGAGGTTGAGTCTTTGATTGTGGGAGAAATGTGAGATGGTTTAATCTCAGTTTTGGGACCAATATTGATGAGACATGTATGTGAAGAGAATTCCTAGAGAACTGGCGGTTACAGCGGCCGATGACCCATGTAATCCGGTAGATGGATTTTTCTTTATATGAACATCAATGACAGAGTTTGGATGTAGGTACAAAGGGAGCATGGAAAAAGAAGAGCAAGGAAGCGAGCATGGAAAGCGAGAGGATGAAGCAACGGATGGTGATGGTGTAGTCACCATGAAGGCACATGAAAAAAAAATGTAATGGAGCAGTTTGCATGTAAATGGGCATATGGCTGTAAGACCTGGTAAGGCATGCATACCCCTGGTAACTCACTGGTAAAGTCGGGAGATAGACCTAGGTGATAGGGGGGTGTATTTAAGATTCCTCGGTAAATACTTGAGGGGAGTTGGTGATTACTCCATGTCAAGTTTAAAGGGGGAAATGTTAGGGTTAACCTTGAATCAAGATTAAGTCAAAGGTGGTTTAGGTCTTGCACATGGTTTGGGCACATGGTTTGTTGTAGCCCATGGTATTGTCCCATGGTATTGCATGTGATTAAGCCTTTATAAGGCTTGAGGAGACTCCATTATAAAAAGGCCTGGAGGTGAGCAGTGGCTAGATCATTTGGCCCGGATGGCCGGTTTTGGCCATGTAATGAAGATCTTCATTGTTGCTGGTTTTCCCCGCATGGGGTTTCCAGGGTATATTGTGTGTCTATCTTGAATGTTGCTTGCAATGTTTATTTTCTCGCATATTATTATATTGTATTGCTCATTTTAACCTATCAACTGGTATCAGAGCCATGGTTTGGCTTGGTTATGCTCGTTGGTGTTTCTATGTGCATAATCAAATTGTGGGGTGCATGTTCAGTGGTACCTGACACCCTAGCAGTAATTTTGTTTTTGGTCCATGTGAAACTTAGCCGTAGGCAAGTTTGGATTTCTATGGATGCTAAAAGCACAAGGTATCCCTCTTATATGCAGAGAAGGGAGGTTGCATCAAGTGTGGAATGAACCACTAGGTAGGTACGAGGGTGGTAGGTGTACTCGTAGCCTAGGTTGATGTGGATCGGAGAGGTTGAGTCTTCGATTGCAGGAGAAATGTGAGATGGTTTAATCTCAGTTTTGGGACCAAGATTGATGAAGCCATGTATGTGAAGAGAATTCCTAGAGAACTGGCGATTACAGCAGCCGATGACCCATGTAATACGGTAGATGGATTTTTCTTTATATGGACATCAATGACAGAGTTTGGATGCAGGTACAAAAGGAGCATGACAAGTAGACGAGCAATAAAGCGAGAGGATGAAGTAACGGATGGTGATGGTATAGTCACCATGAAGACACATGAAAAAAATAAATGTAATGGACCATTTTGCATGTAAATGGGCATATGGCTATAAGACTTGGTATGGCATGCATACCCCTCGTAACTCACTGGTAAAGTTGGGAGATAGACCTAGGTGATAGGGGGTGTATGTGAGATTCCTCGATAAAAATTTGAGGGGAGTTGGTGATTACTCCAAGTCAAGTTTAAAGGGGGGATTGTTAAGGTTAACCTTGACTCAGGATTGAGTCGAAGGTGGTTTAGGTCTAGCACATGGTTTGGGAACATGGTTTGTTGTAGCCCATGGTATTGTCCCATGGTATTGCATGTGTTAACCTTAACTCGGGATTGAGTCAAAGGTGGTTAGGTCTAGCACATGGTTTGGGCACATGGTTTGTTGTAGCCCATGGTATTGCATGTGATGAAGCCTTTATAAGGCTTGAGGAGACTCCATTGTAAAGAAACCTGGAGGTGAGCGGTGGCTAGCTCACTTGGCCCAGATGGCCGGTTTTGGCCATGTAATGAAGATCTTCATTGGTGTTGGTTTTCCCCGCATGGGATTTCTAGGGTATATTGTGTGTCTATATGTGGTTGCTTGTTGATAATGTTTATTTCTCTCTCGTTATTATTTTAATGTTGTAGTTTTAACCTAACAACAAATTCTTGATCTGTTACAAAATATTGGAATGTTACAAAAAACAATTGTGCATATTGGAGAAAATGCAAGATGTACAATAGAAAAAAAAGACATAGTTATTGAATCCTAAAAATATAATCTAACCATATAAACCTAGTCTATAAACCTAGAAACACTAAAAATCTAATCTATAAACCTAGAAACCCAAGATAGGCCATAATCACTAATTTATATTGCTCCTTTATAAATCCTCAACGATTTTTCCAAATTGATGTAAGGGATATAATCAATTTGAATAATTCTTATCAGCAAGACCTAGTTGGAAATAGAGGTTTGTATTTTATTGTAAATATCAATAGAAATGTCGATAGCCCCTTACTAGGCACAACAATTAATCAAGGTAAGGGGTTTTGAAAAATTGTCTTATAGGCTTCCACTATATGTAGTTGTAGATTATACACCTATGGGAAGAGAAGACCATGATTGATGATTGTGCTCATATCTATAATGATTGAAAATGAGGATCCATGAAGAATTAAAGGAACATTTCACACAAAAATGGAATCCAACCAAACTCTATAGAACATTTTGTCAAACTCGGAAATTTCAAGTGAAGTAAGTTTGGGTACTGATCGATTTTGGAGGCATTGCATCCTTTGTGGATTCTCAACCTCCTCGATGAACTCCTTGACTTTTTATGTGAGATCCTCTACCTCCTTGACCTCCTCTATGAACTCCTCAACTGCCTTCACCTCCTACATGAACTCCTTGACCTCCTTAACCTCTTTTGTGAACTTCGTGGTGACCTATACAAAATATTTAACCTCCCCAATATTCTCTACGAACTCCTTGACCTCCTAGGATTCCTTTGTGAACTACTTGACCTCCTTTGCGACCTCCGTGAATACCTATGCAACCTCTTAGATCGAATTCTTATGTGAACTCTATGACCTCTATGAGATTTGGTGAGAGGGAAGTTGGAGTGTTGGAGCTCAATCTAAATCGTCTCGAAGAAGAGTGTTGGAGCCCCTATCAAACTCAACTTCTGGAGAGGTATTGGAATCATGCGAGCACTATCTATCTGTGCATATTTCTGGATTGACATGCGACCTATCAATAAAAAATGCGCTTAAACCTTTAATCTACATTATTACATAGTGCCTTGTAATAATCTTATAAAACTCTCTAATATTTATTAGTAGTTAAGGGTTCATAGTTAGGTTGTATGGCTAGAGGATAAAGGTTCATAGTTAGGGGGCATGTATAGAATTTAATGGATCACAATTAAGGGGCATGGGTATAGGTTAGGAGTTCACAACCAAGGTTATTCCTTAACCCTATAACCCCTAAACAATTAGGAATATACTATTAGAATGGATATTAAGAGAATATGACACAATATCGTAAAAAAAGACATCTTTTTTTTTCTATACATTTCATAAATAGATAGGTAGGGTTTTAAACTGATATCTATTATATGTAATTATATATAGAGACTACATGGTTTTAAGATTGAGTTGATGTGGTATGGAATTTGGGATAAGGGTTAATGGGCTTATGGGTAGAGACTAGGTCTTCATAGTCATGGTTTTTCATAGAACCCTCCAATCCCTAACCAACTATGATCTTAAAGAGGATTTTTTGTAGGGAGTTATCTAGGGTCGAGGTTAGGGATAAGGGGTTAGGGGACATGCAATTAGGGATAAGGTGTTAAGGGGTATGTAAATAGGGATAAGGGAATAAATGGAATGTACATAGAGATACAGGTTTGGGATTCTGGGGTATGTTTTTCAATTATATGCATGCATGGGTTAGGACCATGCATGTGACCCCAATGATAATGTGCAAGACCCCAATTTATCATAAGTTTCCTACCTAGGGAATCATTGGCCGACAAGTGGGCTTAGATGCTCATCATGTCAAGATATAGAAAACCATGAATGATTATTTAGATCTATTACATTGAACAAAAAATGAGATATATCATCATATATTTGACCACTTTCATATCTAACATCATATTTTATATGCATAATTAAACCCAAATGAAATCCAAAATTTTGAACCAAAAATATGACGACACATTCATTTTTTTTTGGTTTTGTTAGATGGAGTCATAGAGTTCCCAGGTTCAAATATACTTGTGGTACCCCTTAAAACCTACTAAGAAAAACTCTTTAACTTATTATATTTAACTAAATAACTTGTAACCCCTAACCCCCACCTTAAAATAAACACCCTTTAACTATGACCAAGTGGTGTTGTAACCTTAGTAAATTATGATCATATTGAAGAAGTTGCAATTGTTTTAGATCATTTATATTTTAGTTGTTAGTGTTTGTCTATTTACATTGTCTAGTTCTATCATTGAAGTAGGATTGTTTTAAAAAATAATGGTTTGCACACTTTCTCCACTACTATATTGTGGAAATGGAAGCCAAGAGATAGAACAAATACACTCACAAAATTGCTAATCAAACATGCAAAATTAACATCAAAGGAGACTGAAATTGGAGCATAACACTAATCTGTATTGAATAAGTGTACAATATCCAACCTTGTGAAGTAATAGGCTGGTGAAATATATAATTACATGAGATATTATAATGCATAAGGATTCCATTCGAAAGTTCAAAAAGTAGGCTTACTAAATCTAGTCAAATCCCCCATAGGTGCATAAAGCAGTTTCCAAATCCACCAAGATGCTCACGAATTGGTTAAGTCAAGTATATAATCTAATGAGGGATGGAAATACAAATCATACATTATTTTATTAGGAGAAAATGAGGGATGATGTCGTGGGAAAAAAACAAGTCAACTACACCAAGTCTAGCTTTTCCTTTTGCCCTAATTCTCAATAAAATAGGCAGCTTTTCAGAAAAAGTAGATATGCGCTTTGGAGGATCTAGAATAAAGAAGGCATGCTAAAATGGGTTTCTAGGAAGTTTCCCAAGCACTCCATGACTCATTTTTGGCATGTGTTGACTTCTAGGACATGTAGAAGGAAACTAGCATAGAGTGGAATCTAGGAGACTAGGTAATAAGAAAAAAATGATTTAATTAATGTCTAAGGTAGGTAACTATGGGTTGATTATTCAACACCCCCCCTTAAGCCTGAATTTAGGAGTAAATATCAGAAAACTATAGGGCATAGAAACAAGGCATAGTCACCCTTTACATACTTATTATCCATACAACCAAGGAATGAGGAAAAAACCCAGTGGGAAAATCCTTCCTTAAACATGGACAGGAAAACAAAATTTGGAAATATTGTCATCAATCATGCTTCACAGCATGATCAGCAATCCCCAGCAATGATTTGAGATTGCTAAATGTTTTCCCACAAAAACATTTGGTGAAGATGTCTGCTACTTTTTCTGAAGATGCACACAAGAGTAGATGAAGGGTACCATCATGCACAAGATGTTTGATGTAGTGCATGTGGATCTCAATGTGCTTGGTTTTCTATCTCTGAACTGGATCATTGCAGATTCGAATGGTTCTCTGATTATCACAGTATATAATAGTTGAAAAATATGATTTGAAGCCACATTCTCCAAGTATTCCCTGCAACCACAAACATTGAGTTGCTGCATTTACAACTCCTCTATACTCTGCTTCTGTAGATGAGAGTGCTATAGCACTCTACTTCTTGCTTGACCAGCTGATTGGTCCTTCTACAAGAATGAACACATATCCTGATGTTGACTTCTGATTTGTGTTGTCACCTTCCCAATCACTATCAGTAAACCCAAACAAATCAAATTTTGCTTTGTAGAAGATCCCATGAGTTCTTGTTCCTTGAACAAAGTTTAGGATCCTTTTGGATACCCTCCAGTGGATCTCATGAGGCTGATACATGTATCTTGAAACCACACTAACTGCATAATATAGATCAGGTCAAGTGTGTGTAAGATAAAGAAAACACCCAATCAACTGCCTATACAGTGTATTATTTACCATAGGAGAAAAAACTACTTCTTCAAGCTCAACTCCTAAAAGGAAGGGAGTCTTTCTTGGCTTGCAATATTTCATGTTGAACTTGTTGAGAAAATCTAAGGCATACTTGGACTGTTGTAATTTTATTCCATGTTGGGATTGAGAAATTTTGAGACCCAAAAATTGGCTCAACAATCCCAAATCTGTCATAGAAAATGCATGGTTCATTGCATCCTTCAAGGAGGCAATCTCTTTCTTTGAAATTCCTGTAATCAGAAGGTCATCCACATACAAGACAATAATCATTGAAGAACCATGAATCAGATTCAAATAGACATTAGGATCAGACTTGTATCGAACAAAACTCAATGATAGCATAAAGCCATCAATCTTGGCATACCAAGCCCTGGGGGCTTGCTTGAGCCCATACAATGATTTCTTTAACCTGCACACTAAACATGGATTAGAAACAAACCCTTCAGGTTGATGCATGTAAATCTCTTCAATGAGATCTCCATTTAGGAAAGCACACTTCACATCCATGTGATGTACCTCCCACTACTTCGAAGCTGCAATGGCTAAAGCTAGCTGTATGGAGTCCATCTTTGCCACTGGTACAAAGATTTCATTGTAGTCAATACCATGTACTTATGAGTAGCCCTTGGCTACCAATATTTCCTTCAATTTCAAAGGTGAACCATCAGCAGCTAACTTAGTCTTGAAAACCCACTTAAATTGAGCTAGCTTCCTCCTTGGGGGAAGATCAACTAGTTCCCAAGTGTTGTTCTTCTGGAGCGAGCTGAATTCTTCTTTCATGGATGTTTTCCATATTGGATCATGTGATACATCTTTATATGTCTATGGATCTGATTCAACCATAAGATATCACTTCTCAACAAATAAATGATCTTTCATACAAAGGGCACTCTAAAACTGAGATCTAGTCCTCCTAGTGTCACTAGGATTTCCCACTAGTTCCCCAGCTGCATGAATGGTATTTTATGCCCATTTTGGTATTGTAGGAATGTCAGGTTCTGCCATCAAATCATAATTATCAGACATATCAGAATCAGCAAACTCATTAGTCTCTCCACTTACAATCAATGGATCTGGTGGTGAAGAAGACTCTCCAACTTCAACTGCTACTAAAGGCTTTTCTTGGAACTGAACACTTCTTTCAATGAAATATTTGTTAGTGCTCAAGTTGATCATCTTGTACCATTTTGAATATTCAGAATACCCAACAAATAGGAACTCTTGGATTTGTGGTTGGAAAGCCTTTCTCTTTTTAGTTGGAATTCTAGCCCAAGCCTTTGAGCAAAAAATCTTGAAATGGGTCACATTTGGCTTGTGCCCACTCCAAGATTTCGAAAGGAGTCATACCATCAAGATTATTATGAGGCACCCTATTCTGGATGTAGGATGCACAGTTTATAGACTCAGCCCAAAAATTTGGTGGCAAAGTCTTAGCCTCCATCATGTAGGTTGCCATCTCCTTCAGTGACCTGTTCTTTCTCTCAGGAACACCATTTTGTTGTGGTGTGTAAGGGATCAAATGCTGCATCTGAATACTTGCATCTTTACAATACTGAATGAAATTAGACTTGACATACTCACTACCATTATTAGATCTGAGGATCTTGAGTTTCCTCCCAAGTTGGTTTTCAACCAAGGTTTTAAAGACTTTGAACAAATAAAAAACTTCAGACTTATGCTTTAGGAAGTAAACCCAACAATACCTGGAAAAGTCATCTATGAAGGTCAGTGCATATTTGGATTGACTCATGGAAATATGAGGAAATGGACTAGTAATGTCACTATGGATCAACTCAAGGGGTGTAGAGGTTCTCTCATGACTAGCTCTCTCAAATGTGTGATCTGGGTGTTTTCCTAGGATACAACCTTGACATACTCCCTTGGAAAACTTGATCTTTGGTAACTCTATGACCATATATTTTTCACTCAAATAAAAAAGATACTTATAGTTAATATGGCCAAATATTTCATGCCAAATATTGCTTGCCTCATTAGCATGAATCAGAAGAGTAGAGGGGTTTGAGTAGGGTAGAAAATGGGAAAATATGTATACCTTTGAAGTGTGATCAACAACACATTTTGCTATGACTTTACCATTCGAAATCTCAGTGATTTCAACATCATCAGGGGAGAAGACCCAATGATTTCAACATGATCTTTGGAGACCCAGTGTGAGTCATCTGATACACTGACAAGATATTAGAGGCAAGACCTAGAACATACAACACATTATTGAACTTACCATGGTCAAGATCAATCCTTCCTTTCCCCAAACTGTCAATGAGAGAGTCATCTCCCAAAACTATTGGTGGACCTTTCAACACGTCAAGAGAGGAGAATGCCTCTTTTGTCGAAACCATATGTCTAGAAGCTCTAGAATCTATGATGAAGCTAGGTGATCTTGATGTACCAGCAACCAAGGCATGTACTCTCTCTATATCCTCTAAATTTGATCCTCCTTCCCTCTTCTTTGAGAAATCAGGAAAGGAGGTGTTATTTTTCTCCAGGAGTTGGGTCAACATGTCAATTTGATTCTTCATACAAGATTTCTTAGGATGATATCCCTTACTGCAGTATGCGCACTTGCTCATTTATCCTTTGTTCTTCTTCTTTTGGAAGTTCTTCTTGGAACCTTAGAGCTCCTCTTGAGACTTGTTCTTGTCTCTCTTTTTCTCAGGTGGCTTTTTAGATTTTTTCTTTATTTTTGAATCCACCCTTGAATATCTAGCAACCAAATCTTGGTATTTTGAAGGTTTGATGGTTCCCATCATCACCAACTTATCTTGTTCCTGTGTGAGGGATTCCATGAACTCTACAAGCTTAGGAATATTCTAGGCTCGAGCTGTCAACTTGGTGGCATAGAAGGTCCAAAAAAACACTGAATAGTTAGGGCCAAGCGTCGAGAGTATGGCCAAAACTATTTTCTCTTCCTTCTTTTCAATCCCACACTATTTTAGCTGCAAAACAAGGGCTTTAAAATTGGAAAAATAGAGTTTCAAGGATTCGAAGCTACTGGGACTCAAGGAGATCAACTCATTCTCGATTTGATGTCCTCTCATCTCATATATCTTACCAAAAATCTCTACAATATTCTCCCACACTTCATTAGGTGATGTCAATCCATCAAGATGGACGAGGAGGTCTCTTGAAATGCATAGACACAGAAGAACATAGGCATCATCCCTCCTGTTGTGCCATTTGATTTTCTCTACAACTACATTGGGATCTGCCTTAGTTTCCATAGTAACCATGTATATAACTTTTTCTCTCAACAATATCTCCATCTTAGCTTTCCACTCAAACAAATTTAATGGAGTCAACATTATCTTCTGAGATTGGTCCATAGCTCAGAAACTATGCCCTTCAGTCAGCAAAATATGCTCCCAGTCAAGATGTCAAACCTGAAATAGCAACATGGAAGGAGATAAATTGATCTACAAAGGCTCTGATACCATGTGTAAATTTAACCCAAGAGATAGAACAATTACACTCACAAAATTGCTAATCAAACATGCAAAATTAACATCAAAGGAGACTGAAATTGGAGCATAACACTAATATGTATTGAATAATTGTACAATATCCATCCTTGTGAAATAATAGGTTGCTGGAATATATAATTACATGAGATATTCCAATGCATAAGGATTCCATTTGAAAAGTTCAAAAAGTAGGCTTACTAAATCTAGTTAAATCCCCCATAGGTGCATAAAGCAGTTTCCAAATCCACCAAGATGCTCACGAATTTGTTAAGTCAAGTAAGAAAGATAATGAGGGATGGAAAGACAACTCATACATGCTTTTATTAGGAGAAAAGGAGGGAGGATTATGTGGGCCAAAAAAAAGTCAACTACACCTAGTCTAACTTTTCCTCTTGCCTTAATTCTCAATAAAACAAGCAACTTTTCAGAAAAAGCAGATATGCGCTTTGGAGGATCTGAAAAAAAATAGACATGCTAAAATGGGTTTCCAAGAAGTTTCCTAATTGCTCCATGACACCGTTTTGGCATGTGTTGACTTCTAGAACATGTAGAAGGCAACTAGCATAGAGTGGAATCTAGGAGACTAGGTAATAAGACAAAAATGATTTAATTAATGTCTAAGGTAGGTAACTATGGGTTGATTATTCTAACATATATCAAATTACCTAAGATGGTAAAAGAACTCAATAAAAACATATAGTGATCTAACAAGAAAGTAAATACAATATAGGAGTATCATTGCAAATATGAATAATGGTTCCACTATTATGAAACAAGACGCTTCAAGGTTTTTCAGAGTTGAAATTCATACTAATTTTAATAATATTCCAAATATTTTATGTGAAACACATTCTAGATGTTATATTTTTGAAGTCGCATTCCACATGCACATAATTGTTTTTAAACTGCAATTTATCTTTCCATATGTATAGTTTCAAATCCATACTAATTCTCCATAAAGTAATATATATTCCACAAGGTTATCTTAGACATATTGACATTGAAACAAATCAAGGTCATGTTAATTTGGTTGCAAATTGGATAGTACTTGACAAATATATTTGAATATTTTCATCATAGAAAGGAGTTGGAAACCAACCATAACTCTACACAACCAATAATTATACATGAGAAGTATGGAGCAAATGTAGAATCCAACTATAAAGTGAAAAATCCAAGAATGTATTAATATTGAAGGTTAATTTAAACCTCTAATATTAGGAAAAAAAAAATTATCTACCAATAAGAAAGTTAACATTCTAAAGTTAAATTACCATGTTGAATTTTCATGCTACAAGGACAACTATGCCTAAAAAGTTAACCTTCCAAAATTTAGTCTACAAGATCTATTGTTATAAACAAAAATCAGAGAGAAGTGATTCAATCTTCTTCTGCATAGTTTTAATGGGGGTGTTGATAATTAGTTTGTGCATATACATATCTTTTTTATTTAAAATCTAGCACCAATTTATTACATAATTACTTTCCAAAATTTAGAACAAATACTAAAGTGTATTAATGGAATGTCTATGGAAGAAGCACTGCAAGTACAGATTTAAAAAATTTCAATGTTAGCCCCATGCAACATATTAATTTATATATAGGTATGGTTTTTTATTCTTGAATTGTTAGTGTCAGTCATGTTTGAGTCTCAAAACCCTCCCATGCCGTCAATTCATGTGTCTAGTCTAACCATGCCAAATTTCAGTCCATGCAAGCACAAATTAAAAAAAAGCAATGTTGGCCTTGTACAACACATTAACTAATTTATAGGTATGGTTTTTGATGCTTGATTGTTAGTTTCAACCATGTTTGATTTTGGAAACCCTCCCATGGCATCCATGTGTATGTCTAGTCTAACCATGCCAAATTTCAGTCCAATCAAGCAAAAATTTAACCATGCACCCATACACTCAACCTACAATGAAATATCCTACACCATGGATGGCATGGTCATCACAACCAAATCAACCAACGCATTGGTCCCCAAACTAGAGAAATTCTTACCCATAGAATCATTTCCATCACCCACAATTTCAGCAGCCACAACTGCAACTCCTTGCTAACCATGCATCAATTAACGTACCATTATGATCTCATCTTTCTGCTCAACCTAATCTTAACCCCAACAATAAGGTAGTGCAACAAATTGAACCATTTAATATTCTAGATTATTCTATCACCTATATCCCATGAAATGAATTACATTTACATCCTGGGAGGGTTCTTGAACCCATTGTCATTGAGGATTTTCCATCCCATATGACGGAAGAAATAATCCATGAACGGGTGGAAATACCAATTGGTACAACAATCATCATTCTCGAGGATGCTGAAATAGATGTTGAAACACATGTTGAAAACCTGTGGAGACACACATTAGGAATTGAAATCCTGCAATACTTTCCAAAGGATGGGTTCGCCTAATATATTAGATGATATGTCACTTCAACCGTAATTGGTGGATGAACCTTTTGATATATGGTCCCTGGAATTTATAGGGCCTATTAATCCTCTTTTAAAACAAAAAGTTTACATTCTAGTTTGCATAGACTACTTGACTAAATGGGTGGAGACCAAGGCCTTGGTGAGAGCTAGTGATCAAGCTGTTGTGGATTTTTGGTTTGAAGAAATATTCACTTGCTTTGGGGTGCCCAAGGAGATAATCACAGATGAGGGACCACACTTTGTATCTTGTAAAGTTGAATCCCTCTTGCATATATATCATATCCAATATAGGATAACTTCACCATATCATCCATAGGCCAATGGTCAAGTGGAAAGTACAAAAAGTGATTCAAGCTATTCTTTCAAAAATTGTAAAGAGTCGTCGTAGGGACTGGGACAAAAGACTTTCAGAAGCGCTATGGGAATATGGAACTACATGGAAAAAATACCACAGGGTTCTCTCCTTATAAATTAGTGTATGGGAAAAATGTTGTCATTTGTTGATCCTCTATTTATTATCATTTTTTACAATTAAATTACTTATTTAAACATATGTTTTATTATATTTTTGCATATTTTACGTCATGCAGATCACTATTTAGCCCAAGTATGTATGAATTTAAGGTTTATATAAAATCCATTTATTATTATCATTTTATGATTTTATTAATTAAAATTGAGATTATTAAAGCACATTTTTTATATTAATTGATTTGCATATTTGTTTGTAGGTTATATAATATTTTTGGGACAAATTAACAAGTACACATTCAACTTGCCATGCACACAACATGTCCAGCTCATCATCCATCTCGCTGCGTGACACTCATTGGTAGTTTCCCAGATGTTAAAATGTGTTACAACAAACTTTAGTCCTGAAGCACACCATCAAACAGACATTTTGTTTGTCCTAGATCTACACCTAGCATATCCGGCTCATGGTCTATCTTGCTATTTAGCTTTCCATCCAGATCACTAACCAGATTGCGTGCTGTTGAGAATTGATTCCAAGTATTAAAACGTTAAAACAGTTTTGCAAATGACCTACTATCCACGCGTCTGGGTAATGAAGCTCACATTCTAGATAATCCACCAGCATGCAGACTCCTTTGTTGACACTTCACCAATAGACCACGCGTTTGGTTGATGTATTAGCCCATGTTCTAGAAAACTCTCCAGTGCACCCACCAGTTCACTTGTTGCACTAAGGAAGGAGCTATGCGCCACATCTGAGAACCATTTGCAATGGAGAAGGAGCTTGTGCATTGCACTGTCTAATGAAGAGAACTAGACTCGAACTGAAGAAGGAAGATATTGTGTGTTGGCCTGTGATTTGTCAGACTCCTTTATGATCGACTAAATTTAGAGAGAAGTCAACCACTAAAGGGTAGACTCGCTCATCTCTGTAAACAACTATATATACCAGCCTCTACGTGAGAGCTTAGCTAGTTCACAGTTTTATCAGTTCATGCTTTTATTTGTTCTTGTGCACATTGTATTTCTGTTCCATCATTTGAATAAAGAGTTGTATTCTTTGCTGTTGACAATTGTGTTTGAGTAAAATTTAGCCAAGCACCACCCCTGATTGCTAAGAGGGCCCCTCATCAACCAGAGGTTTCTTTACTTTTTCTTGTTTATTTCCTTCATCTTTTCTGTTGTAGTTAGTTTTGTTTCCAGTTAATTTTATTATTTCATTTCCTTATTGTAATACATTTTATTTCCAAAATTAAATAACTAGATTACGCGCATAGTTTTCTTTCAAATTTACTTTCAGCCTTTTCATTTCCAGTTTATGGTTCAGTATTTGCAATTAGATAGAATAGAATTTCAATTCTGTTTATTTCCCTTGTGTTCTAAGTTTATGCAATTTGAATTTCAGTTTGTTTCATAACATGCATTGATTTCTTTATGTTCATGAATTTGTTTAAGTTCATTTCACTATTAAATTTTCTTAATAAGTAGGTTTACTTATTGTCTTTATGCATTAGATTTACATCTTCACGAATTCAGCTGAAGATTAGATCATTTAAGTCAATTTCGGTTATTTTAACTGTGCAGACTATCATTTAGACAACATGTTTAAACTGTCATTCATCCATGCCTTTCAGACCTACAGTTCAATCTGTCATTCAGCCCATAGTTTCATTTTTAGTGTTTTTTAATGTGTTTTGAGATTGTTTTCAGTTCTGTTTCTTTAATGTTTGAGGTATGCTTTGACTGAGATAGTTAGCTAATAGTTTTATTTAACATTGAGATTAAAGTTAGATTGTTTTAGGTTATTTATTAAAGTCTTATCATTTTCTTTACTTATTTTCACCTTGAACATGTTTTGAACTGTGTTATGTTTTGTTTCTTGAATTTGTTTCTGATTTCTTTTTACTGGTGTATTGTTTTGTGTTTATGCTTTTGTATTGAGTTATCCGTTGCATGTAAAATTCAGTATTATATGTTTTATCCTTAGTATGTTTTTAGGTTATTCCTTTTTCACTATGTGATTATTGAGAGAGACTTGTAGGACATAATTCAAAGATATTTTATTAAGTTTTCTATTTGTTTCTTTCTATTTAATTTTCTTTATTAAGTTTTCTACTTACTTATTAATTAGGTTTTCCTTGCATATTAGTTTCCAATTTTAAACATTAGTTGTTAATAATATATTTTCCAGTTTAAAGTTATTTACTTGTGAAATAAATTGTCAATTATTTAGTTTAATATTTTTGTTCTGGTTTAATTACCTTAATAATTGAATTCTTAGGATTTTGACTCGATTTTTCATTTTGAAAGATCTTTCGATCTTTTGTTTGTTAAAATATTTCCACGACACCATAGGAACCCCTCTACCTTTGCATATATTTTGTCTCAACTCTAATCCTACCAACCCCGGTTGATAACTAAATATTAGGTGAATTAATCTAGATATTATAACACCCAACACTTTTGGAGTCGTTACCGGGGAGTTTTTCTATAAGGTAGAGTATAATTCTTTATGAATATTAGCAATAGGTTGGTGGCGTGGGAGCATTAAGACGAGAGGTAAGAACCTGCGCATCTATTATAATAGGCACCCCAAATTCAGCAACAGTAGTAGCATAGGTTTTCTTTAGTTTAAATTTTTTCATGAGAAGACTTAGAGATCCTTGGGTTAGATTTGTTAATACTAGAAAACTTATTGAAATCCATACTAACTTCTGTAGGGGACGTAATTCCCCAACTACTAACTCACACGAAAGGTATTGAAAGACGCCTATAGGAAGTAGTTCTACCCTGAAACCTAATGAGACTCTCTTATAAGATCTTACCATGGAAGCCGTAGAAGGAGAGGGAACCTTGGAAGAAGGTCCTAATCAACTCATTCCTGAGGAATTCCAAGAGGATTAGCCACTATAAACCTCCATCCCTCCACTAGTTTTGAATCCAATTAACACAACTTTTTTACTAGTAGGAGATCCGAATTTTGTTGTCTTTGTTGATCCTTCCCAAGTAAAAGCTCTCTTTGGAACCTCAGTAGATCCATTCATCTCACAAACTGAAACTTCTAGTGACCTACTATCCCTCTAGGATTCAATAAAAAAATGGTTGATCAGAGGAATATTTCTCCCCAAAAAAAATGTTGGAACGCCCCACTATCACCTCGAAAGAAGCCTCCTAGGTATATCTACGTTAAAAATGCAGCTTATATGGAGAGACGGGGAGAAAATGAAGATCATGATGAAGTTAGAAATGATGAAGGAGAAGGGGAAAATCAAATTGAGGCTACCTTCGGGTTCCCTATTCTAGACATGATGCAGGATGTAACTATGAAAAAAATCCCTCCTTTCTCCTTACCTACTTTCTATTGAAAAAGTAATGAGGACCCAGACACATTCCTGTTTGAGTTTGATATCCTTTGTAGGAGATATAATTATCTACAAGATGCTCACAAACTAAAACTATTTCTTGCTATACTAAAAGATTCCGCCTTGAGATGGTTCATGGGATTAGGAGAATTCACTATCAGGACTTGGGATGATATGAAAACCTCATTCTTGCAAAAATATCAAGAGTATTTCAAACCTAAGGGCTCTCGACATGATATATTCAAGATACAACAACTTGAATACGAGATCCTGGAGGATTATCTCGAAAGGTTCATTTATACATTACATAAATCTAAATATAGTGACCTCCGAGAAGATGTGGTACGTACACTTTTCCTTAAGGGGATCTCTGAGGACTTATTAGAAAGTATTAATCTCATGTTAGCTGGCGATATTTCTCATTAAACTTTTGCACAAATCGATGAGATGTACAAAAATTATTCTAGGAGTAGGGGGAAAGTTGTGAATTTTTTTTGAGATCCTTTTAGTAGAAATGTAAGAGGAAACATTCCTAGTTCAGGTGGAGTTACAAGAGTAGAGTTAGGAAATCTATTGGAGAATTTCAAAAATGATATATTAGGAGCAATGGGTTCTCACCTAGATGCTTTAAAAGCCAATAAAAGGCAAGATGAAGAATGATCAACAATGAGTATTTTTTGTCCAACATGTAGGAATAAACATCCCCAAAGGGAATGTCCATTAAAGAACATATTTGTATGTCACATCTGTATAGAAGAGCATCCAATAGATAACTTCCCATCCTTTCCTGGGTTGCAAGCCATCTATAAGAGTGGGGATGTAGCTGAAACATATAGGAGGCCTCCTTGGAAACCTAGAGACCAACTAGCATATAAGAACTTTTGACCGCAACCTCCACTCTATTATCCTCCATATCAACCACCTCAATAATGGAACAATTCAAGTTGGAAGAATTGGCCACCTCAGTACCCTCCTCCTCAGTTTCCAAAACAACAATATCCTCAATCACAACTTATCCCTACACCTAATCATCCTTATCTTCAGCATCAAACAATTTTTTAGCAAATTTCTCCTGGATTTATACCTCCAATTCCTTTTTATCACACAACAACCTCATCATTTTCTGAACACAAATACTTCTCGGCCGACGTTATTACCTGCACAACCGATACCTAACCCTAATAATAAACCAAATCAAGATCTTAACATCATTGAGTTGCAAACTCTTCCATCATATCTTATTTCGAGTGTACCTGTACATGAAATTCAATTACGATTGGGAAGAGTTGTGAATGATAAACCCAAGTTATCAGTCATCATTCATAAAGCAAATGAAGAAGAAGAGGATTCAAATGAACCCATGAATTATTATATTTTGGAGGATGTGAACATTCAAAAAGTTCAAGTACACACCCATCCTCTACAAGAAACTATTCAGGAGCAAAGAGTTCCTCCATTTCCAGAAATACTAGTAATAGAAAAAACTATAGTTCATCTGGAGGACAACATTTTGAATGAATTAAAGAATATATGTATTAAAATCCCTCTATTATAAGCTATCAAAGACATACCAATCTATAATAAGGTAATAAATGAGCTATGTATTAAACGCCCAGGAAAGAAGAAAAATGATCCTCTCACAATTCATGTTATAGGAGAGATGTATGAATGTATGACAAGTCAATCCCAGATTGCAAAATATACAAATCTAGGAGCCCCAGTAGTGACTATAATTATAAACATCGCAAACATAGAAAATAAATTAATCGATTTAGGATCCGCCATCAACATGATGACCATCACAGTTTTAGAAGTTTTACAGTTAGGACAATTTCCCTGACCTACTCCTTCCATCCTAGAACTAGCAGACTGTACTACAGTAAAACCCGTTGGAGTCCTGGATGACATTGTTGTATCAGTAGCCTCATGGGAATACCCTGTTTAATTTATGGTCATAGAATCAAAGGATCCTTCTAAAGGGCATCCTATTATATTGTCAAGACCATGGTTAGCTGCTGCAAATGACTTTATAAGATGTAGGAATGGAGAGATGACAATTTCCAATGGGTTTTCTACATAAAGACTTATTTTATACCCCCCATCACAACCAATAACTGAAAATATATGGTGGTTAAATTGTTCTTTCGAGGATGAAGAATTTGATGATCTCTCCCTTCCTAGTGATTTATCTTGGGCACTTCAGGAGCAGACCACTAAGAATGTATTAAATCAGTTTGTTTCTTCAACAACCTGTATAGATTTCCCTCAGTCTTTTGCTCAATTTGATCAGATTTATGGAGATAAGTTTCAAGTGAATATGGCTCTCTCAATGTTTACAAAAACACCTTGTGTCTTCATGATTGAAGAGAATACAGGACCATATACCATACCTTGTGTGGTTGGACCTAAAAAATTTCAACATATAAACGTGGGATTAAGTGAAAACCAACAAGCACAACTGCTTAAAGTTCTTAAGAAACAAGATGGAGAATTTGCATGGGAATACACCGATATGAAGGGTATACACCCTGACAACTATATTCACCCTATTTATATGGAGTCAAGCATGTCACCTGTAAGGAAGCCACAGAGGAGGATGAATCCTGCTCTAAAGGATATAGTAAAAGGAGAATTACGAAAACTCCTCATTGCTGGTTTCATCTATCCTATCTCCGATAGTAAATGGGTATCTCCTTTAGTAGTAGTCCCAAAGAAAGTCATAGGGAAATGACACATTTGTGTTGATTTTAGGGAGATAAACAAAGCTACACTTAAAGACTACTTTCCTTTACCTTTTATTGATCAAGTATTAGATACTCTGTTAGGTAAACAATATTATTCCTTTCTTGACAGATATAGTGGATATAACCAGATTTTAATAGCACCTGAAGATCAAGACAAGACCAGTTTTGCATGCCCTTGGGGAACATACGCTTATTGAGTTTTTCCATTTGGATTATGTAATGCACCTGCCACTTTTCAGCGAGCAGTCTTAGGAATATTTTATAATCTTATACATGTCTGTGTGGAGGTATACATGGATGATTTTACAGCCCATGGTAATACCTTTCAAGAATCCCTTGTCAACCTCGAGAAGGTCTTGATCCAATGTCAAGAAATGAATTTATCCCTTAGTCATGAAAAATGTAAAATGTTACTAATACAAGGTATAGTTTTAGGAAACCATGTTTCCTCCCAAGGAATTAAAGTAGATCCTGCGAAAATCGAAGTAATTGTTGGCCTTCCCTCTTCCAAAAATTAGAAAGAGGTAAGAATATTTCTTGGTCATGCACGATATTACCACCATTTTATTGAAAATTTCACTAAAATAGCTACACCAATTTGAAGACGGTCATCCTCAACTCCAAACTAGATGATGTCCTTAAAAAGAAATTTCTCCCTAAAGAAGGAACCGCCCCATGGATCTATGGGCTTCCTAAAATTCACAAGAATGGTGTTCCCCTTCACCCGATTGTCAAAACGATAGGATCCCCCTCCTACAAGCTGGCCAAATACCTAGCTTTTCTTCTCAAACCTCTCGTTGGAAAAACTAATTCCTTTGTAAAATATTCGACTAGTTGGGTTCATGAAATTTGCAACGATTCCTTAGATGCTTCTGACATCCTTGTCAGTTTTGATGTAGTTTCCCTTTATACAAAAATTCCTGTCAAAGATGCCATTGAAACTGTTAGAAGCCTATATGATGATAACACAGTTGAACTCGTTGAAGTTTGCTCAAATTCCACTTTCTTTACATTTCAGAAAGATTTCTATGAACAAGTGGAAGACGTAGCAATGGGTTCCCCCATTTCCCCAATAGTGGCTAATATTTACATGGAAATGTTTGAGAAATGTTCCCTAGAACTATTCCCCCTTGAACCGAAAAGATGGAAACGTTATGTCGATGACATGGATGTGATTTGACCACATGAGCGAAACACCTTAGATCAATTTCTTCAACACCTTAATAACCTGAATGACAATGTTAAGTTCACTATGGAGATTGAAGAAGACAAAAAAATACCTTTTTTGGACGTCCTTATCTCAAGAAAGGAGGATGGTTCAATATCCCATGAAATCTATAGGAAGAAAACCCACACGGATAGATATCTACATGCCAACTCCCACCATTTCCCTCCTCAAAAAGTCAGAGTAATACATACCCTCGTGATAAGAGCTTTGAGGGTTTCTGACAACGAACACATCAAAGAAGAGATTGATCATCTAGCTGAAGTTTTTGAGGATAACAGTTACAGTATAGGACAATTTAGGAAGATAGTTTCCTCCTCTAAGAAACCTAGAAAGAAGAAGACTTTGGACAATAGAGACAACCCCATGTTGAACAAGGTCTCCCTTCCTTACATTAAGGGTACCATAGATAGACTCACCAAAACCCTAAAAAGACATAAAATCCAGGTTTTCTTCACCCCTCCCAACACCATTAGGAATTTCGTCGACTCCCTCAAAGATCCAATTGAATTGAGGGCCTACAAAGGGGTCTATTCCATTCCATGTTCATGTGACATGTTATATATAGGAGAAACTGGGTGATCCATGGAGACTATATTTAAAGAACACAGCACAGACCTAAGACACGATAGACATAAGAAATCTGCCCTCGCTGAGCATGCACACCTCACTAAACACCACATTTGTCTTGAAAATGCAGAATTCATCGCTAGAGAGGACAACCTAACCAAAAGGAAAATAAGGGAGAAGATTGAGATCAACCTCAATGAGAACTACCTTAACCGAGACGATGGTGCCAGGATCAGTGATTCTTGGAAACCTCTCCTTTACTCCTTACAAACCAAAAAATGCCTTCAAATCAATACATAAGAATTGATTTCCTTCCTCATCCTTCCCCTTAGCCCTATTTGGACTTTTGAAGCCTGTCAAAATTAAATTCTAGGGTATATCTTAATGCTCCATTTTAAATTAAAAATCCTAGGCCTTACTTTTAACTTGTCGACCCTCCTCTTTCTAGGTTAAAACTAAAGTTCTAGTTTTATTAGATTTAGTTTTAAAATTAAAAAATAACAAATTTAAATAATTGATTTTAAAATTTATAATTAAAAACCTTTTAAACTATTAAATAAAAAATAACAAATTTAAATAATTAATTTTAAAATTTATAATTAAAAACCTTTTTAAACTTTTAAGTAAAAAAAAAGAAATTTCCTTTAGTACCTCTTAAGCTTACCCTTTTTTTGGTGAGAATAAACTCTCATTTTAATGCAACCTTTAATTTAAAAAAGTTTTTAAATAACTTACCTTAAAACTTTAGATAACTTTTTTTAGAACCTAATGTTTTCACATCCTTTATAATTATTATTATAATTTTATCCCTCACATTTAAGGGATTTATAAATTATCCTTAAAACCTTAATATTTTGAAATTATACTTTAGTGTAAAATTAAAAAGTTTTAATAAAAATGAAATTTTTTTGTTAAGGGTTACAAAACCGACCTTCTTAAACCTTTCTCACCTAAAACCTACCTTTCCATATTTAACTGTTCAGGCATCTTACACATTTCCTCACGCTTCTAATTGTCTCCTGATGATGATCCCAAAGTAGGGGTCGAAATGTCAAGATCTCCAATTTTCGAATGCAGCTCCTCTTCACTAAAGCTGCACCAATGTTTAAGTTGATTACAAAGGACGTATAATTCCATTGGACAGAATCTTGTCAAAATTATTTTGAAATTCTAAAAGCTAAATTACTGGTGGCAAAAATACTTAGGGGTCCCGATTGGTCCCTTCCTTTTCATATATCCATCGATGCCTCTGATACGACCATAGGAGCAGTCCTGGGCCAAAAAGAGGGATAAGCACCTTATGCCATTTAGTTTATTAGTAAGAATTTGACTCCTGCTGAATTGAATTATATTGTTACTGAAAAAGAATTTTTGGCAGTAGTTTATTCTATTAATAAATTTATCCATTACATTACAGGTTACGAAGTTTTTGTGCATACCGATCACTTCGCCATTAGATTTATAATGAATAAACCAATCACCAATGGTAGAGTAACCCAGTGGATTCTTCTATTGCAAGAATTTAACATCATCGTTATTGACTGACCTGGTGAAGAAAATCTAGTTGCAGATTTCCTTTCCCGTATTCAACATGAAGATGGTACTAAACCAGTTGACGACACTTTTCCTGACGAACATCTATTTGTTGTATCTGTTCAAACCCCTTGGTTCGTAGATATTCCCAATTATTTAGCAATTGGGAAAATACAAAACCATTTTTTCCCACATGAGAATCATCGTATTATAGTTCAGAGTTCTAATTATTCTTGGGTTGATAATGATCTCTTGCGCATCGGTCCAGATATTATTATTTGACGATGCGTGCGAGAGGATGAAATGAAAGACATCCTCCATGCATGCCATGCTGGACCATGTGGAGGACATTTTTCTGTTAAGAGGATGTCATACAAATTATTACATTCTGGTTATTATTGGCCAAGCATTTTTAAAGATGCTGCCAAATATGTCAAAGGATGCGATAGTTGCCAAAGAGTGGGTAGACCTACGTTATCTGATTAGATGCCTTTACAACCCTAAGTCATGATTGGACCCTTTGAGAAATGGGCTCTTGATTTTGTAGGACCGATTTCTACGATGTCTCGTAAAAATAAATATATTCTAGTTTGCATAGACTATGTCACCAAATGGGTAGAAGCTAAAGCTTTGTTTAGAGCTATTGAGAATTCAAAGGTAGAATTCATATATGAATAAATATTCACCCGGTTTGGTGTACCTAGAGAAATTGTCACAGATCAAGGTACTCAATTTACTTCTAAATTAATGAAAGAACTTACTACAAAATATGGCATCCAAATTGCAAATCTTCACCTTATCACCCTCAGGCTAATGGTTAGGTAGAATCAACTAATAAATTATTAGAATCCATTTTAACTAAAACCATTCACTTACATCACAAGGATTGGGCAGATAGACTCCTAGAGACTTTATGGTCCTATAGGATAACATGGAGAAACACTACCGGACATACCCCCTATGAGTTAGTGTATGGAAAACAAGTCCTTTTACCTATTCAATTTCAAGTTAAAACCTTTTGTATGGTAGCACAATTAAGCATGAATTTGGATGAAGCACAGAAACAATGAATATTGCAGATTGATGAGTTAGATGATATCATACAAGATGCACTCCAAAGAACCATTCTAATACAGAATCAACGAAAGACATGGCATGATAAATTTATTAAACAAAAGAAGTTTAATACTGGAGATTGGGCACTACTATTTGACTCATGGTTTAAAAATTTCAAAGGAAATTTAACTACCCGTTGGATGGGCCCACACGAAGTAGTTACAACTTTTGACAATGGGTCCGTAAAAATTAAAACAATTGATGGCTCACAAATTTCCTTTGTAGTAAATGGACATAGACTCAGACTTTATCACCAACCAACATCTAAATAGGATTTTATATAGAATGTTTTGCAGCAGAATGAAATGGAATTAGTTGAAGGGGAAGCTATTCCTCCTCCTCCTAATCCTAGAAAGGTATTTTGGGTTATTATCACTTGTATATATGTAAATATGTGCTTGTTTCTTTGAATAGATAAGAGTAATTTTTAATAGAATGTTTACAAGGGACTCTTTTTCCTTTTATTATGTTTTCATGAATAAATTGAATCATCTAACAAGTGGTTTTACAGTTTGATTACAAATACACCATCTCTATAAGCAACTAACAGAGTATTACTTGGAAAAGGGAAGTATGTTAAAACACTCATAAGGTATCTTAACATTTCTTGGGGTACTTTTGAAATTTTCAGCTTATAGTGAAAATTAAAATTTATAATCCTCTGTATATCATACTTAACCAACTCTTCTATGATTCATATAGTTTTTGGTATTTTGATTCAGACATGTATATTTTGATTTACTCTTTTGAATAGTTGCTTGATATACCTAATTTCATTATCATATTTTTCACATTCTCATCTTACACCTATGGATTACTAGTTCATCTTATACTTGTTATCAAAACTTGTCTCTCAAGTATTTTGGTGATAACACGAGAGTAAGTGGAATTTTTTTTTTTTTTCTGTGGGGAACATTACTTTTCTTTTATGAAGAAGAAAGACTGTAAGGTTAAAGAACAACTTAAAGTTATTCTCTTTTGACATGATCTATAGTTATGGCCATTATGAAATTACTTATAAGTTTATTTTACAAAAAAATTGAATTATGTTTTTAGTAGGACTTAACACGCTCTAGTACCAATCGGCTTCCATATATTTAATATAATTATACAAGGCAAACCCGTCGGGGTACTGAACAGGCTTGCTTGTAGTGGGTCAATGCTAAGTAAAAACTCAAAACATGGAAGCTCGATAAATGCATGTAAACCTGTCGGGGTACTGAACAGGCTCGCTAGAAGTGGGACTATGCTTGCATGGTACCAAGGTAAACCCATCGGGGTACTAAACAGTCCTGCTGGAAGCAGGGAAATACTTGGTAAAAGAGATATGGAAAATGCACTCCTATGCACATAGTTCGTAAAAAAATGATAATATAAATATTTTTTTAGAATTTATGAATAAACAAGTCATGGCCAATTGTTTAACATGTCGTTTGAGAATGGTTGTAAGTTGGGTTTGACCCTGGACATCTAATTCAACATATATCTAGGATGTAATTATCCTAGAAATGGGACCCATATTTGTAAATCTCACATACTCTAGGGTAAACTTAAATATTTTGTGATGACAACATATCTTTCAAATGAGGCATAGATGACTAGCGTTTATTGTGGCATTCTTTTGGTTAAATTACTATCATTCAAGCGGTCTTTCTAAGAACTGTTATATTCTTCATGAATATACATATTTGAATCATTTCCATTTACTAGTTAGTTTTTTTCTTTTTCTTTCAAAATAATAAACAGCATAATAGAACTCTTTAATTTTTATTTTTTGGAATAATCAATTCTTCTCTCTTCTATGGTTTGAGGACACGCCATATCTTTGGTTTGGGGGGAAGGATTGGGAAAATTATATTGTTTTTAATTTTCATTATTTATGATAGATCTATTTTGTGGAAATTGAACCCAAGTGTTAGAACAATTACACTCACAACAATTGCCAATTACACATGCAAATTACTCACAAAGAAGACTGAATATGGAGCAGAACACTAATCTATATTGAATAAGTGTACAATATCCAACCCTATGAATTCATAGGCTGCCACAATAAATAATTACATGAGATATTTGAATGCATAAGGATTCCATTCGAATTTGGTCAAAAGCAGGCTTACTAAATCTAAGCAAATCCCCCATAGGTGCATAAAGCAGTTTCCAAAACTGTCTAGGAGCTCACGAATTGGCAAAATCAATTAGGAAATATAATAGGTGATGGAAGGACAACTCATACATTATTTCCTTAGGAGAAAATAGTGGAGGATGATGAGGACAAAAACAAGTTAACTTCACCTAGTCAAACTTTCCCAATTGCCTTAAAACTCAGAAAAAACAGGCAATAAAGCAGAAAAAGCAGACATGCGCTAGGGAGGCCAGGAATAAAGCAGATTTGATTCCAAGTGGTTTCCCAAGAGCTCCATGACTCAAATTTATCAAGTTTGACCACTATGGATGTGTGGAGGACAACTTGCATAAGGTGGCCGAATATGGAAACTAGGCAAATAAGACAAAAATTGGATTAATTAATGTCTAAGGTAGCTAACTATGGGTTGATTATTCTAAAACCCCCACTTAAGCCTGACTTATGAGTAAAATATCAGAAAATTATAGGTCCTAGCAACAAGGCTTAGTCACCCTTTACATACTGCATGTCCATTTAACCAAGGAAAGAGGCAAAAACCCAGTGGGAAAAATCCTCCCTTAAACATGGACAGTAAAACAAAATTTGGAAATATTGTCATCACTCATGCTTCACAGCATGATCAGCAATCCCCAACAGTGATTTGAGATTGCTGAGTGTCTTCTCACATAAAAATTTGTTGAAGATATCTGCTGCTTGTTCTGAAGATGAACGGAAGAGTAGGTGAATGGTGCCATCATGCACAAGCTGTCTGATGTAGTGCATATGGATCTCAATGTGTTTGGTTCTCTGTTTTTGAACTGGATCATTGTAGATTTGAATGGTACTCTGATTATCACAATAGATAGTAGTTGAGTATTTTGATTCAAAGCCACAGTCACCAAGTAACCCCTGCAACCATAAACATTGAGTTGTTGCATTTACAACTCCTCTGTACTCTACTTCTGTAGATGAGAGTGCAATGGCACTCTGTTTCTTACTTGACCAGATGATTGGCCCTTCAGCAAGCATGAACACATATCTTGATGTTGACTTTCGATCTATGTTGTCACCTACCCAATCACTGTCAGTAATCCCAATGAATTCAAGATTAGATTTAGCTTTGTATAAGATCCCATGAGTCCTTGTTCCCTGAACAAAGTTAAGGATCCTTTTGGTTGCTCTCCAATGGATCTCATGAGGCTGATCCATGTATCTTGAAGCCACACTTACTGCATAAGAAATATCAGGTCGAGTATGTGTAATATACAGCAAACATCCAATCAATTTCCTATACAGTGTGTTGTTTACCATAGGTGAAGAATCAGCTTCTTCAAGCTTAACTCCTGAAAGGAAAGGAGTCTTGCTTGGCTTGCAATACTTCATATTGAATTTGGTCAAAAAATACAAGGCATACTTGGACTGATGTACTTTGATTCCTTCTTTGGTTTGAGCAATCTCAAGCCCCAAGAATTGGCTCAATAAGCCCAAATCAGTCATTGAGAAGGCATGGTTCATTGCATCCTTCAAGGAGGAAATTTCATCCTTTGAGCTTCCTGTAATGAGAAGGTCATAAAAATACAAAACAATGATAATTAATGAACCATGAATCAGCTTTAAATAGACATTTGTATTTGACTTGCATCGAACAAAAATTCAGTGATAGCAGAAAGCTATCAATCTTGGCATACCAAGCCCCAGGGGCTTGCTTAAGCCCATACAATGACTTCTTTAGACTGCACACACGAGATGGGTTAGTAGAAAATCCTTGAGGCTATTGCATGTAAATATATTCAGTGAAATCTCCATTTAGGAAAGCACACTTCACATCCATGTGGTGTACCTCCCACTGCTTTGAAGCTGCAATGGCTAAGGCTAGCCTGATGGAGTCCATCTTTGCCACTGGTGCACAGGTCTCATTGTAGTCTATGCCATGTACCTGTGAGTATCCCTTGGCTACCAATATGGCCTTGTATTTCATAGGTGAACCATCAGCAGCAAATTTGGTTTTGTACACCCACTTACACTGAACTAGCTTCCTCCCTGGGGGAAGATCAACCAGCTCCCAAGTGTTGTTCTTTTGGAGTGAGCTGAACTCTTCTTTCATGGATGTTTGACATATTGGATCATTTTCTACATCTTCATATGTCTATGGGTCTGATTCAACCATCATATAGCATTTCTCTACAAACATAGGATCTTTCATGCACAGAGCACTCTCAAATTGAGATCTAGTCCTCCTAGGATCATTAGGATTTTCAGCTAGTTCTCCAGCTGCATGAATGGTATTTGCTTCCCATTTTGGTCTTGTAGGAATGTTAGGATCTGCAATTAAATCATGATTATTAGATATATCAGAGTCAGCATGTTCAACTATCTCTTCACTTACATTCAAAGGTTCTGGTGGTTAAGAGGATTCTCCAACTTCCACTGCTGCTAGGGGCTCTTCTTGAAACTGAACACACCTTTCAATGAAGGATTTGTTTGTGCTAAAATTGATCAGCTTGTACCCTTTTGAATCTTCAGAGTACCCAACAAATAGACACTCTTGGTTTTGGGGCTACAAATCCTTCCTCTTTTCTATTGGAATTCTAGCGCAAGCCCTTGAGCCAAAAATCCTTAAATGGGTCATATCTGGGTTGTGCCCACTCCATGCTTCAAAAGGAGTCATACCATCAAGCTGTTTATGAGGCACCCTATTCTGGATATAGTCTGCACAGTTTATAGCTTCGTCCCAAAACTTTGGTGGCAAAGTCTTAGCCTCCATCATGCAGGTTGCCATCTCTTTCAGTGATGTGTTCTTCCTCTCAGCAACACCATTTTTCTATGGTGTGTAAGGGATAGAATGCTGCATATGAATACCTACATCTACACAATATTGAATGAACTCAAACTTGACATACTCACCACCATTGTCAGATCTGAGGACCTTGAGTTTCCTCCCAGACTGGTTTTCAACCAAAGCCTTAAAGACTTTGAAGAGGCCAAAAACTTCAGACTTGTGTTTCAGGAAGTAAACCCAGCAATACCTGGAAAAGTCATCTATGAATGTCAATTCATATTTTTCCTGACTCATTGACATATGAGGAAATGGGCCAGCAACATCACTGTGGATCAACTCAAGAGGTGTAGAGGTTCTCTCTTGACTAGCTTTCTCAAATTTATGCTCTGGGTGTTTTCCTAGGATGCAACCTTGACAGACTCCTTTGGAAAACTTAATCTTTGGTAACCCTATGACCATTTATTTTTCACTAAGATCAGAAAGATACTTGTAATTTATAGGTGGCCAAATATTTCATGACAAAGCTTGCTTGCCTCATTAGCATGAATCAGAAGAGCAGAGGGGTTTGAGTAGGGTAGGAAGTGTGAGAACATGTATACCTTCGAAGTGTGATTTGCAACTCCTTTTGAAATGACTTTACCACTTGAGATCTTTGTGATCTCAACTTCATCAGGGGAGAATATGACCTTCTTTGGAGACCCTGTGTGGGTCATCTGATACACTGATAAGAGGTTCGAGGCAAGACCTGGAACATAAAATACATTTCTGAACTTACCATGGTCAAGGTCAATCCTCCATTTTCCCAAACTTTCAGTGAGAGAGTCATCTCCCAGTACAATTGGTGTACCTTTCCACATGTCAAGTGAGGTGAATGCCTCCTTGGTCGAAACCATATGTCTTGAAGCTCCAGAATTAATGATGAAACTAGGTGAGCTTGATGTGCTAGCAACCAATGCATGAACTCTCTCTTTGTCTTCTGAATTTGATCCTCCTTCCCTCTTCTTTGAGCTGTCTGGAAGGGAGATGCCATTCTTCTCCAGGAGTTGGGTCAGCATGTCTATTTGCTTCTTCATGCAGGATCTTTCAGAATGATTACCCTTACTGAAGTATGTGCACTTGCCCATTTCTCCTTTGTTCTTCTTCTTCTTGGGGTTCTTCTTGGAACCTTGAGGCTCCTCTAGAGACTTGTTCTTGTCTCTCTTTTGCTCAGGTGGCTTCTTAGATTTCTTCTCATGATTTTTGAATCCACCCTCAAATATCCAGCAACCAGAGCTTGGTATTTGGAAGGTTTGATGGTGCCCATCATCACCAATTTATCTTGTTCTTGTGTGAGAGATTCCATGAAATATGCAAGGATAGGCATTTTCCAGGATCGAGCTGTCAACTTTGTGGCATAGAAGGTCGAAAAAAACACTGAATAGTTAGGGCCAAGCTTCGAGAGTATGGCCAAAACTAGTTGCTCATCCTTCTTTTCGATCCCACATTGTTTTAGTTGCAAAACAAGTGCTTTGAACTTGGAAAAATAGAGTTGCAGGGAGTCAAAGCTATTGGGACTTAGGGAGATCAATTCATTTTCAATTTGATGTCCCTCATCTCATTTGTCTTACCAAAAATCTCAAAAATATTCTCCAATACTTCATTTGATGATGTCAATCCATCAAGATGGAAAACGAGGTCTCTGATTATGCTCAGACACAGGAGACCATAGGCCTCATCCCTCATGTTGTGCCATTTAATCTTCTCTGCAGCTGCATTGGGCTCTGCTTCTATTGCCATAGTCACTCTATAGAGGCCTTTCACTCTCAAAAGTATCTCCATCTCTGCTTTCCATTCAAAGAAGTTAAATGGAGTCAAGATGATCTTCTGAGATCGATCCATAGCTCAGAAATTGTCCCTTCAGTCAGTAGAATGCTCCCAGTCAATGATGTCGAACCTGCAATAAAAAATTGGAAGGATAAAAATCGATCTACAAAGGCTCTGATACCATGTGGAAATTGAACCCAGGTGTTAGAATAATTACACTCACAACAATTGCCAATTACACATGCAATCTACTCACAAAGAAGACTGAATATGGAGCAGAACACTAATCTGTATTGAATAAGTGTACAATAGCCAACCTTGTGAATTCATAGGCTGCCACAATAAATAATTACATGAGAGATTTGAATGCATAAGGATTCCATTCGAATTTGGTCAAAAGCAGGCTTACTAAATCTAAGCAAATCCCCCATAGGTGCATAAAGTAGTTTCCAAAACTGTCTAGGAGCTCACGAATTGGAAAAATAAATTAGGCAAGCTAATAGGTGATGGAAGGACAACTCATACATGCTTTTCTTAGGAGAAAAGAGTGGAGGATGATGAGGAAAAAAACAATTTAACTTCACCTAGTCAAATTTTCCCAATTGCCTTAAAACTCAGAAAAATCAGGCAATAAAGCAGAAAAAGCAGACATGTGCTAGGGAGGCCTGGAATAAAGCAGATTTGATTCCAAGTGGTTTTCCAAGCGCTCCATGACTCAAATTTAGCAAGTTTGACCACTATGGATGTGTGGAGGGTAACTTGCATAAGGTGGAATATGGAAACTAGGCAAATAAGACAAAAATTGGATTAATTAATGTCTAAGGTAGCTAACTATGGGTTGATTATTCTAACATATTTATCTCTAACAAATGATAAGTGTTTCAGGATAATATAAGCAGTGGAACTTGATTATAGCATGAAGCATATTTTTATAGCAAAATCAATATGAAGAATTGAATGAAGGTCCAGAAATACCAAATGACGATATGAATAAAACAGTGTAATATTATAGCACTTATAATTACAATTTGCTAACCAAATTTTCTTTTTTGGCAAATAATTTTTTACCTTCATGTGGATGCTTAGAAATTCTTCTTATCATTTCATTATTGACAACCTTATTCTCTTACCCAATCATGCATGTAAATTATTAAATGATCAATTTTCTTGATTATAAATGCGACTTATACTTTTCATGTCATAAGTTCAACCTGTCCAAATTTTTACTTTGGACATGGTTAAATTAATTTTAAAACCTTATGAATTTACTTACTTACGTATATGCCCATTGTTGGCTCATGTCTCAAAATTCGCTATGACAGTGTGATTTGTTATCTTTCTTTTTGCTCAGTGGGACCTGGTATTTCTCCGGTTTGGGGGAATGTTGATCCTCGATTTGTTATCATTTTTGACAATTAAATTACTTATTTAAACATATGTTTTATTATCTTTTTGCATATTTTATGTCACACAGATCACAATTCAGCCCATGTATGTATGAATTTAAGGTTTATATAAAATCCATTTATTATTATCATTTTATGATTTTATTAATTAAAATTGACATTATTAAAGCACATTTGATATATTAATTGATTTATATATTTGTTTGCAGGTTATATAATCTTTTTGGGACAAATTAACAACACATACGCATTTAGCTTGCCATGCACAAAGCACGTCCAACTCGACGTCCATCTCGTCATTCAGCTCGCTGCGTGAAACTTGTTGGTAGTTTTCCAGATGTTAAAACATGTTACTGTAGACTTTAGTCCTGAAGTGCACTAGCAAATAGACATTTGTTTGTCATAGATCTGTGCCCAGCATATCCAACTCATGGTCCAGCTTGATGTTTAGCTTTTCATCCAGATCGCTAACCAGACTGCGCATTGTTGAGAATTGATTCCAGGCATTATAATGTTGAAAGAGTTTTGCAAACGACCTGCTATACATGCATCTGGGTAATGAATCTCGCATTCTAGATAATAAAAAATATTGCATCCTCCTTTTTCGACACCTCACCAATAGACCACGCTTTGGGTTGATGTATTAGCCCACGTTCTAGAAAACTCACCCGTGCACTCTCCTATACTCGCCACCAGTTCACTTGCTGCACTAAGGAAGGATCTATGCGCCACATTTGGGAACTGTTTGCAATGGAGAAGGAGCCTATGCGTTGCACTGTCCAATGAAGAGAACTAGAATCGCGCTGAAGAGAGAATATCTTATGCATTGACCTGTAATTTGTTAGACGCCTTTATGATCAACTAAATTTAGAGAGAAGTCGACCACTAAAGGGTCGACTTGCTCATCTCTGTAAACAACTATATATACCAGCCTCTACGTGAGAGCTCAGTTAGTTCATAGTTTTATCAGTTCATGCTTTGATTTGTTCTTGAGCACATTGTATTTCTGTTCCATCGTTTGAGTAAAGATCTGTCACTGCTTTGCTATTGAGGATTGCGTTTGAGTACAAGTTTGCTAGGCACCTCCCCTGATTGCTGAGAGGGCCCCTCATCAACCAAAGGTTTCTTTCCTTTTTCTTGTTTATTTCCTTCATATTTTTTGTTGTAGTTAGTTTTATTATTTCATTTGATTCCCGTAATGCATTTTATTTCCAAAATTAAATAACTAAATTGTGCGCATAGTTTGCTTTCAAATTTACTTTCAGGCTTTTCATTTCCAGTTTATGGTTCAGTATTTGCAATTAGATAGAATAGAATTTCAGTTCTATTTATTTCCCTTATGTTCCAAGTTTATGCAATTTGAATTTTAGTTTGTTTATTAACATGTAATGATTTCTTTATGTTCATGAATTTGTTTTTCATTTCACTGTTAAAATTGCTTAATAAGTAGGTTTACTTATTGTCTTTGTGCATTAGATTTACATCTGCACGAATTCAACTGAATATTAGATAATTTAGGTTAATTTATATCATTTTAACTGTGCATACTGTCATTCAGAGAGCATGTTTAAATGATCATTCGGCCACTCCTTTCAGACCTACAGTTCAGTCTGTTATTTGGCCCCTAGTTTCATTTTTAGTGTTTTTTAATGTGTTTTGAGATTGTTTTCAGTTCTGTTTCTTTAATGTTTGAGGTATGATTTGACTAAGATAGTTAGATAATAGTTTTATTTAACATTGAAATTAAAGTTAGATTGTTTTAGGTTATTTATTAAAGTCTTATCATTTTCTTTACTTCTTTTCACCTTGAACATGTTTTGAACTGTGTTATGTTTTGTTTCTTGAATTTGTTTTTGATTTCTTTTTACTGGTGTATTGTTTTGTGTTTATGCTTTTGTATTGATTTATCCATCGCATGTAAAATTAAGTATTATATGTGTTATCCTTAGTATGTTTTTAGGTTATTCCTTTTTCAGTATGTGATTAGTGAGAGAGAATTGTTGGACATAATTCAAAGATATTTTATTAAGTTTTCTACTTGTTTCTTTCTATTTAATTTTCTTTATTAAGTTTTCTACTTGCTTATTAATTAGGTTTTCCTTGCATCTTAGTTTCCAATTTTAAAGATTAGTTGTTAATAATATCTTTTCCATTTTAAAGTTATTTACTTATGAAATAAATTGTCAATTATTTAGTCTAATATTTTTGTTCCATTTTAATTACCTTAATAATTGAATTCTTAGGAGTTTGACTCAGTTTTTCATTTTGAAAGATCTTTTGATCTTTTGTTTATTAAAATATTTCCACGACACCATAGGAAACCCTCTACCTTCACATATATTTTCTGTCAACTCTAATCCTACCAACCCTAGTCGATAATTAAATATTAGGTGAATTAATCTAGATATTATAACACCCAACATCGTCCTTGTTGAATTTGAGATTAAAACTTTGAGTTTTGCTTTAGAAGCAAACATGGATTTAACAGAATCCCAAAAGGATGGTTTGAATAAATTGAATGAGATCAATGAGAGATGTGGGGTTGTTGGACATCATACTTCAGTGATTCAGCAGCAACGCTCCAAGTGAAATGATAGCTTTATCCAAGAAAAAGGATGTTGCATGAAGGAGAATGGGCCTTATTATACGTCTCACGGTTCAAGCGGGATTTTAAAGGGTAGTTGTGTAACAGATCATTGGGATAATGCATATTGGACACACTATTTTATAATGAAATTGTGTGATTGGACATGATTAATGAACAATAGATACCGCTATTTTCTAGTGATCATCGAATGTGACTCTACCATAAGCCGCTCTCAAAGCCTGCATTTGCTTCTCATGTTTCTTTTGATGCAAATTGTCAACTAGTACAAGAAAAGGGGTCTCCTCCTATTCCTAAAACTCTTTAGTCTTTTGCATATATTCCACGAATATGTATATAAATATATGTGTCATTCCTCGTTATGTTTTTGTATAGTTTGATAGTTGGTTCAATAATTTTTCAATGAGTCAGCTTGATGGGTTTTGTGGAAGAATTGTGTGCATATAAAGGTGTGAAGGACCCAAGAAGAAAAGAAGCAATCATAATGGGCCAATCGATTGCAAATATGATAAGTGGACCTTTGTAGATTGTTGGAAATGATTGGTGATGGGAATTGTTGCATTCATATAAAGCTACTGAATTTCACTTGGGCATCATTGGATTATGTCCCAACTAAAACTCCATCAATCTTACTGGTTTTTGCCATAATTCCACTAGCTTTTTCGCCAAAATTTCGCCAATGTTTCATTGAAACTCCACCAATCTTATCTTTCTTTGCCAAAAATCCACCAGCTTTTTCACTGAAATTTCGCTAATTTTTTGGTGAAACTCCGCCAATATTACGACTCTTTGTCGAAACCCCACCATCTTTTCTATCGAAATTCCACCAAACTTTTGCTGAAAATACACCAATACTATTGCTTTTTCCGAAATTCCACCAACTTTTTCGCTAAAATTCTGTCAACTTTTTGCTGAAACACCGCCAATATTAGCGCTTTTAATCGAAACTCCACTAGCTTTTTTGTCGAATTTTTGGTGAAACTTCGCCAATCTTACCATTCTTTCCCAAAAATACACCAACTCTTCTCCCGAAATTATGTCGAATTTTGGATGAAACTCCACTAATTCCTTGGTTAAAACTCTATCAGTCTCTCTACTCTCCCACTTCCATCGTTCTAGTTTTTTTTTCAGACATTCATGGAAACCGTCCGCTTTCCTTAGGACCAATTAGAATATGACAAAGTTCCCAACTATGTAATTGAAGTAATTATGATATGGATAGATTTGAACTTTTTGTTTGATGAAGGATTTCCAAATTTATTAAGCCATGCAATTAGGAACACCAACTCATAGCATAAATGATAACTAAAACACCGCACTTTTTGATCGTTTTTTCATTGAAACCGATCAAATTTGACTAAAAATTTACATTTTTTTTGCAATTTTGCGATTTGAGCAATCAAACATCATTATTTTAGACTAAATGATAGATCCTAAAATTTCCCAAATGATCTAAATTAAGATTTAAACAACAAAAGTTACAGTTTCAACAATTTCTTGTATGTCGTATTTCAGCAACTACGAGCTGTTTTGGTCATTTGTCGATATACTCCTCGGGACACCATCATTGATCTCTTTAACAGTCAAAGTTGGACATCTAGTTTTTATCATAAACAAATATGTCACCACCTTTCCAATCGAATGAATATGTCATCACATTTTTGTATTTATAGCCCGCTGCCACCCTGCCACTCCGGCTCCCCACTGTTTCATTGTTGTTTCTACACACTGCAATATCATCATCCAAATTTGGAAGGGAATTTAACCGTTTGGTGATTAAATCAACACATAGCAACATGAATCAAGATGTTTTCATTTACACTATTTTTCTGGATGAATTTACGAATTAGGTTCTTATTAAGAAGCTCCTGGTGAGGGGTAACCTTAGCATCAACAATGCATTTCCCTGTCAAATTAGTACTTTCTTCCATCAATTCATATGAGGCAAGCATATGGATGATTTGAGTTGGATTTAGGATGCAGTAAATGATTTAGGCACATTAATGAGGAATTGGAGGATAATATGGGATCCTGGGATGATGACGGTTTTATATTTTATTCCTCAGCTCTGGTGGGATAGTCAGATTCTAGTAACATGGTTCTCCTTATGCTTTGTCTCAGCTGATTCCATGGTTTCTATTTTTGTGTCAACTGATTCTGGTAAAGACTTATATTTTTTACTAGACCTGGAAATGTGGGACATTCGTCAAAATATCCGTGACCAGAAGCGGTTTGTGCAGAGACTCAATGATGAAGGAGGGTGTCGAGTTGCAAGGGTGGATGAAGACATGTTGCATATTCACAAGAACTTGTCTTCCTTCTCACTCAGATAGAACAATACCTGATTACCAAACATGGTGAATTGGAGCTACAGTTTGACATATTGGAGCTCCAGGTGAACAACCTGTCTCTAGAAAGGGGGAATGCATGAGCAGCCCTACCAGCTTCTCCAGTCCCTTCCCCTGGTGATTCAGACAAGTGATCATTAATTATGGGTCCTAGTTTTCTTTTGAATGTCTATAGCAATGTTATTTCATTTGCATTCGTAGCTATGTTAGCTGATAATTGTTATGTTTTATGTTTAGGCTTGTCGCTATTGAATACTTTCAGGTTTTGGACAAGCATATCTCATTTCCATTTTGAAATTGTTGTATGGAATTTGAAAAAACCTTTTCATTATGTAATTGTTTGTTTACATTCACGACTATGTTACCTGATAACTATTATGTTTTATGTTTAATGTTTAGGCTTGTCTATATGGAAGAATTTCATGTTTTGGACAATTATATCTCATTGTCATTTTGAAATTGTTGTATGGCATTTGGAAAAACCTTTTCATGATGTAGATGTATGTTTACATTCGCAGCTATGTTAGTTGATAAATGTATGTTTTATGTTTAATGTTTAGGCTTGTCTCTATGGCATACTTTCAGGTTTTGGACAAGTATATCTCATTTACATTTTGAAACTATTGTATGGGATTTGAAAAAACCTTTTCATGATGTAACCATTTGTTTACATTTGCAGCTATGTTAGTCGATAACTGTTATGTTTTATGTTTAATTTTTAGGCTTGTCTCTATGGAAGGATTTTAGGTTTTGGACAATTAGATCTAATTGTCATTTTCAAACTATTGTATGGCATTTGAAAAAACATTTTGATGTAACTATGCTAGTGGTTCCACCATTGTTTCTTTAATATAAACAATATATGTTTCTGTAAAAAAAAATTAACTAATTCATAAAAATAAATGCAATTAAAGAGGAACTTATAATTGACCAAGAGCTAACTATATACCCACCACCTAAACTCCCTCTAACTATGACCAAGTGGTGTTGTAACCTTAGAAAATTATGAGCATATTAAAGAAGTTGCAGTTATTTTGGATCATTTATATTTCAGTTGTTAGTGTTTATGTATTTACATTGTCTAGTTCTATCATTGAAGTAGGATTGTTTTACAAAAAAATGGTTTGCACACTTTATCCACTACAACATCCAATTACCTAAGATGGTAAAAGAAATTAAAAAAAAACATATTGTGATCTAACAAGAAAGTAAATAAAATATTGGATTATCATTGCAAATATGAATAATGGTTCCACTATTATGAAAAATGACATTGTGACACATCCTCTAACTATGACAAAAGGATAATATATACCCCCCACCTAAGCACCCTCTAATATTGACCAAGTGATATTGTAACCTTAGTAAATTATGATCATATTGAATAAGTTGAAATTCTTTTGGATCATTTATATTTTAGTAGTTAGTATTTCTATAATTACATTGTCTAGTTCTATTATTGAAGTATGATTGTTTTACAAAAAAATGGTTTGCACACTTTATGCAATAATATATCAAATTAACTAAGATGGTAAAGGAACTCAAGAAAAAATTATTGTGATCTAACAATAAATTAAATAGAATACAAGAGTATCATTGCAAATGTGAATAATGTTCCACTATTATGAAACAAGACACTTTAAGGTTTTTTCAGAGTTGAAATTCATACTACTTTTAATAATATTCCAAATATTTTATGTCAAAAACATTATAGATGTTATATTGTTGAAGTCACATTCCACATGCACATAATTTATTTTAAACTACAATTTATCTTTCCATATGTATAGTTTCAAATCCATACTAATTCTCCATAAATTAATATATATTCTGCAAGGTTATCTTAGGCTTAATGATGTTGCAACAACTCAAGGTCATGTTAATTTGGTTGAAAAGTGGATAGTATTTTACTAATAGATTTGAATATTTTAGCATATAAAGGAGTTAGAAACCAACCATAACTCTACACAATCAATAATTATACATGAGAAATATGGATCAAATGTAGAATCCAACAGTTATAAAGTGAAAAATCCAAGAATGTATTAATATTGAAGGTTAGTTTACACCTATAAGATTAGCACAAAACCAACTATGTACCAATAAAACACTTAAAATTCTAAAGTTAATTTACCATCTTGAATTGACATGCTACAAGGCCAACTATGCCTAAAAACATAACCTTCCAAAACTTAGTCTACAAGATCTATTATTATAAGCAAAAACTAGAGAGAAGTGATTCAATTTTCTTTTGCATAGTTTTAATGCGGGTGTTGATAATTAGTTTTCACAAAAATATATCTCTCATATTAAGAATATAGCGCCAATTTATCACATAATTACTTTACAAATTCTAGAACAAATACTAAAATGTATTAATGGATTCTCTATTGAAGAAGCACTACAAGCACAAATTTAAAAAATTTCAACATTGGCCCCATGCAACATATTAATTAATATATAGGTATCATTTTTTTATGCTTGAATTATTAGTGGAAGTCATGTTTGAGTATGGAAACCCTCACACAACGTCAATGCATGTTTCCAGTCTAACCATGCCAAATTTCAGTCCATGCAAGCACAAATTTAAAAAACATCAACGTTGGCCCCATGCAAAACATTAATTAATCTATAGGTATAGTTTTTTATTCTTGAATTGTTAGTGTCAGTAATATTTGAGTATGGAAACCCTCCCATATTGTCAATTGCGTGCATCTAGTCTAACCATGCCAAATTTCAGTCCAAGCAAGCACAAATTTAACTATGCACCCATCCACTCAACCTACAATGCAATATACTACACCATGGATGTCATGGTCATCACAACCAAATAAACCAACTCATTGGTCCCCAGAATAGAGAAATCCTTACCCATAGAATCAGTTCCCTCACCCATAGTTTCACCAGCCACATTTTCAACTCCCTGCTAACCTTGCACCAATTAACGTACCATTACGACCTCAGTTGTCTCCTCAACCTAATCATAACCCAAACAATAAGGCAGTGAAAAAAATTGAACCATTTAACATGCCAACATATTTTATCACCCCTATCCCCACAATCTAGTAAGAAATTGTTGATTTTGTTATTCTGGATCAGGAATATTTCTATTTGACATTTTCTCATAAATATTTCGAAGGAAGATGATCGATACTAAAAAATCATGCTCTGTAAAAAATCATAAGATGACCTCGTCGGTTATACGAACCTAAATCGGTGGTAATTCATCGGTAGTCGTTGGCTTTTCAACAGCCGTCGGATATCTGAGAATTCCATCTCTTAAGAAAAAAAAATTGATCAAAATTTGTAATTTTAAAGGTGAAATCCAACGACGCAATCAATTTCGTCGGATTTTCTCGTTGGATTTGGGGTTCAAATTTTGTTGTGTTTGTACCCTAACAATTTTCAGAACCTAAAAGGAAAAAATACATAACATTTAGTCTTTTACATAATGACTTTAAGAAAAATATTTATTATAGATAATATAGAGTATTGATAATTAATTAAGTTAGATATATGATTGACAAACACCTCTCTCATTTTTATTATACTTTGAATAAGTTCATGTACTTTAGAAAATTTCTTTATTTTTCGAGGATTGATAATTAATATAGTATAACTTAATTTGTTGCGTGCATTATCTACCCATAATATCTTCCTATTTGCATCCTCTTCATATATTGTCAACATGCATCGGATTTGTGCCTTTCTATACTTACAGTGAACAAGCTAGTTGCACGTGATTTCAACTCTATACCAAGACAACTTCAACTGCCGTTGAAATAGAGGCATCCTGCAAAATGGAAATAGTCATTGAAACATTGGGTTTCTAGGTTGATGGTTCACTGTTAATAAAATTCAAGAGAGCGTTGATAAATGGATTGGTCAAAGTAAGTGACCAATAGGTACGGTAAAGGCCCTTCAAAGAGCAGGGGTGCACAATTTTGTTTTTGGACAATTCAATTTCAATAATGAAGAGATAGATGATGTGATTTCTATTTATGATGATGTGGACATGAAATTGGATATTTTTGGGAGGAGTGTTTCTTTGGACCCAGGTTTGATTTCCAAAGCCACTAGAATTCCATGTAGGGATGGAGTAATGTTGACATCTTGGAAAACCCCTAAGCTAGAAAAGAATGACTCTGGCCAAAAAATTTTACGGGAAAATGTATATGTTCCCAAGAATGGTTTAAGAATGCAATATAATCCCCCAAGAGTATACAAAAACCTGATTCATATTTCCCTTAGGACAATTTTGAATCAACACAAGAAATATATTTTGTAAGAATGCATGAAGTTGGTCATTCATTAGGTTGATGACATGCCGATAGATGTCCCTCATATATTGGCTAAGAAATTGCAATTTGCACTATAGGAGAAATAAAACAGGAGAGTGAATTTCAATTACCCTGGAACATTTAAAAAATTATTGGATTTTATTGACCCGATGTCGTACAATTGACCAGTTGTAAAACAATATACATCAAAAGGACTAAACTAAAAAAAATAATAAAGAAGTTCCTCGATAGTCTCCAAAGAACAATGTGGAAGGAGTTGTTGGTCCTTGAACTTCATAAGTACATTAAGAGGCTTTAGAGAACTATATAGAAGGTATGGGAAGCAACATTGGTTTAGAAAACTGTGAAGATGATATTTTTTTCTCAATTTGGCAAGCTTACATAGAGGTGAAATTATACAAAATCAGAGACATGATTTATGGGATTGTGCGGATTCTAAATAGGAGCACAATGATGATGATACAATAAAAAATGAGTTTTTTGGATTGTGGACAAAAACTGAGTGATGATCATATTCATTCTTGTGTAGAGATTAAATTTAATAGGGCTGTACCTCTAAAGTTGGAACTTTAGCAAATTGCCTCTAACAAATTTAATTCAACCTCCCAAATTTTTTTTTTTGATTGTGGATTTGTTTTCTCGCTTTTTGATAAGATGTTTCATTTCAAAGAATTAGCTTCCATGGAGGATACTTTATCTATAAAGAGTTGTGACCTGTATGCAACTAAGGATATGAAAATTCTTTATTTGTTACAAAATATTGCAATGTTACAAAAAACAATTTTGCAGGTTGGAGAAAATAAAATACGTGCAATAGAAAGAAAATACATAGTTATTGAACTCTAAAAACCTAATCTATAAACCTAGAAACCCAAGATAGGAAATAATCACTAATTTATATCCCTCCTTTCAAAATCCTGAACAATTTTTCCAAATTGATGTAAGGGATATAATCATTTTGAATCATTCTTGTCAGTAAGACCTAGTTGGCAATAGAGGGTTGTAGTTTATTGTAAATATCAATAGAAATGTCGATAGCCCCTTACTAGGAACAACAATTAATCGAGGTAAGGGGTTTTGAAAAAATGTCTTATAGGCCTCCTCTATATGTAGTATTAGATTATACACCTATGGGAAGAGAAGACCATGATTGATGATTGTGCTCATATATATAATGATTGAAAAATGAAGATTCGTGAATAATTAAAGGAACATTTCACACAAAAATAGAATCCAACCTTCTTTGGAAAAACAAATAGAATCCAACCAAAATCTATAGAACATTTTGTCAAACTCAGAAATTTGAAATGAAGTAAGTTTGGGTATTGAGCGATTTTGGAGGCATTGTGTCTTTTGTGGATTCTCAATATCCTTTATGACCTCCTTGACTTCATATATGACCTCCTCGACCTCCTCTATGAAATCCTCAACCACCTTCACCTCCTATGTGAACTCCTTGATCTCCTTGACCTCTCTTGAGAACTTCATGGTGACCTATAAAAAATATTTAACCTCCCCAACATGCTCTACAAACTCCTTGACCTCCTAGGATTCCTTTGTGAACTACATGACCTCCTTTGTGACCTCTGTGAAGACCTATGCAACCTCTTAGATCCACCTCTTATGTGAACTCTGTGACCTATACGAGCTCTGGTGAGAGGGAAGTTGGAGTGTTGGATCTTGATCTAAATCCTCCCAAAGAAGAGTGTTGGAGCCCCTATCAAACTCGACTTCTGGAGAGATATTGGAATCGCATGAGCATTAGTTATATGTGCATGGTGTTGTAATGACATGTGATATTCCAATAAAACATGCGCTTAAACCTCTAATATGCATTATTATATAGTGCTATGTAATAATCTTATAAAACCCTCTAATATTGATTAGTAGTTAAGGGTTCATAGTTAGGTTGTATGGATAGAGGATAAAGGTTCATAGTTAGGGGGCATGGATAGAATTTAATGGATCACAATTAAGGGGAATTGGTAGAGGTTAGGGGTTGAAAACCAAGGTTAGTTCTTAACCCTATAACCCCTAAACAATTAGGAATATACTATAAGAATGGATATTAAAATATTATGACACAATATAGTAAAAAAGACATATTTATTTTCTATACATTTCATAAATAGATAGGTAGGGTTTTAAAATAATATCTATTATATGTAAATATATCTAGAGACTACATGTTTCTAATATTTAGTTGATGTGGTACGGAATTTGGGATAAGGGTTAATGAGCTTATGGGTAGAGACTAGGTCTTCATGGTCATGGTTTTTTGTAGAACCCTCCAACCCCTAACCAACTATGATATTAAAAGAGGATTTTGTGTAGGGAGTTAGCTAGGGTTAGGGTTAGGGATAAGGGGTTAAAGGGCATGTAGTTAGGGATAAGGGAATAAACGGTATGTACATAGAGATACATGTTTGGGATTAGGGGGTATGTTTTTCACTTATATGCATGCATGGGTTAGGACCATGCATGTGACCCCATTGAAAATGTGCAAGACCCCAATTTATCATATGTTTCCTACATAGGGAATCATTGGCCCATAAGTGGGATTATATGGTCATCATGTCAAGTTTTAGAACACCGTGGGTGATTATTTAGATCTATTACATTGAACAAAAAATGAGATATATCATCAGATATTTGACCACTTTCATATCTAACATTGGATTTTCTATGCATAATTAAACCCAAATGAAATCCAAAATTTTGAACCAAAAATACGACAACTGTTGGCCTCTTTCTCCTTCTTGTATTGACTCACAGTTCAACAACAACACAATACCAACAAGACGCCAAAAGAAATCGGCCCGACAGAGCAAGCTCATTCGGTAATACCTATGAGGAAGGCACAATATCACTCAAGATATCTAATGGGTAACTTCCAGAACCATATTTCCACAGTTGGTGAGGGATTATAGTCCCTTAGTGTGTGGCTAAGGTGCTCGATGAAGGAAACAGGATGATGGAGTCTATTATTGCATGACTGGGCATAATTGTATGACACCACGCATAGGACACAACCCTATCCTTAATCTCAAAAACTGGTACAACTTGTGCGATGCAACTGATTCCTTGTACTATGCGACTTATGCTTTAACTTCGGAAATTAACCATAATTTGTTCACACATTCTAGCAATGTTTTCACAATCATTCATTCACTGATTAATAATATGGAACCATACATTCAACTTTAACTCATCAACTTATAGTAATTAAATACTTGAAATTCACATAAATATTCAGCATCAATCAATCATTCAACACAGGAAATAATGTGGAAACCCATCTAGGAAAAACCACCATGGTGCTCTTCATCTGGCATGAGAATAGGATATAGCACCTTGTAGTCTATGACCTGCAGACTGATCTTATGATATGTATTTCTTACTCAATCTTCTTTCTCTCATGCTCTCTAGTTTATTCTTCTATCTACTCCTAGTGATCTGCACACATCCTGGATCGACTCTTCTACCTACTGTCTGTGCACTTAGTTGCATATTCCTTCTACTTCCAATGGTATGTGCACACAACTGCAAGATCCGTGGCTCAATAGCCTTCTACTACTACCAGAATCTTCTCTGAGTCTTCTTTCCTTCTAACCCTAACTTCCTTAACAAACTAGAAAAAACAACAAAACGATGGACTCCACCAACGAATGAGCAAATCCCATGAATAACAATGAAAAATGAACAAAAACCAACAACCAACCCTTATATAGAGCAGGTTCTTCCTATTTATAACTTTTATAGGACCACACAGGGTTGAATACATACTGCCCAACTGTTACAAGTTGTTCAGCCATTAGAAACAATTACTAGCTATCATGGACTAACACAAGGAACTATCGGTCTGACTTACAAATATTCCTTCATAAATGCGTTTTCCACATGCTTATGACGACTTTAGTAGCCACGATCTTCCTGAATTGTCACTTTCTGGTTGTTACCCATCTGTAATTCTGCAAGCTCACCTTTCCTCTGTCGCACACATGTCCTATCCTTATGCACTAGTCCCTTTTCTTCCTTCATGACCTACTTTATTCTCGTCGTGCGCACAACTTTCCTTCCTTGCTTGCATGCTCGCTTATTCTTTGTGCACCTTTCCTAGCCCAACAAGCCCCCAACACTCACATGTGGCTCGTCCCGAGCCACTAAGCAAAAAGGGAAGTCTCCTCAAAAAATTTCTGCCGCAAAACTCCATGTTTCTCCCCAAAAAACTTATGTCTCTAGCATCGGCTACACCATAGGACCAAAGTTGTCCTGAAATTACTTCACCATCTTTTGCACCCTAACAACTTCCTCTCTTATTTCTTTTGCCTATGCAGCCAACTGCTCCACTCAATTGGAATTGATATGTTCTAAAGGACCTGCCTCTACTGACTACGTAATGGTTCCAATATTTTGCTACAGTGGATAAATAACGTCGGGCTTCCGACTAGTGTGCCTCAAATTCTACTTCCCTTGCTCGCNCCCTGCCTCTACTGACTACGTAATGGTTCCAATATTTTGCTACAGTGGATAAATAACGTCGGGCTTCCGACTAGTGTGCCTCAAATTCTACTTCCCTTGCTCGCTCTTGGTCATGAAGATCCTGGACTTCCTGCTACAGTCGTTTGACCTCAGTCATCTTGGTAACTTTTTGTTGAAACGGAAGCTTGTTCATCTCTGCTTTTTCCCCATAAATTTTCTCCTCATCCTTGCACATGTTTTCTCTTATGTTCTCGGTAGTCACGTCTTCCATAAGCGCTTCCCATATCATGGAAAAAACTTCTACTTCCTTAGCGCATAATGTTTCTCCTTCAATTATCTTCCTAGCAGCCTCAGACGCTGCTCTTCTTCACTCCTTGAGCACCTCAGGAGGTGTGCTTGGCACCTATCTTTCTTGAAGTTCCTCAACCTGCTTCTTTAGGTCTTGTGCGATCTGTGCCATCTGGGAAACCTTAGCTATTGAATCCTCATCTTCATGGACCGCTTCAGGTGGGGACTCTGTGATTTCATTTTTAATAGAATTAGCTAATGCGACGTGGCTTTGCTCATGCGCCACAATTTCCTGTTCCTTCTCTACAAGGAGGGTGATGCACCCCTAAATTTATTTCCCTTTTTCCTTAAGAAGGGCCTTACATGCCTTCACCTTTCTTTGTTGTTTTGTTTCCTGATAGGCAACGACATTCTCCCTTAGCTACATTTTCGACGTGGCTTCCTGCTGTACTTCATAGACTTCACTCAAGGGAAGCTTGGAGAAGTCAAGTTGTAGAGTAGCAAACACCTTGACAACATCATCAAAGGAACTCGTGTCTGTCCCTGTTTCCAGTGTGCACCCCGGAATTTTGACTTTGATCAGCACCACTAGCTCTAGTGTGACCAATGGCATGTTGGGATCATGCCAATATTTATTTGCCTCAACCGATGGCTTTGACCTCGTTAATAACATCTACCAACTTATTCAGGTGGTTCCTAACTTCATCAGCTATGCTTACTTGTTGGGTCTTCAGAATGGTGAGGCTGCCCCTGGTGATTGTAGCTATAGCTTCTGCTAGAGTGCGGATATCCTCCTCAGTCAAGGTATCCATTTTATGTGTCTTTCTAGCTTTCCTTTTCTTGCACGGGGGATTTTGTCCTTGTTTCTACATTTTTTGTTGGGTCGGGATGTTCTCCTAACTAGGTATGCACTCTGAATCACTATGATCAGAGTTACGCCTATCCTCATTATCATATTGTTCTTCCTCTTCTTGAGACCGATTATCCTGATCGTCGCCTCCTTCATTTCCTTGGCCATTAACTTGGTGCACTGGTGGGTCTTCTTTGTTTTATCCTTCAGGAAACGACTCTGCTAGTGGTATGTGCCATTCATTTGGCCATTTCTAGATGATTACGTCCACATCATCATCCATGAACATGAATTTAGCATGGTGTACTTGTTTGGACGAGTCCTTATTTGCATCTAATATCATGTTATGGTCATCGGCCTGCAAATTGATGAAGGATGCATACCTGCACACCGTCGCAACCTGGACTCGATGAGATTGGTGGAAAACATTGCACAGTGCTTGTTCATGCAAAAAGAACTTGATGTTGTTATCCTTCTACCATATCTTGTGTTTCTTGTCTTCCCACAAGTTCTATTACTTTGCGCCAAGGCAAGGTAGTGGGACATCCACTTGTACATAATCTGGCGGGTTGTCCCACAAGGTGAACGAGATCAATATGAGCAGCTAGGAGTAGTGGAATTTGTAGTTAGGATCCTCCTGGGCCTATGCTACATCATCTATCAGCTTATTTAGCAAGAACCGTGACTAATTGAAAAAACCTCCTAGCACAGACAACTTTGCAAGCTCTATTGTTCCCGCAATACACTGAATTGGCCTCATCTCGTGAAGCAACTTACAAGACGGGATCCTTGCAGTGAACCACACACTTGTATCTTTGATAGGGCCAATTAGGAAGCCCCTTTTTGTGCATTGAAGCTGATACTTCTACTTCATCTTGGTGTTGTCTTTATGGGCCAAGTATGGTGTGGGGTCTTCTCCTTCCTTTGGCAGACCTATTATTGCAGCAATACTCTCGACGTCGACCATGTATGGCTGATCGATCCATAGGAATCCTCTGTGGAAACAAACCATAATTTATTTTATGTATATGTTGACCTGTAGATTGTGGATGAAATGTGACAAAAATAGCAGGTTTATCAAACCTGCGCGGCCAACGCCCTCAACCCATTGCATTGGCCTTAACACATGTGGTCTAGTCTAGTTGGGATGATGTGGGACCATGTTGTTTGATCTTTTCAACCCTTCCTGTTGTTTGGTGTCAAATTCATCAAATGTCAACTTGATGAGCTTCGGCGTTATGTTCATCAGTAGGGGAACATTCTTAGGGATTCGTGGCACTACCAGAATTGTATTGGACTTCTTTGGAAGCTCCAATTCCTCTGCATCGACTCTCCTTGGCCAGACGTAAAGAGGGAAATTTGTGTCATCATCCTCAGCATCGGGTCCTCTGCATGGTGGTGAGTCCTCTTCAATCAGGTCATCCTCGTCTGGATATTCCTCCATTGGTGCTTTGTCGGTATTACCTAGAACGGCCTTAGCCTTTTGTTTTCTTTCCATATTAGGCTGGGATGACTGTCCAGGTGCACTTTTTCCAGTGTGTGTTGGATCTCTAAATGGTTGAGTAGCTGTAGCTGCAGCTGGTGGTATTTGAACTGGGCTTGGCACAGGGTGCATTTGAAGGGTTGGAATGTGGGCAGGGGCTAGCACATGTTCAGGCTTCTTCCTTATTCGTGCCATTGGATCAAGCTCTGGTTGCTATCTCTCGGGTGACTGTATTTCTTCCTCAATTGGGAAACCCAAGATAATGGTTCTGTTGGATAACTCACTCTCAATGGGGATCTCAATTACCATGGGTGTTAGCTTACTAACAAAGGAATGACAGGATTTGGCTCTGCAAATGCTCGTCTTTGGTTCTCTCTCACTCGCTCTATGTTCATAAGATAATGTTTGATGGCGAAGCCTTGCATTTAAACTCTCCAACGTGTCCTCCAATTGTCATGCATTGGGATTTTGATGTCTAATCGGTCTAATGGGATTCTTGGCCAACGTGTCCCCTCATTAAGTCATTAACTTGAGTACCACACTGTACCTATTAGAGAAATTATGGTAGAACGGTCAGATGTGACCCTAAAGCACAACATCATTCTCCTCGTATTTCATCAATATAATGACACTTAGCTGTCATGACCACCTCAATATTCATCGAATATTTGCACTTTAATGACAATCATCCTGTCATTTTTTCTTTTTGCATTACTTTCTTCCTTTTCTTGCAAATTTTTCTTTTTCGTACGCTGTTGGTCTCTATGGGCAGACTCGAGTTTCCTTTAATGTACCAACAAAACCCCTAGCTCACTAGCCCTTTCGGTGACAGACCGCAGAACGGTATGAAGTCTCACCTGAAGTGATCTTGGATGGGTTGGCTGAGGACTCAAGTGTCCTCAGTCAAGTTCTGTAGCATCCTGGTGGTCGCGTGACTCTTCTTAGTCAGCGGGATCTCGATGCGATGGTGACCTTTCTTACTCGCTGGTCCTGGGAGGGAGCGATCTCTTATTGCATCGCCGATGCTAGCACGATGCGCAAACTATCTCCTCTGCTCGGTTCTTAACCTGCGATATCTCACACCGTGGTTCCTCCGGCAGTGTGATATCGCCTTTCTATACTGTGATATCCTTTACAGTAAGGATTCAATATGATTCTCATGGTCCAAAGGCTTCCTCTCTTAGTATAATAGTTAAGCTAAACATCCTCACTTAGACTCCTGCAGTCTAATATACTTAACATCAACTATGCTCAACTCGCTGAACTAATATGCAGAAATTACTTAACACTGTAACTGCAACTATCACGCATCAAGTACTGAGAACTCGTATACAAAAAACTTAATAGATTCAAGTCATAGTTAATCTTCCATGCTACTGTAACTAAAGATAGCATACATTCACTCATTCATTAACTGGTAGTAAATTTCATGTAATGAATAACAGATAACAGATAAATAAAGCATAGTCACATGAATAGTCACACAACACACTAATTTTACGTGGTTCACCTCCAGAGGGGAAGCTACGTCCACGAGAACTGGTTTTATATTATGTCTTGAGAGAGTAAACACAGTTCCGCTACAACCTGATATGCAGCTTGAGATCTTCTGGGAAAATCCGCGCACACCGCCGGGAACCCTTCTCTCTTAGATCTCTTCTCTTATATTGCCTTCTCTTACAATATACTCTTCTTCTTCTCTCTCTCTCTCTCAATCCCTACGGATTGTTCAATCCCTGTGGATTGTTACATACATGCTCAAGGAGTTGGCTACTGGTTACATTTAGATAATACAGATGGAATAACAGAACCAGAGCTCGATTCTTACAATACTGAGACACTAGAGACACTTAGCTAGCTAAATGACTCAGAAGGCTAACTGTCTAACTGTCTAAACAACTACCCAATTTTATAACCTTTTACAATACAAAATACATCCTTATATAGGCGGCCCGAAGGTCTCGCCATTACAACACTGTGGGCTTGTCCCAACAGTAACCCCAAAAACCGTATCTGTGAAAGTCAGCCTATCTGTACTTGAGCTGCCGCTTTCCATCACACCACAGTTTTCTGCAGTCTTCCACGCTTGCCGACGCTGATCGTGGGTATGGGTGATGCTTCCTCGGTCGCTCCACTTCTGTCCTTCATCTTCAATGGCTCGGCCCGTTGCTCCTTTTCCTTTATGAGGGTAGCTGATCCCTCCTGTCTTCGCCGCTGCCTTAAGTGCAGTGGTTGAGCTCTCTCTTCTCAGCCACTCAGGTATTGTTCTTCTTTGAATTCCCTGTCCCTATGTAGCATCTTTTCCTGTAGTTGTGGGACCCTGCTCCAACAGTCCCCTAACACTTACTTGTGGCTCATCCCTGAGCCACTAACATCTGGCTTCTCCTGCTGTAGCTTATCCTTGGCTTCCTACGAAGTCCTTGCGAATCTCACTCGAAGTCCTGTGACTTCATTGTTCATAGCTTCGACACACTCTTGTGCCATTTCAAGCATAGCTTGAATAATGCTGGAGTCTTCTGTAAACTTAGTTCATAGGTCTCTCTTACCTTTCCTTCCCTTATTGTCATGCTCTCGCTCTCGTCGCTTGCAATACTTGCCATCCATTTTTTCTTACCATAAGGATTCAAATCCCTGGTATCATGAGAACTCCTCTCTAGCTGGGTTAGAACTCGCATCCAAAAGAAAATATAAATCTGTATCTTCCCGCCTTCTTAAACATTTCACTCGGTCTAGATCCTTTCATATGAAAACTATACAAACCATGAATTCCATTCTGAGAACAAGCCTTTGTCTGCATTCTGAAGTTTTGCTTGTTGGGTTTGTTTCCCCTTTCACTTTTCTTCTCAGCAAATCGATCCAGGTTTTCATGCTGCCTATGATCTTCATAGTTCTGTTTCTTTGCCTCTGCAATCTCTTGTTCTTCTCTTAAATGATGAGATAGGTCAGCTCCCTTCTCCCATTTCCTTCTTTTTCTCATTTTTACTTTCTTCCTGGCTGCGGATTTCTTCTCAGCATTCTTCTGCTCTGTTTTCTTATCTTCAGTGATATTCTCATCTTTCTGCTTCTCTGCAGCCAAGACTTTGATGACATATTCTACATCCTACGCTTGACTCCTCATCCTTGGGGGTTGTCTAACCTATGATGTACCTAATTTCACAACCCTGGGCGGCATCGTCATAGCAGACCTGAGGCCACCACGCTGGAATCTGTGCACAATGTCCTCTAAAGGCTCCGTTTCAAACAGAGACCACTCAGTGCAATACTCTGAACTGGAAATGGCTACGAAATTGGGGAAAGCTAGCACTTTGTAACTGGGTTATCTCTTCATAGGGAAAACTCTTTAAATTTCTCTGTAACTGTCAGAAATCACAAAAACAACCCTTCTGTCTGAATAATCTTCGAATTTATAATGAAGGTGATAATCTCTGCAGCGACGATCATCTAGGCTGGAACCATCGGTGGTAATAATTGCATGGACAAGACAATACTCGTCATTTCGATCCTCATTAATTGCTGAAATCTGATCAAATTTCCCTTGAAACTTGTGTGCAGGCGCCGATCTCGTCGAAGATTTAGCAAATCTAGAAAAATCATTATACTGTTTCCAAATTGTATACCGGTCATTTTTTCATTAACTGCTTGTCAGAAGGTGAAGTGATTGGCCCTCTGTCTCTTTTCAAAATGGTCAACGTGGCACAGGGAACATCGCATGCTGCGATTTCACACCGCATCGTCTCGAACCAAAGCGTCGGCATGAACTCCGCAAGCGTCCTATGACTTGCGCAACATAACTTTTTTGATGTGATCCCTCATACTTGGATTTTTTTATTTTTATTTTTACCTGTGTAGACTCATTCCTGGTGCGATGCCTCCTTTCAACTACACTAGACATCTGTACTCCTTAAACTGTCTATCATTGCTGGACTTGTGATGGTTCCTCTACGTAACTCGGTTTCCTTGCACCCGTTCCTTGGAACTGTGTCTAAAGTGTGAATGAATAGGTGAACCCATTCATCCTCTGGAATTTTTGACCAATTCTGTTCACAAATCTGAATATGTGACCTGGGGTCACTTTCTCCTGTATATTTCTGCTGTAAGGGCTCCTTTTCATTAGAGAACCTGATCGCCATCAATCTCTTAAAGTCATCCCATGATGCGATATGTTCTTTATTTGCATGCCACCATCTTACAGGTGTGGCTTTTACTGCCAGGTCAATAGTTGTCATCCTCTACTCCTGAGGAATTTCCTGCTCAAACTGCTATAAAAAGTCATTGACATCCGCTAAGCCATGAAATGACGAAATATCAATAATGTCTGTACCAATTCATTGTAGTGACTTATTCATAAACACACATCTGCACGCCGAGACTTCGTAAAGTCTGTCCTGCCAGTTTTCTAGACCAACCTCCGAATCTGATGCGCATGATCTATCGCATCGCCAACTGATGTTTCCTTCTGCGGTCGGATTGATGTAATCACTCTGATTAGCTGTCATCTGATAGAGGCTTTCCATGTTGCATGCCTATTCCTATGCTCGGATAGGTTCAATATACCTGGGACCCTGAAAAGGATCCAACGGTGCGATGACCCAGATCTGACTATCCTCGAGGGTCATTTGTCTTTTCTTTAAATCGATAACAACCATGTTATCAATTGCCCAATAAATATCTAGTAGAGCTAGATATGGTCTACTATCTCCAATGATATCTATAACTTCAAAGTCTGCAAAGTTGTGGACTCCATCGATATCAACTGGTACCTGCAATAATCGACCTATTGGTGATACCCACTGCTGATTGGCTAGTCGTAGATGGATAGGCAATCTGGCTAAATTGGGGCTACCCATCTGTTCCCATGTCTGCATAGTCAGAACATTTACCTCTGATCCTAAGTCTAGGATTACCTCATCCATTTCAAATTCTCCAATTTGTGCTGTGAGTCTCATCTCTCTTCCTATTCTGGTATGGCCCATAATATTATGAACAGCACGCTGTGCACTGCTCATAGAAGAAGATGGCTAACACTGATCTATGATGCACTGAAGCTCTCCGATAGCTTTCTCATTTCTAACAAGTTTCAAGCAACTCCGCAGGAAGGATTTTACACTTCATGTCGACTCATCATCTTCGCACCTTCCCGATGTGGTAGCCTGCGATGTTTGCATATGACTAACGCTACAATGTGTTTGCTGCTGTGGTACACCCCTGCACGGCAGTACCTGTGATCCTGATGATGTAGGGTCATCAAAGAAAGGTTGAGCTTCCTGGAATGTTTCTTTGTTCTTCTGCAGGTTGAGTGGTGTTAATTTAGTAGTGTTTTTGTGCACCCACTCCGGACCTATGTTCTTTTCTGTATCCTGTGATGTCAGACTAGTAGAAGCACCACTGCGAGTCACAATGTTGACTCTTGGTTCTGGCGCTTTCTGCTCAGCAGCGATAAGCTGGATGTTCTGGTGTACTGCTGGCTTAGGGCCTCTAATCTTGGCTATCAAGGTTGGACACTCTTCTATAGTGTGATCATAGGACTTGCAATAGTTACATGTTGTAGTAGGGTTCTGACAATCCCTAGCATAATGTCCTACAATTCCACAATTGTAACAATTAATAGGTCCATGGCCACGACCAAAGCCTTCACCATGGCCAAAGCCTCCTCCATGGCCAAATCCTTCTCCATGGCCTCGTCCTCTGAATCCTCCTTCACGGCCATCACGAGCCGGTTCATGCTGTGGTCTTGCTGCTGGACCAGGTGTTTCTGACTGGACTCTGTACAAGTCATGCTTTCTCTCGACCATGAGATCATAAGCTCGGCAATTATGTTCATCATGAACTACTGACTTGCAGAAGTTACAGTATAAGTTCTTAGGGGTCTGTACATACTTCTGAAGTAAAGGGCATTCCGGTGGTCGATGTCCTCTTGTTCTGCAGAGTTCACACCACGGCCCTTGAGTCTGTAATAAGGGGTTAGGAGCCCCACTTGCTGAATATTCAACAAATATTGGACATTTATCCTTAGTATGGCCCCGTCCTTTACACTTGGTACACCATAGCTCTTGTGCAATTTCTTTCCCTTTCTTAATCTCATGCATCTGTAATGTGAGATTAGCTAACTAGTTTTGCAGGTTTGTCATACCTGTACTAGTCTCAGCTAGAGGTGAGGCCTCTAGTTTCATTTCCATCTCTAACGCTTCATCCTGTGTATGGAGTCTCTGTTGCATTAATGGAAGTCTGATGTGCGGGAGCAGTGCTGCGATGAACCATTCCTTATGCTGCTCCGGCGCAAACTCAAAGCTGACTTGGTCTATGAGGGCTTTGAATTTCTAATCAAAGTCCCATACTGACTCTGTAGGTAGCTGTTTGATGTCTTTAAGCTCTGTAATGCATTGTGACTCAGATTTAGGTTTCTTAAATTCTTTAATCATTGCGGTCTTGACCTGTACAAGTGTTCTGGCCGGTGCTGTTGTATACTTCATATACCATGTTAAGGGTCTGTCTCTAAGTGTAGTGACCAACTGGACAAGTTTAATACTATCATCCTGAATCCCTTTAATGGTCCATACAATTTCACATAAGAACCAATGCTGTTCCGGTTCTTCTGCCCTTGTACCCTTGAAGGTAGGTAGTTTCATGTCATCCCCCATTCTGTTTCTATGTGGTGGATTCTAGTTTACTGATTACTACCACTCGACGGTGTAGATGTAGGCGATGTAGTGGTAGTATATACTGTCTGTGAACTACTAGATGTAGTTCCTATGGGATTATTCTAAGTCCTGGTTGCTTTCTGTGGCGTATAAGGGTGGTAAGGGATACCCTCTACTATTCTCTCTATATTATTTGGACTCTGTTCTCGAGTAGTGTCTGAACTATTTTCAAAGAGAGGAGATCTGAAATCTACTTTATATTTCTTACCACTATGTGTGCATCCAATTTCATCAAATTCACTCTCAAACTCTTGTGACATTACACTTATTTACTTATTCATCTGAGACTATATCCATTACTCCTTTTTCATGTAATAAAATCTTAATGGACAAGTTTAAAGAGCTTAGGTACTTACCGCGATATCCCTTGAAGAAGTACCTCTCTGCTTTGCTGAGGCTCTTTCTTTGATCGACTGCAAACTCTGTAACGAAGCCTTCTAGCAAAATCGCAAGCCAGAAGTCTACTGCCCGCGAAGTGGGATTATCAACGCTTTTCACGTTCTGAATCAGCTTCGGTGTCCAAACAATGTTTCTTTTCTTCTTGAATATACTCTTATCAGTCAACTTTGATAACTAGTCGTACAACTCATTTGCATAGGTCGCAAAAAATATCGTATGTAGGTCAGTGAAGATATGTTTTTGTAACCTGTCCTGTGTACTCAGTCTAGGACTCTTGTTTTCTTTTTCAGCAAATTCTTTCTCCTTAGAATCAACCTAGTGGTTAAGTTCTTCTTTAGTAGGATGCCAACAGAATATTAGCTTGTCAGTTTGTTCAAAACCGGCAACGGAACCATTTGTTGGTCTCTATGGGTAGACCTGGGTTTCCTTTAATGTACCAACAAAACCCCTAGCTCACTGGCCCTTTCAGCGACAGACCGCAGAATAATTTGAAGTCTCACCCAAAGTGATCTTGGATGGGTTGGCTGAGGACTCAAGTGTCCTCAATTAGGTTCTGTAGCATCCTGGTGGTCGTGTGACTTTTCTTAGTCAGCGAGATCTCTCTGTGATGGTGACCTTTCTTACTCACTGGTCCTGGGAGGGAGAAATCTCTTATCGCATCGCCGATGCTAGCGCGATGCACAAACTATCTCCTCTGCTCGGCTCTTAACTTGCGATATCTCACACCGCGGTTCCTTTGGCAGTGCGATATCGCCTTTCTATACTATGATATCCTTTACAGTAAGGCTTCAATATGACTCTCGTGGTCCAAAGGCTTCCTCTCTTAGTATAATAGTTAAGCTAAACAACCTCACTTAGAATCCTGCAGTGTAATATACTTAACATCAACTATGCTCAACTTGCTGAACTAATATGCAGAAATCACTTAACACTGTAACTGCAACTATCGCGCATCAAGTACTGAGAACTCGTATACAGAAAACTTAACAGATTCAACTCATAGTTAATCTTCCACGCTACTGTAACTAAAGATAGAATACATTCACTCATTTATTAACTGGTAGTAAATTTCATGTAATGAATAACAGATAACAGATAAATAAAGCACAGTCACATGAATAGTCACACAACACACTGATTTTACGTGGTTCACCTCCAGTGGGGAAGCTACGTCCACGGGAACTGGTTTTATATTATGTCTTGAGAGAGTAAACACAGTTCCGCTACAACCTGATATGCAGCTTGAGATCTTCTGGGAAACTCCGCACACACCACCGAGAGCCCTTCTCTCTTAGATCTCTTCTCTTATATTTCCTTCTCTTACAATATACTGTTCTTCTCTCTCTCTCTTTCTCTCTCTCTCAATCCTTACAGATTGTTCAATCCCTATGGATTGTTACATACATGCTCAAGGAGTCGGCTACTGGTTATAGTCAGATAATATAGATGGAATAACAGAACCAAAGCTCGATTCTTATAATATTGAGACACTAGAGACACTTATCTAGCTAAATGACTCAGAATACTAACTGTCTAACTGTCTAAACAGCTACCCAATTGTCTAACCTTTTACAATACAAAATACATCCTTATATAGGTGGCCCGAAGGTCTCGCCATTACAAGACTGTGGGCCTGTCCCAACAGTAACCCCAAAAACCCTATCTGTGAAAGTCGGCCTATCTGTACTTGAGTTGCCGCTTTCCGTCACACCACAACTTTCTGCAGTCTTCCACGCTTCTCGACGCTGATTGTGGGTATGGGCGCCGCTTCTTCGGTCGCTCCGCTTCTTTCCTTAGTCTTCAATGCGTCGACCCGTTGCTCCTTTTCCTTTATGAGGGTAGCTAAGCCCTCCTGTCTTCGTCGCTTCCTTAAGTGCAGTGGTTGAGCTCTCTCTTCTCGGCCGCTTAGGTACTGTTCTTCTTTGACTCCCCTATCCCGATGTAGCAGCTTTTCCTGTAGCTGCGGGATCCTGCTCCAACATACGCTTGGCACTTTTCCTGTGCTTTGCGCTAGTTCCATTATAGACGTGCAATAGAACAATTTTTACATCTTTCGGCCTTTCTCTTTCGCTCTTTTTTTTTCATGGCACGATTCTAGCTAGGAATTTTATGACCATCATAGTATGGTTTCAGGCGACTGTCATTCACCATACCTCTGACATACGTACCATATAGTTTTTGAAGTTTTATTGCGCCCACATCAGTGATATGCGTGATCACATATGGCCCTAGAAAATGCGTTTTCAACTTTCTTATATTATTGAAACAATTGCTATCATACATCAACATAAGTCCTCTGACTTTGAATGGCTTAACCCTGATATGGCGATCATGCCATGCTTTCTGTCGCTGCTTCTCAACTGTCTAATAAAATTCTGCAATGAAGCATTCCTCTTCCATTTGAATGAGCTATGGCAACCTCTATTCAACAACATCTCCCTCAGTCGTCTCCATCGACGCAAAAATTCTTATACTTGGTACATTGTACTCCATTGGCACAACAAATTCTTGTCCATACACTATTATAAATGGGGTGTTCCATGTTAGTCGCTTGCAAGTTGTGTGATATGCCCATAGTATAGCTAATACTTTTTGATCCTAGTCATCTCGGTGCACATTGCATATCTTATTCATCTTGTTGAAAGCTTCGACCATTCCATTCTCTCGAGGATGATAGGGAGTTGTCTTCTTATGCTGGATCTGAAATTCTGCAGTCATCTCAGCAATTACTTTGTTAAAAAAATGTGTACCTTGGTCACTTAGTTATATCTTTGGACATACAAATATGGTGACTACAATTTTAAACAAAAAATTTACCATAGTTGCAATGGTACAATATTTAACAGGCACAGCTTCAGCCCATCTGGTTAAGTAGTTTGTCATAGTGATAATGTAGCATGCACCAGTTCTCTTTCCTTGTGGGCTGATCAGTCAAACAAAATCAATTGCCCACTTGTTGAATGCTTTAAGGGTTATTTGTTGTGCGAGACACATCTCATTGCGACCAGATGGTTTTCTTATTCTTTGGCAGATATCACAATGCCTACATAATATTTTAGTATCCATGTGTATGGTTGGCCACCATAATCCTTCTTGTAATATCTTAGACACAGTTTATTTTCCCGCATAGTTCCCACATACAACACCAGCATGTGATTCACTCATAACCCAGGGTCGTTCATAGTAACAAACATAGCTGCACAGTACTTCATCCGCACCTAGCTTATACAGATGTCTCGCGATCAATGTATAATTAGCAGCTCTAATGAACAAGTGTTTCTTATGATTAGTTGCCATTCCTTTAGGTGCATATCCTATGCTCAAAAAGTGAATGATGGTATTAAAATCATGGTTATGATCATCCATCATATGGATCATGAATAGTTGTGCGTCAAGCAAATTATCTTCCAAGCGGGTTGTTCTTCACCACTTTCTATCCTTGACAAGTGGTTAGGCTTGACATTCATCTGATCGGGTTTGAAAACTACCTCAAAATAAAATTCTTGAAAGAGCAGAATCCATCTGCAAATATTCCCCCCCAACACTGGCTTGTTGACTAGGTATTTCAGCATTGAATGGTTAGTATACATCTGAAAATTCCCACCGAGCAAAGTGTCAGAAATTTTGAAGCGCATAGACCATAGCGAGGCCTTCTCTTTCCATTGTCATGTAGTTATTTTCTTTTGTTGATAGTTTCCTGCTAGCAAAAGCAATAGGGTGGTCAAGCACACCTTCTCTTGGTTGTGTCAAGACTACGACGAGTGCGACAAACGACGCGTTGACATGAACATGGAACTCCTTCTTCCAGTTTGGAAATATAAGTATTGGCATTGTGGCCATTGATTTATGAAATTTATCCAAGCTTTCCTAGAAAGTTGATGTCTATTGAAACTTTGTGTCTTTCTTCAACAGTTTCTCCATAGGTGCAGTGATCGTTGCATAACCTCTAATGAACTTTTTGTAGTAGCTTGTATATCCCAGAACTGATCTGAGTTGTGTGACTGATGTAGGCGGTGGTAAGTCAATAATAATTGCAATCTTTGTTGGGTCGACCAAAATAGAATCGCGACATAAGACGTGATCCAACAACACACCAAACGGTACGTAAAAAATACATTTCTTAGGGTTGAGCGCGATTTGATACTAGCGAAAAAGGTCCAGCATCATGCAGAGACTCTTAATATGGTATCTTAATAGACCAAACACAGTCCAATCATTAAAATAGACCTGAAGAAATTTATGAATAAAATCTTTAAAAGCAGAGACTATTATTCTAAAAAAAATAGCAGGTGCATTCTTGAGTCCAAAGGGCATTACCGTATACTGGTAGCATCCCCATTTAGTGACGAAGGTCATTTTGTGATGATCCTCCTTTGCGACTCTAAATTGATGGTAGCCAGAGAAGCCATCAGTAAATGAATACATCTCTTGCCCTCTGACGCTTTCAAGTACGTCATCTGTAAATGGTGTTGGGAATGGATCGTCTAAGCATGCATCATTCAACTTCCTCAGGTTGACACAGATCCTTACTTCTCCTGTTTTTTCTTATCTTGGATCACTATAGGGCTGATCCACTCTAACTCCTCAATAGTTTCAATGATTCCTGCATCGAGCATGCAATCCAATTCTGCTTTTACCCTTTCCTTATACTTGGGGTTCATCCTCTATGGTCACTGCTTACTGGGTTTAGCATTTGGTCGCAGGGGTATTTTCAGCTCCCCCAGATCTCCCACTATCCCCTTCATATCTGAGAAGTTGGTGGGGAATAGGTACTAATATTCATGCAGCAAGTATGTGATCTTCGTGACTATCTCTTCATCCCAATAATCTCATATATTGGTGAACTTTGGGTTCTCTTACGACCCAATGTTTACCTTATTGATTTTCAATGGCTTAAGGAACTGATCACTTGAAATACCACCCCCTTCTACTTCCAGTGTGCCCTCTGATTCCGATATGTTTATGTTAGTCAGATCATCATCTGGGTCTCTGGCTAGATTGTATCAAGCTGTCCATTTCTGAATGGTCGCACTGCATTGGTGAGAATTGTCCTCTTCAATGGGTATTTTAGCGAATATCTTCTCCTTTATCATTTCAAGAACAACATCCACTATAGGGTGATCATATGAAAATTTGAATGTGTGCACGAACTACTTAGTGAGTCCTTCTGTCAAAACCCCAAATTTTCACAAAAAATTAAAATTTTTGAGTTAACAATAAATGTTAAAACCCGCGGTTTACTAACAGCTAACAGTTGGCATAAAAGAAACAATTAATTGATTGGTTTCACTAAATTCTAAAATAACTTAACAGTTTATTTTTCGTAGAAAGATTTAAAATCTTTTGTGTGCTATTTGCTTCAGTTTACTGATTAGTTCTTTTATGTCAATAGGTGGAATCTACTTTTGAATCCGGGGCTTACTTAGCATTCGTGCTAACGTAGATGAATACTGTTTCTTACAGGTTTACAGGTATGATTGATCGAGTATATTTTAACAGATCTTTTAGTGTCAGCAGTATTTTGTTCGCAATTTAAAAAGCTTAGTAAAATAAGCTGCTGAACTCTAGACAGCTCCTGTAAGGTAAAATCATTTTATTTTTCATCAGTATTTCAAGTAAACAAGCTTGGAAATAAGTAACGACAGTACAACATACTTGCGACTCTAACACTAGAATCTCAGTTACAAGTATTTCTACTTTAGTCTAAGTAATTTGTAATACTTATAAACATTGTTTTTAACAATATTTTTGCAATAGTATCTTATCTTGCATGTATATTTATTGACCCTTAATTTGTTTCTATAAGATACTTAGAGCCTGTTATCTTTTAGACTGTAAAAACCTTCGAGTGTAAAACTATGACCATCATACCCTTTTATAAGAGCTTATGGTTACCACTACTTTATTCCCAAGTCTAACTCTGTGTTCTATTAACTTTTGAATTTAATAGGATCATTCCTATTCCAATTATCAGTTTTACCTCTATAATTATCTTACTATCCACTAGACATTCTGCATGAGCATAAAACCAAGTTGAGTTATACTCCCAAGTATTATCAAAGTAATGTTGCATAAACTATGTGGCAGAATTTTCTGATAACATTCTTATCTTCAGCTTTGTACTACTTCACAGTTTCGATGCTATTTGAGTTATCAGTTCAATTATATTTCATAGATAGCCTATTAAGGGGTTTACGCTTGCTGAAGGAGCTCATCGATGAAGGTTGTACAAGGGATAAAAAGTCAACCCTTGCAATGGCCGTGGCTCGTGGTTCAAACTTGGGTAAGCCCTGTGGTCTGAAAGATGGATTCTCCCTTATTTAAGGTTAGGGTGGTCTCTGGACTCACCCAGGATTTGAAAACCCTTTCTCATATTGTCACGAGTTATGTTATGGTTTTTATTATTTTACAGGCTATTGGGAAAAATACCTAAATCCAAACCCTTGATAGGGTGGATGGAATTTGTAATGTGCACAGTACTTAGTCGAAGCTTGGCTTCGCAGTCGGTTTAGGTTGTAAATTTTGTAAAGGTAGTTTTGCTGTAAACTTGTTTTGGTTGTTATGAGCTTATGTTATACTGTGTGTAATTTAGGGTTTCTACCCTTCCTGGATATTAATGAAGTTTAAACTCAGCCGAGTATTTTGTAAGGGTTTTATATATTAAAATTTAAGGCTGATACTTATAGCCATGATGTAAATCTTGTTTGTTTTGATGGAAGGCACATGTTAGGGTTTGACATGTAAAACCCTTGTTTGGTTTATATTAATCTTATAATAATAACTACATTGTTTCTCTATTTGATTCTATCTATCCTTAAAGGATTGTGAGTAGATTATTTGACTATTTAATGATGGTTACATAATTGTTATAATTTTGGTTATTATGTATGTACTTGTAATGTAATAGTTTTAAGGGTTTGAACCCCTATATTTATTTCTATACATGTATGCTGTTATTAGAAAACTCTATTTCACTTGTAAAAGCATTTATACAAGTTAAACAGTAATGTAGTTTGACTTTGTGCACAATAATATTAGTTAGTAGTTTTAAAATAACTAACCTAGGTATAACCTAGGTTACTACAGTATTAAAATATTTATAAATTTATGCTCAGTACATGAGCTAGGGTTTACTCCCTTTTAACTTAAATAGGATATTAATTCCTGTTTTATTATCTTGTAAATTTTATTACTGTTGTACAGTTTTTCTTCAATCTGTTTTTATAATTTATTAATTTATAAATACCACTGTTTAAGAATAGTAATAATATTATTTATATTTATAATATTATTATTTATGTATAATATCTATCTTTAAGTTTATGTTGGTTCTTATTTGTATAATGATTACGACTGAAAGTAGTCTGTAATATTTGTGTTAGTTAAATCAATTGTTTATGTAGTCTTATTTAGAAAAATAAAAGGAACTTTCTTACCTGTCAGTATTCTTTACATTTATACTGTCTGCAAAAGTATAAGGATAGTTTCTTATAATATTAACTTAAACCCTAAGTTACTACTTCCCTTTAGCTATTAAAACTAAGAAAGGAAACTGTAACCTTTATCATATTATTAACTATAATTCAAATAGATACAGGAAGATTAGTTGTCACTAAAAGAAGAAGATAATCTATCTGTATTATTTTTATATCTTTTCTTAACATAAAATAATAACTTTCAACTGATAATACTAATTCTTCTACTTCAATGTAAAAGTACAGTTTATAGAAATAGAAACTATGCAGAAAAATAATTTATATAGTTATGCATACTAATGTCAATCAGTAATATGAGTCTTGTTCTGTATTAACATGCTATTTACACATTATGTTTTTGACAACATGTCTACAAAACAATTTCCTTTACTTTCTAGAAAATAACTATCTACTGAGAAGTAACATTTCATTACTTTGAAACCATAAATATTCAATTAATTCATATTCCTATCATACTTCATTTACTTAAACACACTACCTGTGCTAGAGTACGATCTGGATTACTCTAGATCGGGAAAAACAAAGGTAGGATTTATCTTTCATCTCAGTACAGCTTTAGTCTAGAATAACTAATATATTTCAACACAACATAACATAACATCATTCATTAATTGCTCACACACAGATATAAACTATAACACAGAAATTATAAGATAATGGAACCTGTCTTTAAAGCTGGACGACAACAGCAATGGGAGGCCGTTCCTCCCTACCAACTCCTGGAGAGCACTCAAACATCAACTTCTCAGGACCCCTGAGCCTGTTCTGGTCTCCTTGGCTGGAACTAGGTGGAGCAATCAACAAAGTACTAGTCCTGAGACTCAATACCAACTCTGCATACTGTAGTAAGATCTTTCAGCTGCAAAGCTGTACTAGATCAAATTCCTATAGTTTACCCCTCAAAACACCTTCCTTCAAATTTCCCTTTCCCAATGAATTCCTTGAAGTGCATTCACGTGAATGATTCTTCTCCTGGAATGAGCAGCCTCAACTCTCTACATTGGGAATTTTTATTAATATTTCCTAGGTCTTTTTTGGTTATTTGTCATTAATTGAGCCACCTGCTCCAATCCCACTTTCTTGGGGGATCATGACCCCAAATGTAGGGAAGTTTCCACCTACAACATAGGAAGTGTTTGAGGATGCTTCCACTTGTCTTTTTTCTCTCCACCTAGTGCCTTCAACCGACTTGACCAATAACACTCTTTTTAACAACTCTCCCAAGCTGTTGTCTCCACTTTTATTTATTTAAAATTAAATATTCAAAATTACATTCCACTTCCTTGACTCTGCTGAGTCATCAGTTTCCACTTAGCATTAAATTTAAAATAATGTCTTGGAATCAAATAAAAATAAGGTAACATTATTTTACAAAATTGGGGCATGTGACATACACACCCCCTTAGAATATAACATCGTCCTCAATGTTATTTATTCTTCATCCTCTGAAGTCCACTGGAACAGAATTGGATATGCATCTCACATTTTACTTTCCAATTCCAAGGTGGCTTCTTCAGGACTAAGGTGCTTCCATTGCACCTTCACCTGTCCAATGGTTAGGTTCCGAAGTGTAATTTTCCTCCTCCCGAGGATACAATTTGGTTCCACCAGAAATTCTCCTTCTGGTTCCACCTATACAACATTCCAATTAACCACATGAGTAGCATCATGAACATTTTTCTTTAAAATGGAGATGTGAAAAACATTATGTACTCTTAAGTTAGGTGATAGTGCTAATTGATAAGCTACCTGACCAATCCTAGACAGAATTTCAAATGGACCATAGTAACGAGGTGCCAATTTTGCACAACTTCCTAGTCTTAAAGATCTCTTTTTAGGCCTTACCTTGATGAACACATGTTCACCTACCTGAAACTCCTTTGGAGTTCTTTTCAAGTCTGCTTGAATTTTCTGTAGATCATGTGCCACTTTTAAATTTCCCTGCACTTGTTTCACAATTTCCTCCATTTATTTCAACACTTATGGACCTAATACCAATCTATCTATTGGATTACTTGAAGAGATAGGAGTATTACGTTTTCATCCGTATAAAATTTCAAATGGATTGAATCCAGCTAATGTCTGATAATTATTATTATACGCAAATTCTACTAGATGTAAATAGTCCTCCCATTTACCTCGATGATCTTTCACATACATTCTCAATAAATCTTCTAGTACTTGGTTCACCCTTTCAGTTTGTCCATCTGTTTGAGGATGGAAGGAAGTACTGAAATTCAATGTTGTATTTAATCCTTTAAACAAGGACTTCCAAAAGTTTCCTGTGAACTTAGGATCTCTGTCTAAGATTATGACTTTTGGTACTCCATGTAATCGGAAAATATGCTTTAGAAAAATATCAGCTATATTGGCAGCCTTGTAAGTAGTTTTAACAGGTATAAAATGAGCTTCCTTACTTAACTTATCAACCACTACCATAATAGAGTCATTATGATTCTGATTTCTAGGCAGTCCAGTAATAATTTCTAGACTAATCACTTCCCATTTCCAGCTAGGAATAGGTAAAGGTTGTAGAAAACCAGCTGGGTGATGGTGTTCGGTTTTTACTTGTTGACATTCTAAACACCTTGTAATATATTCAGCTACTTCAGTTTTCATATTTGGCCAAAAATACTCTTTTCTTAGCATGGTTATAGTCTTTTTATAACCTAGATGACCTGAATATGGTGTTTTATGGATTTCATCCAGAATTAACAACTTGACGTTAGGTACGTTATGTAGATACAGTTTATCTTTATACAGTAAAAATTCTTTTTCATTTAAACTATAACCTTTTATTAAGTTTTCTGTGGCGTTTTCCTTAGCTTTAGCTTGCAATTTCTGATAAATTTCATCTTGTTTTACCCCTTCTTTAAGTTGTTCATCTAAGTTTGAAACGTAAGTGCTGATTGTTGTTGCAAAATTCAGCCTTGCGTTCCTACTTAATGCATCAACAACTTTATTTTCTTTACCTTTTATATGCTGGATTTCAAAATCATACTCGCTTAAGAAAGCTAACCACCTATATTGTCTAGCATTTAAATTAGGCTGATCTAAAAGATATTTCAATCCTTTATTATCAGTCATTAAAACAAATTTTCTGCCAATTAGGTGGTGTCACCACATCTTTAAGGCGTGTATCACACCTGCTAGTTCCAGATCATATGTTGCGTAATTATTTTCATGAATTTTTAGCTTTCTAGACTCATAGGCAATAACATGCCCTTCTTGAGTCAGAACACCGCCTAAGCCTTCATTACAAGCATCAATGCATACTATAAACTCTTTATTAGGATCTGCTATTCTTAAAATAGGTGCACTAGTTAATAAAATTTTTAACTTCTTAAAGCTTTCTTCACATTTCTGGTTCCAGTCAAACTTCTTTCCTTTCTTTTACAAGGAAGTTATCGAATTGGTTATCCTCGAAAAGCCTTCAATGAACCTCCTATAGTAACCGGTAATGCCCATGAATGATCTAACATCCGTCACATATTTAGGAACCGGCCAATCTTCGATTTCCCATATCTTTTCAGGATCTATGGAAATTCCTTCCTTGGTCACTACATGACCTAAATACTGAATCTTATCCTCAAATAAGTCACACTTACTAAACTTTGCAAAGAGTTGATGTTCTCGCAACTTTTGCAACACAATTTTTAGATGTTCTTTATGTTCTTCTTCAGTTTTTGAATAGGTTAGGATGTCATCGATAAACACGACCACAAACGTATCTAAATACTTATGCATTATGTTGTTCATTAAACACATAAAGACAGTTGGGGCGTTAGTAAGCCGAAATGACATTATGAAAAATTCATAGTGACCATATCTTGTTCTAAAGGCTGTCTTGAAAATGTCTTCATCTTTAATCCTCACTTGATGATATCCTGACCTTAAATATATCTTCGAAAACATAGTGGCTCCATGTAGTTGATCAACCATATCATCTATGCATGGCAACGGATATCGATTTTTGATAGTCATCTTGTTTAGCTGACGGTAGTATATGCATAATCGCATAGTTTCGTATTTCTTTTTAACAAAGATGAAAGGTGCCCCCCAGGGAGACACACTTGGCCGAATATACTTTTTATCAATTAACTCTTTTAATTGTGATTTTAACTCATTAAGTTCCAATATGTTCATTCGATAAGGGGCCTTTGAGGTAGGTACTACACCCGGTACCAGCTCAATGGTGAAATCCAATTCCCTTTTCGGAGGTAATCCCATAATTTCTTCTGGGAATACATCAACATATTCTTTTAAAACATGGATGTCTTCTATTTTTAACTTATCTGTTTTAATTTTACTTTCTTCATCGGTAATTGTTACAATGTAAGCTTTACATCCTTTTCTAATAGCTCTTTTAAGTTGTAAGGTATAAATCTGCCTTACCATAGTTTTTCTAGGAATACCCTTAACATTTATTGGTTGTTCATCACTATTTAAGTATGTGAAAGTTTTATCGTAACAGTTTAAAATTACTCTATGTTGTTCTAACCAGTCCATACCAATCAACAAATCATATGAGCCAAGTGGAAAAACATTGATTTTAACAACAATTTCAAATTTATCGATAAGTAAAGTACATTCTTTCACAAAGCAAGTTACTTTTCTTTTAGCCCTAGTTGCTAATTGAACTAACCATGAATTCTCAAACTTATCGACAGACAACTTACATTTTTCCACTATCTGGGGTGCAATATAAGTAAGACTAACTCCTAGATCAATTAAAATATTCACAAAGGTCTGATTAATCATACCTTCTACTTCCACCATGGAAGTCTAATATTCAGCTTGTCGGTTCTCCAAGGCTGCGTTAATTCTGGGCATGCTCCTTGCTAGTTCCCCAATGGTCATCTCCTCCTGTACCGTATGAATGTTGCTAACAGTCTTCTTCCGGTTTGGATAGACTAAACCATAGTGCAGGCCATTACATTCCCAGCACTTAACAGGCTCTTTATGCTCAAAACTCTTGGTAAAATTTCCATGATTATTTGCAGTTTCTTTACCCTTAAATTTGTTCTGATTGTTGGGTGTACTATTCCAATTTCCTTGGAAATTCTTATTGTTAGAATAGTTTTTGGCCTTATTATTCTTAAAATTCATGTTAGGCACAAAATACTTCTTCTTAAATTCGGAATGATTATTATTTTTCTTAGCCTTCTATTTGGCTAAGATTTCTTTCTTTTGATTCTGCTCAAAACAAAAGTTATCCTTCCTCATAGCTTCTTCCAAGGTCTTTAGGTTATCATATTCAATTCTATCTTTAATATTATACAGTAGACAAATAAGGAATCATTGTACTTTTTGTTTCTCATCTACTAGGTAGGGTACATACCTAAGTAGACTTAAGAATTTGTTGTTCAGATCCTTCATTGTTATTGAACCTAACTTTAGTTCATAAAAGTCCTTAGCTCTTTCCTCGTAATGCTGCTTAAACAGGAATTTCTTTTTAAAATACCGCTTAAAGGTACTCCAGTTAACTTCTTTCTCTTTTATACCCTTAACTCTCTTCAAGTCCTGCCACCAAATATCAGCCTTTGCAGAGAGGTTATATATAGCCATCCTAGCCTTTACTGGTTAGAATAATTATATATTTGGAAGTACTTCTTAATCCCGGACAACCAGGACTCAGCTTTCTCCCCCTTCTTAGTCTCTCCATTAAAGGTTGGTGGTTTTATCTTTTTGAATTCCCCTGATATTTCCTCATAAGGTTTGTATTTCCTCTTCTTGACGTACAGATCATCATCACTACTGTCACTAGGAGTATGGTAACTTTGTCGTTCACCAAACACTTCTGACGACGAACTACTTTCAGTTTTTGTATGCTTCATCTTTTTAGATTTTCTTTGATGACTAGCATCTTTAGATTCTGACCTTCTACCTGTTCCTTCGGTTTGAAACTTTTCCATTAGGATCTGATTCAACTCTTCTTGAGCCCTCAGAATCCTTTCATTCTCTTTCTTTACAGACTCCATTTTAGTTTTCAAATCTTTTACAATCTGTAATAGCTCAGAAGAATTTGTAGTTACATCCTATGGTATAGGATCTCCAGGTAAATTTATTGTTTCTGTAGCTGGAGACTCCTCCGGTGCATACTCTCCCATCCTTTCCATACATGCCTGTTAAACTTCAGAAAAAGACAATTCTCTGTTGAATAAAATTTAAAAATAAAATACGTTAGAATAATAATTTAATTTACTATTTTATGAAAGCTAGTTGGGCTGCATCAAGGCCTAGTGTTTGAACCTTGTGCTTTGATACCACATGTCAAAACCCCAAATTTTCACAAAAATTTAAATTTTTTGAGTTAACAATAAATGTTAAAACCTGCGGTTTACTAACAGCTAACAATTGGCATAAAAGAAACAGTTAATTGATTGGTTTCACTAAATTCTAAAATAACTTAATAGTTTATTTTTCATAGCAATATTTAAAATCTTTTTGTGTGGTATTTGCTTCAATTTACTTATTAGTTATTTTATGTTAGTAGGTGGAATCTACTTTTGAATATGGGGCTTACTTAGCATTAGTGCTAACGCAGATGAATACTATTTATTACATGTTTATGGGTATGATTGATCGAGTATATTTTAACAGATCTTTTAGTGTCAGTAGTATTTTGTTTGAAATTTAAAAAGCTTAGTAAAATAAGCTGCTAAACTCTAGATAGCTCCTGTAAGATAAAATCATTTGATTTTTCCTCAGTATTTCAAGTAAAAAATCTTGGAAATAAGTAACGACAGTACAACATACTTGCGACTCTAACACTAGAATCTCAGTTACAAGTATTTCTACTTTAGTCTAAGTAATTTGTAATACTTATAAACATTGTTTTTAACAATATTTTTGCAATAGTATCTTATCTTGCCTGTATATTTATTAACCCTTAATTTGTTTCTATAAGATACTTACAGCCTTTTGTCTTTTATACTGTAAAAACCTTCGAGTGTAAAACTATGACCATCATACCCTTCTATAAGAGATTATGGTTACCACTACTTTATTCCCAAGTCTAACCCTGTGTTCTATTAACTTTTGAATTTAATAGGATCGTTCCTATTCCAATTATCAGTTTTACCTCTATAATTATCTTACTGTCCACTAGACATTCTGCATGAGCATAAAACCAAGTTGAGTTATACTCCCAAGTATTATCAAAGTAATGTCGTATAAAATATGTGACAAAATTTTGTGACAACATTCTTATCTTCAGCTTTGTAATACTTCACAGTTTCGATGCTATTTGAGTTATTTGTTCAATTATATTTCATAGATATGCATAATTTGATTTGTTCGATGAACATTCAATCTACCAAAAGTTTGTTATTATAATGTATTTAAATCTAGCCTTTAACTTCTTTTGCATTAATATAAGATACTATCTATAAGTTTTAGACTTGTAATATTCTTATGGCAAAAGGGTTTACTATACACACGCTATAGTTTAACTTTAGTACTAGAGACACTATAGTCATGCCATAGTTAACATGCACTCTTTTGTAACGATACTAAAGACTTACAACTTTGACCTACTCTATAAACAAAACATATATTACATGATTTCTATCAAAACAATGTTTAGAATATAGTTATGCCACTGCTTAAATCGTTATGGTGATGTTTATTATATGACAATACAATGTTGTTGGTAGCAAGAGTTTATGCTTAATCCACATCGGGCTTATATTTAAGATTTATACGTGACACAATGCTTGGTCAACGTAACCCTCCACGATGATAAACTTGTGATTATGCTAATATAATACACAATGCAAATGATTAGTGATTTGGTTACGAATTATTGGGTTGACATTACGGTTTAACCCACGCTGCAATGAACAAATAATAGATAAAATGCCTCCATGCAGGAACTACAGGACACGACCCTCGCTGCATGGATAAATTTGTGGCTATGTGGTTGAATTCTATCCACGTCTGGAAAATATATAATGTACTGGAAACCTAACCAAACAAATTCTTGTCTCACAGTTTATGCTGGCTGTAGGGTTGCTTGGCTTGTCTCCCATGGCGGCCGTCATTCTTCTGGTTACTGTTTCCTTGTACCTTGACTCTTTGTTGCCTCTGTTCTTCAGTGTGTGGTTTTGATTGCTGGTTCTTTCTCTATAATATGTGGAGTTATTTTTTCTGCTACCTTCGTCTCACTACCTGTGAAACCTTTCTTCCAAATCCTGTGAAGCTTGGTGACTGCTTCGGTTTCCTTCTTGGCTCTTCGTGGCTCACCACTGTGTAAAGTTCTTGATGGTTGTTGGGTTCCCCACTGCACCGTCTATAGGTGACAGTGCTTTGTAAAGCAATTCATTGTTCTCCTAATGAAAGGTAAATTTTTATAATGTATTTCTTTTATTACTGCAAGTTAAAATAGACTACTTTCAAGCTTTAACATGTAAAAAGTTTTACTGACAGGGGTTTACGCTTGCTGTAGGATCTCGTCGATGAAGCTTGTACAAGGGATAAAAATTCATCCCTTACAACGGCCATGGCTCGTTGTTCAAACTCGGGTAAGCCCCATGGTCTAAAAGATGGATTCTCCCTTATTTAAGGTTAGAGTGGTCGTTGGACTCACCCAGGGATTGAAAACCCTTTCTTGTCTTGTCACGAGTTATGTTAAGGTTTTTATTATTTTACAGGCTATTGGGAAAAATACCTAAATCCAAACCCTTGATAGGGTGGATGCAATTTGTGATGTGCATAGTAGTTAGTCGAAGCTTGGCTTCGCAGTCGGTTTAGGTTGTAAATTTTGTAAAGGTAGTTTCGTTTTAAACTTGTTTTGGTTGTTATGAGCTTATGCTATACTTTGTGTAATTTATGGTTTTTACCCTTCCTGAATATTAATGAAGTTTAAACTTAGTCGAGTATTTTGTAATGGTTTTATATATTAAAATTTAAGGCCGATACTTACAGTCGTGATGTAAATCTTGTTTGTTTTGATGGAAGTCATAGGTTAGGGTTTGACCTGTAAAACCCTTGTTTGGTTTATACGAATCTTATAATAATAATTACATTGTTTCTCTATTTGATTCTATCTATCCTTAAAGGACTGTGAGTATATTATTTGACTATTTAATGATAGTTACATAATTATTATAATTTTGGTTATTATGCCTGTACTTGTAATGTAATAGTTTTAAGGGTTTGAACCCCTACATTTATTTCTATACATGTATGCTGTTATTAGAAGACTTTGTTTCACTTGTAAAAGCATTTATACAAGTTAAATAGTAATGTAGTTTACTTTTGTGCATAATAATATTAGTTAGTAGTTTTAAAAGAACTAACCTATGTATAACCTAGGTTACTACAATATTAAAATATTTATAAATGTATGCACAGTACATGAGCTAGGGTTTACTCCCTTTTAACTTAAATAGGATATTAATTCCTATGTTATTATCTTGTAAATTTTATTACTTTTGTACAGTTTTTCTTCAATTTGTTTTTATAATTTATTAAATTATAAATACCACTGTTTAAGAATAATAATAATATTATTTATATTTATAATATTATTATTTATGTATGATATCTATCTTAAGTTTATGTTGGTTCTTATTTGTATAATGATTATGACTGAAAGCGGTCTGTAATATTTGTGTTAGTTAAATCAATTGTTTCTGTAGTCTTATTTAGAAAAATAAAAGGAACTTTCTTACCTGTCAGTATTCTTTACATTTATACTATTTGCAAAAGTATAAGGATAGTTTCTTATAATATTAACTTAAACCCTAAGTTACTAATGTCCTTTAGCTATTAAAACTAAGAAAGGAAACTGTAACCTTTATCATATTATTAACTATAATTCAAATAGATACAGGAAGATTAGTTGTCACTAAAAGAAGAACATAATCTATCTGTATTATTTTTATATCTTTTCTTAACATAAAATAATAACTTTCAACTGATAATACTAATTCTTCTACTTCAATGTAGAAGTACAATTTATAGAAATATAAACTATGTAGAAAAATAATTTGTATAGTTATACATACTAATGTCAATTAGTAATATGAGTCTTGTTCTGTAATAACATGCTATTTACACATTCTGTTTTTGACAACATGTCTACAAAACAATTTCCTTTACTTTCTAGAAAATAACTATCTACTGAGAAGTAACATTTCATTACTCTGAAAACATAAATATTCTATTCATTCATATTCCTATCATACTTCATTTACTTAAACACACTACCTGTGCTAGAGTACGATCTGGATTACTCCAGATGGGGAAAAACACAGGTAGGATTTATCTTTCATCTGAGTACAGATTTTGTCTAGAATAACTAAGATATTTCAACACAACATAACATAAAATCATTCATTAATTGCTCACACACATATATAAACTATAACATAGAAATTATAAGATAATGGAACTTGTCTTTAAAGCTGGACGACAACAGCAATGGGAGTTCGTTCCTCCCTACCAACTACTGGAGAGCACTCAAACAACAACTTCTCAGGACCCTCGAGCCTGTTCTAGTCTCCTTGGATGGAACTAGGTGGAGCAATCAACAAAGTACTAGTCCCGAGACTCAATACCAACTCTGCATACTGCAGTAAGATCTTTTAGCTGCAAAGCTGTATTAGATCAACTTCCTGCAGTTTACCCCTCAAAAGACCTTCCTTCAAATTTCCCTTTCCCAATGAATTCCTTGAAGTGCATTCACCTGAATGATTCTTCTCCTGGAATGAGTAGCCTCAACTCTCTACATTGGGCATTTTTATTAAGATTGCCTAGGTATTTTTGGGTTAGTTGTCATCAATTGAGCCACCTGCTTTGATCCCACTTTCTTGGGGGATCATGACCCCAAATGTAGGGATGTTGCCACCTACAACATAGGAAGTGTTTGAGGATGCTGCCACTTGTCTTTTTGCTCTCCACCTAGTTCCTTCCACCAACTTGACCAGTAACACTCTTTTTAACAGCTCTCCCAAGATGTTGTCTCCACTTTTATTTATTTAAAATTAAATATTCATACTTACATTCCACATCCTTGACTCTGTTGAGTCATTAGTTTCCACTTAGCATTAAATTTAACATAATGTCTTGGAATCAAATAAAAATAAGGTAACATTATTCACTTAGGAACATTACAATCCAACACAACCCCAATTAGGTATTTCACTTTCAACATAGCCCTTGGATCATGTTACTATGTGATGTATGTACTTAATCATGAACGAAACTATTTCATATAATTCAACCAATGTGTGTCTTGATCTGACATAAAATACAATAATAATTTCAATCCAACATGAACATTGAGGAAGGTTATAATTCGACATAGTCATTTAGGATTGTAAAAATCTAACACCAACTAAACAAAGATATTACTACAACATGAAATATCCATTTCAAACTATGGTTGTCGCAATCTAATGGGATATTGAAGTCTTCCTCTTTGTTTGAAAAGGAATAAAAGTTCCCAACCATAGTCATCCCTTATCTATAAAATTCTATCATACTCTTGCATGGTTGAGCATGGTCAACCATGGTCAACATAGCCAGTTTCCATGATGGTTGTTGTAACCATTGTCAACATAGTAAATATAGTTTAATGTGTTCAATAATGGATAATCATGGTAAACATAGTTAAACGCATTGACCATTGTAATGTTTCATAACTATATCAAGATGTTGAAATCCACCATAATACTTTGAGAAAGTCACATTGCTAGCTAACCCTTTTTGAGGTAACTTGCAATGCAACAAATCCATTCAAATGCATAACTTTGATAGAGAAATTGGCCTAGATGAACACCACAATGCCACACATCCATAGTGGACCATTACAACAAACATAACCCATGTACAATATTTCGTAATGAAAATTTATGATTCTTCCACAATGCAATATGGGACATAAGCATTGTTGATTGTACTTATTTGACACAGGCCACCCTAAATTAGCATTACTATGTGACATACCTATCTTGTTAACATAATCCAAACTAATTTGACATAGTCCAACCTGTGTGCTAATTTAACTTAGTTAGTAGGTCTAAATTGACATAATTAGTACCTGATTTGACATAATCCAATGTGTGTACTAATTTGATATAATTTGACAAAATCCATTCTATGTACTAATTTGATATAATTTGACAAAATCCATTCTATGTACTAATTTGACATAATTTGACAAAATCCATTCTATGTACTAATTTGACATAATCATTGTTGAATTTACCAATTTGATGTATCCAACCCAAAAAAATGTCACTACATGGCATACCTAAGTTATTAGTTAATATGGTGGTGGGTAATTATAAATAATTCACCGCAATTAAGTATTAATGTTTTTAATTAATAATATATTAATTCATTATAAACGTTTATTATTAAATGTAATTCCGATAGTGTGTTAAGCCCCTAGACATATGTTATTATTATTATTTGTGTTGTTATGTTGTACTAGGTGCATGGACTATGGACTATGGACTATGGGAATATTATTATTTTATTATTACTATTATTTATTTATTTTTAGATGTACATTATATATTGATTAATGAGTTTTTTTTGTTATTATAGGCTATCAGAATGTCAAATAAATATACTGGGTGTTGCAGCTACAACTGTTTTCCCAAATTTTTGAAATTTTGGACCCTCCTTTTAATTTTTATCTTGCCTAAAATCGTTTGGCTCCATGAACTCTGTTTTTGTTTTCCCTCTGCTAGAAGGTTGGATTGTTTTGAGGTCAACTGTTTTTCATGCTTTTCGGAAAATTGCTTATGTCTGAAACTGCTTTGGGTTGAGGATTTTGCAGTTGATTCGAAATCGTTGTCCTTTGATCTATGATTTCGTCCTTTGATATCAGAAGTCTATTTCTCGTTTTCGCCGCTGTTTCAGAGGTGAAAAAAAAAAATTCATCTCTGCCCAGCCGAAAGTCTTTTGGAACTTGAAGTTTTTAGTTTGGTTGTTCGAAGGTCTTTTAAACAATGCATCGGAGCCATATTTCCTTGTGGAGCCTCCATTGCAGAAGCTGAATGATGATTGTTCTGACAGATAGCTTTAATTTTTCCGATGCTATGATGTTATTACTTTGACTTGTTGTGCGCTATCAGAGGTTGGTTGGGGTTTGAGTTGGTTTTTTAATCTCTATGACACTGTTGTTTTGGAGATAAGACCAACCTTTTAGACCGCTGCACAACCTTAAGTTTTTTCAGAACACTTAACATTTTCATGATGTTTTTGCGCCATATCGAAAAGTATTATGACTGTAAGCCGGAAGCCGTAGTCTGATTGCTTTCTGCTATTACGGCTCCCGGAAGAACTAAATGTCTGCCATTTAACTGCTCCACTCATCGATGTTTTGTTATGGTTTTCGCCGATATGTTTTGTTTTCCGCGGAGCCTATAGTCTTTCCGTTTTCCACTATTGTGGCTGCATGTTGCACTAACCACCTGACATTTATGTCGTTCCATTTATCGTCAGGGAGTTTTTCTGCCCGATGCTTTAGTATTTAGTCTTTTCGATGCCGATAGAATTAATGGTCTCATGAAAATCATTGTCCATCTGAAGCCCTTCGTTGCGGCTGTTAATCAAACTATCTTGCCGATGTTTTAGTGATTCTCCCGCTGGTGAAGGTTTTTTCCCGCCTGTTCTGTGTGTGTTTTTACCCTATCTGATGGATGGCGGGGGTTTTTATTTTCTATCATTTTAAGGTTTTTTGCGACGAGAACGCAGTATAGGGACTCATTTTGATGATTAGTTTTATTGTTAATATGGTTTACATTTTTTGAAAAGATACAGTCTGAATTAATGATAAATTTTGTTTTAACTGCAGACTAACTTAGGAGATTCTTCACATTACTGCTGCAAAGGCGACATAGATGAAGGACAAAGCAGAAGGAAGTTGGCTGAAAAGTGATAAGCAGAGATGTTATAAGATCAACGGGATCTTAAAAAGGACAAATAAAAGACAAAGCAGAATCGATAACAACAGATGCCCAGGCTCGGAAAGGTTCATCATTTATCGAGCTGGTCATGTTTCATGAAGTACTCATAAGTTATCAATATGAAATGTAACGTCTCTATGAATCATGAGCACTTGCAAACTGATAAAACTGGGAAATTAAAATGGTTTGGGGAGCCCAAAGGTCACGGGGGGAGGGGTAGCCCAAAGGTTTTGCTATTTTTGTATAAAGATAGGAAAGTTAGAGGGAATGGGGGATTTTTTCCTAGAAAAACTTGTGAACCACTTGTTGTAAGAGGAACTACTTCGTTTTACAATAATAAATTGCAAATTTTGCCTGTTGGAGAAGGTGCTGTGTGGAATGTTCAAATGTGACTAAATGAATAATGTTGAAGGGGAACTATTTCATTTTCAACTATGTTTCATTAACTGTGAGAGCGTTCTAACTTTCTGAACCTGTGTTCTTATTTGAATGGTCTTTGGTTTATTCTGCGATAATTTCCACTATGAGTAATGGAGGTTTTAATGGTTGATGAGCTATCTTGTCGTGTATATATTTATTCATGTTTATGTGTTTTGATTCTAAGAACAACTATCTATGATTTGTCTTAACATGTGAATAGTATTACATTACTCATGAATTAATATCTTATAGCTTAGTTAGTGTTGTTTTCTACTTGTGTGTGATTTAGATGTGAGAGAGTCTAAGACACGAGGTAAGAACCTCCACATCACATTATGACCACTCCTTGCATTCTTTATCAATTTGCATCTTAGATAGGCACTTTCATATCATACTTAACATCAAAAATACAAAAATATATATAGTGGACCAGGTCGCAACCAGTAAAACCTTTTATTTTTGTTACTTGATCTACAATAGCCAGACCGCAAACCGAATTGATTCCCTACACCAAACAGTCACGGGCTAGTTGGGAACGTTGACTGGGGAGAATCCCTTGTTGTTATTGCCTTTGAATTTCCAGGCCTCAATAGTTTCTGGTGCTAGAAGGAGGTCCTCCAGTGCATGGCTGGCCGAGGAAACCCGTTTTCTCGAGATTATTCCACTAGTGACAGTTCAGAAAGTAGTTTGTTTCCCAATCCAATTCCTGAAGAGTAGGGTAAAGAGCACTTGTATTCTGTCGATAATGAAGTAGTTAATGATCTGAGAAGACACACTGGGGCATATGTGAAGAATATTGGAGGATTATAGATTATCCTTGACTGTCTCAGAAGAGAATATAAAAAGAAAGACCGTCCTATATTGGAAGACTCAGTGTTGGTTGGAGATTTGGAAGAATTGGTAGAAACAGCCTTACAGGAAGTGGTTCAGCCTTTGAATCAAGTGGGCCCAAATACACCTTATGGTTCACCTATTAATACCCCTATTCATTCACCTCCTCACTCTCCACCCAGACTCATGGCAGGCGTAAACCCAAATCAGCCACCCAACCCACCGAATCCACCACCTGCTTGGAAAGCCTGATCACCCCTAAACCTAACACCTCCGTTGCATGAATTACCTCAAGATTTTGAAAAGATGCTGCCCAAGTTTGATCCAAATGAGAAGATGTTAGTAGATGACCATTTGCAAAGTTTCTATTTGGCAATAGAAGGATTAAGGGCTGTGGAATATGAGGATGTAGTTTGTAGACTTTTTTCACACACCCTTAAAGGAGCATCATCATCATGGTGCTTTGGATTTCCTACAAACTCTATCCTAGATTGGGATACCTTTGAAAGGATTTTTAGAAGTAAGTATGCAACCCAAAAAATTCATGCGACTCTCATGAAAGGACTGTGCGCCTTAAAGAAAGAAAGAAAAGAGAAGGTGCATAGTTTTACCCAAAGATTCACAGCCTATCTTAAGAATTAATCTAAAGCTGACAAACCCTCAGATAAAGTTCTAATTGAGTATTATACCTCGAATCTAGGGCCCGAGTTGGCCCTGTTTTCCAAAATGAAAGCCAAACCTACGCTAGCAGAGACTTATGAATAAGCGGAGAGAGTAGAGGCTGAAAAGGAAAGCATCGAAGATTATCCTGAACGGTCAGGAGAAAAAAATGTTGGGGGTAAAGCTTTGTTATTTACTAATCCTAAAGAGGAGCAATCACCATATTTTGAAGGAATGGAAAAGATGATGCAGAATCTCTCTAACAGAATCATAGACTTGGAGAAGGAGAAGGAAGCCCAAAAGTTATATAAACCTTATTATAAGAAAAGGGAAGATAACAATCAATCCAAACCCCCTCCACATAGCCTTGCATCTATGAACTTAATGGAGGTAGGAATGGATAACTTTTGTACTTTCCACCAACAACCCCATTTTGAAAAGAATTTTCCTCAATGGATAAATTCAATGACGTTGGTTATGAATAAGCTATTGGATTCCAAATTAGTTGAAGACAACGATGAAGAAGGGAAAGACAACAATAAATAAATAGAAAAACAGAAGGATGAGACCATGATTTTATGGGACTATGTATCGTTGTTTGATGCCGAGGAAGAAAAGGATCTAAGACATGAGGACATATTGGAAACAAATGTAACGACAAGAAGCCAGGGGTTGATTAAGGATAACAGTCTTATGCTCCCGAAGATTAAGAGACTTCAAAAGAATGTTAAGAAATTTCAAAACAACTCCTCAACTAATCAAATTATGGAATTTACCATCACCAGTCAAAATCCTAGACAGATCAACATGCCCACTAAGGCCAATGAAGAAAAGATAAATCATGTTAAACCGAATCTCACAGGACATAAAATGGATTAAGACATTGTGGAGGATATCAAAAAGGTAAGGGAAAACATCTCATTATTTGAAATGTGCAATGTGCTGCAGCAGAAAGAAAAGCTATTGAAAGCACTTGAAATACTAGAGGAGAGACTGCCCACTGACAATCAGCCCCAAGAAGAAGAAATTGGTGAGGCAAGTATGGGAGGTCAGCCTAAATGCAAGACTCCACCTTTTCTCCTTACTTTTGAAATTTTCAACCACAACGTGCATAACTACCTAGTAGACTCGGGGTCATCGGTCAACGTCATGCCGCTGTCGGCCTGCAAAAGGATAAATGGACAACCTAAACCATCTACCTGGAGGGTCATTCAGTTGGACAGAATGAATGTGAAGGTAATTGGGGAAATGGAAGATGTTCTCGTTCGCTTATCTTCAAATGATAAGGTATGTCAATTCATTGATATTGTGGGGGCTAACATACCGGAAGCTTATGGACTTGTTTTGAGCAGAGATTGGTCGGAAAAGCTGAATGGATATTTTTCCTTAGACTGGTCACATCTGTGGCTACCATATAAAGGAAGCCCAAATCAAATTAAATTTTTGAGGGAGCCCCACATGAAATACAATGTTACTTAGTTCAAAGGTAAAAATGAACCAGTGGATTCTGTTTTGGGAAATTACTTTATTGAGCTAGAACCAGGAAACTATCAAGCATAAGAAGCCAGTGATGCATCAGATGCTTAGCCTGATCTCCTTTGGTTCTCACAGGCTGATGAAATTGATTGTAAAATAGTAGAATTAGTTGTAGATGTAGATGTTAATTCTCGCACAGTAGCGAATAGCGATTTTTGGACGCTTTTCTTTGATGGTTCTAAAACTTTAGAGGGGTCAGGAGCCGGTTGTGTCCTGATTGACCCTAGAAAAAAAAACATTTTATTTCATGTAGGTTAGAGTTTGAATGTACCAATAACACAGCTGAATATGAAGCATTAGTTCAGGGACTAAGAAAGGCAATTGAATTAAAGGCAAAAAATCTGAAAGTGTTTGGAGATTCTGAAATAATTGTAAAACAAATTCGAAATCAAATACATTGCATTTCTCCTCATTTAAAAGCTTATCAAAATGAAGTATGGGATTTACTTAAAGGTTTTAATGCATTTAAAATTATATCGATTCCAAGACTTAAGAATGCAGCAGCTGACTTGTTGGTCACCTCAACTGCGAGGCTTTTGCCCTCTAATAATCGATGCTATGTTGAATTGCTTTTTAGGCCTTCAGTTCCAGATATGATTACCAATATACGAGTGTTCGATGATGATCAATAGATTATAGAATGCTTGACAAATGATGAGACCTTCAAAGGGGCGATTATTGATGATGAATAACATTAAGCTGAGATGAAATTCGATAATTTTATTCCTAAAGGAGTCAAAAATTTAGAACGAATGTTTGATTTAAACGAGAAATTCAGAGGACCAACGAATGTGAAGACTCATAGCTCGTCTCTACAGTTCAAGTTGATTAATTTGGGGACTAAAATGGAGCCTAAATATGTGAATTTGGGAAAATGTTGCTCCCCAGGTGAAAGGAATAAGTTTATCAGTCTTTTCAAACAATACAAATATTTTTTTTCCTGGAGGTATGAAGATCTGAAGACATATGACACCAATATTATTTAGCATGTTATCCCCATCAGATCTAGAATCAAACCTTATCAGTGGCCTTTAAGGAAAATGCATCCAAAATTAGAACCTTTAATCCAGAGTGAAGTAAAGAAGTTGTTGGATGCTAGAATTATCTTCAAGGTTAGACACTCGAAATGGGTTTGAAATCTGGTACCGGTAAGGAAGAAATCTGGAGAAATTAGGCTATGTGTGGATTTTAGAAACTTAAATCGCACCTCAGATAAAGAAAATTATCCTGTCCCACCCATGGAACAGATATTGCAAATGGTTTTGGGTTCTGAACTATTCTCTTTATTAGATGGATTCTCAGGCTACAATAAAGTATTAGTAGCTGAAGAAGACAGACTTAAAATGACATTCAGAACTAAGTGGGGAGCTTTTGCTTACAGAAGGATGCCCTTTGGACTCATAAATGCTGGAGCTACTTTCTAGAGGGCTATGGACATAGCTTTCCATGGTCTGATTTTCCACAGTGCCGTAGTATACCTCAATGAAATCATGATATTATCAAATAAAAGAGAGGAACACGCATTTAATCTAAAGCAGATTTTTGAATGTTGCCGAAAATATGGTATCTCACTAAACCCCAAGAAGTGCGTGTTTGTTGTTACAGAAGGTAAGTTGTTGGGCCCTGTGGTGTCTAAGAAAGGGATCTCCATAGAACCATAGATAATCAAAGCTATTGAACAGATTCCTTTACCCCATAATAAAAAGGGCATGCAATCATTTATGGGGACAATAAATTTCATGCGAAGGTTTGTGCCAAATTTTTCTCAAATTGTTAAACCTTTGCAGCAAATGGTAAAGAAAAGTGTACAATTCAAGTGGACTGATGTAGAGAAGAATGCATTTAGTAAAATAAATATAGTTGTTGCGCACGCACCCTCCCTCAAAAGTCCAGATTTTGAGAAATATTTTATTTTGTACACTTTTGCATCTGATGATTCATTAGCAGCTGTGCTTAACCAGAAGGAAGATGGGGGAGATGAGTTGCCCATATCATTTATGAGCACTGGTCTGCAAGGGTATGGATTGAATTACCCACTTGTGGATAAACAATATTACGCAGTGTTCAAAGCGATGAAACAATTCAGACCATATATACTTAAGAACCGGACAAAGGTAATAGTTCCACACCCGGCTGTGAGGTCTCTTTTCATACAAAAGGAGTTAGGAGAAAAAAGAGGCAACTGGGTAACAACTCTATAGGAGTATAACCTTGAATTCAAGCTAGCCTCCTTAGTTAAAGGACAAGGATTGTGCAAATTGATGACTGAAAGTAAGGGAAATGAGGAACATGACTGGGAAGACGAAGCTGAGTTACATTTGATGGATGTATGTCCTCTTTTCATAGCTCCGGACTCTTGGTATCGAGATCTTGTGCATTACCTTCAAACATGATTGTTGACAGAACATTGGAATTCTAAGCAAAGAAGAGCAGTGCATCTTAAATCAGCCTCATATCAGATTATTGAAGGAATATTATTCAAAAAGAATTATGCTGGAGTTCTTCTTAGATGCTTAGAGAAAGAAGATGTGAAGAAGGTCATGATAGATTTACATGATGGGTCTGCTGGAGGACATTTCTTTGGAGATACTACAGCTCATAAAATTCTCAGAGCCAAATACTATTGGCCCACACTGTTCAAAGATGCACATGCCCATGTCAGAAAGTGCGATATCTGCCAGAGGTGTGGTGGAAGAAAAGTTAAAGCAACATGACCATTAAAGCCTGTAATAATAACAGAAACTTTTGAGCAGTGGGGGATGGACACAATCAGAGAGATAAAGCCAAATTCTTCCTTACAAAACAAATATATTCTAACGGAAACCAACTACTTCACTCGTTGGGTCGAGGCCATTCTGTTGCGTAAAGTAAATGAGGATGCGGTCATGGAATTCTTGCAAGATCATATTATGACCAGGTTTGGAGTTCCAATTTCTTTAGTTTTCGATAATGCTACTTACTTTTCCTCGATTAGATTAACTGCATTTGGTCATGAGAAAGGAATTAAGTTGCATTACTCTACAAATTACTATCCACAGGGAAATGGTTTGGCCGAATCTATGAACAAGAATCTGATTAGGATTTTAAAAAAGACGGTGATAGAAAATCAGAGGAGTTGGCACTTAGCATTACCAAATTCTCTTTGGGCTGATAGGGTCACCCCCAAGACTTCGTTAGGTGTGTCCTTGTATACCCTTGTTTATGGAAAAGAGGCCATTCTACCCCCCAATATCATGCTACCCTCTTCCATAATAGCCCAGGAATCCAGAGGATTAGATAATGAAATCTTGCAGATAAGGATACATAATCTTTTGAAGGTAGAGGAATCTAGATCCAGGGCCAGAGAACATTTTAAACAACAACAGGAGGTAGTAAAGAGGTGGTTTGATAAGCACAAAGCTAGGACAAAAGAATTTGAGGTGGGATATTTGGTTCTCAAGTGGGATCACCCTCATGATGAGAAAGGAAAACACATGAAATTTCAATAGTTATGGGTAGGCCCTTTCCATATTGCGGCAAAACTTGGCCCCTCAACTTATAAATTGCAAGATTTACAGGGGTGGGAAGAGAACTTACCAGTAAATGGTTTAGTTCTCAAACCTTATTTTTCCTGAGTTTTTTTGTTTTGTTCTTTTGCTTTGTACATAAATCATTTGCTTTGTTGGTTTATGTTTGATTTATTTTATTTTTGTTGGTTTTAGTTAGCTATTGTTTGACTTCAATAAAATATGCAAACTTTTGGTTGCAGGGAGAGTATCAGAATTGTGGATTAACTAAAATCCTTGATTATAAGACTGTGTACTTTTTTTTTATCTGAAAGAATTTCATCTAGTTTAACAGTTTTCCTGAATGGTTATGAACACATTGAAGTCCTACTTAATCCTTGTAAAATAACTCAGGATCAAAAGTCTGGAATACTCTTTCGAGGCTCCATCCATCTCACATGTAAAATGTCCTAGGGGGTGACAGCAAAAGACCCACAGAAAGGGAACAAGGTAAACCGTATATTATATAAATGATCCCATGCCAAGAATTGAAAGCCAAAAGGCAGATAAGAGTAAAAAAACTCTTGAGAAAACAATAAGTACCAAAACAAAGTACTGAATCATTTAAGTACAAAATTTCCAAAGTTATTCTCCGTCTGTGAGATGAAAGTCAAATGCATCTCTCACACAAAAGGACACTATGGATAGAGGAGCCTGAATAAAAAAAATTCAGAAAGAAAGGCATGCAGGAAGACTCATAAAAAAGACAAAAGGTCCAAAAGCACAAAAGTGCAAAATGGCATGGGAATGAGGAAAAAATGAATATTTCTGTTTACCATATGTTACGATCCTGTGGTGTCCAAGATGGAAGCTACCCGAAGACAGAAGTAATAAATGAAACTCATCTTCCTAGCCTCAAAAGAGTTATCTTGACTTGGAAATATTGGTTTCCATTCTCTTAAATTGGACTCTCATTAATGATTAAAAGTACATATATTTGCCATTTGGGAAATCCAGACATCTAGAAGAATTCAACATGTTCATTTTATTGTTAAACAATTTGATACTTAAGGAATAAATTGTCCAGAGATCTGGGTTCACTAGGTAGTCGCCAATTGTTGCAGCTGCAACTATTTTCCAAAATTTTTGAAATTTTGGACCCTCCTTTTAATTTTTATCTTGCCTAAAATCGTTTTCCTCCATGAACTCTGTTTTTGTTTTCCCTCTACTAGAAGTTTGGATTGTTTTGAGGTCAACAGTTTTTCAAGCTTTTCGGAAAATTGCTTATGTTTGAAACTGCTTTGGGTTGAGGATTTTGCAGTTGATTTGAAATTGTTGTCCTTTGATCTGTGATTTCGTCCTTTGATATCGGAAGTCTATTTCTCGTTTTCGCCACTGTTTCGGAGGTGAAACAAATTTTTTCGTCTCTACCTGGCCGAAAGTCTTTTGGAACTTGACTTTTTAGTTTGGTTGTTCAGAGGTCTTTTAAACAAAGCATCGAAGCCATATTTCCCTATGGAGCCTCCGTTGTGGAAGCTGAACGATGATTGTTCTGACGGATAGCTTTAATTTTTCCGATGTTGTGATGTTATTACTTTGACTTGCTGTGTGCTGTCGAAGGTTGGTTGGGGTTTGAGTCGGTGTTTTAATTTTTATGATGCCGCTATTTTGGAGATAATACCAACCTTTTAGACCGCTGCACAACCTTAATTTTTTTCCGAACACTTAACATTTTCGTGATGTTTCTGCGCCATATCGAAAAGTTTTATGACTGTAAGCCGGAAGCCGTAGTCTGATTTCTTTCCGCCATTGCGGCTCCCGAAAGAACTAAATGTATGCCATTTAACTGCTCCACTCGTCGATGTTTTGTTATGGTTTTCACTGATATGTTTTGTTTTTCGTGGAGCCTATAGTCTTTCCATTTTCTGCCATTGCGGCTGCGTGTTGCACTGACCACCCAACGTTTATGTCATTTCGTTCGCCGACAGGGAGTTTTTTTGCCCAATGCTTTAGTATTTAGTCTTTCCGACGTCGATAGACTTAATGGTCTCACGGAACTCGTTTTCCATCTGAAGCCCTCCATTGTGTCTGTTAATCAAACTATCTTGCCGATGCTTTAGTGATTCTCCCTCCGGTGAAGTTTTTTTCCCACCTGTTCTGTTTGTGTTTTTACCCTAACTGATGGATGGCAGGGGTTTTCATTTTCTATCATTTTAAGGTTTTTTGTGATGAGAATGCAGTATAGGGCCTCATTTTGATGATTAGTTTTATTGTTAATATGGTTTACATTTGTTGAAAATATACAATCCGAATTAATGATAAATTTTGTTTTAATTGCAGACGAACTTAGGAGATTCTTCACATTACTGCTGCAAAGGTGACATAGATGAAGGACAAAATAGAAGGAAGTTGGCTGAAAAGTGATAAGCAGAGATGTTCTGAGATCAATGGGATCTTAAAAAGGACAAATAAAAGACAAAGCAGAATCGATAGCAACAGAGGCCCAGGCTCGAAAAGGTTCATCAGTTACCAAGCTGGTCACGTTTCATGAAGTACTCATAAGTTATAAATCTAAAATGTAACGTCTCTATGAATCATGAGCACTCACAAACTGACAAAACTGGGAAATTAAAATCGTTTGGGGAGCCCAAAGGTCACGGGGGGAGGGGCAGCCCAAGGGTTTTGTTGTTTTTGTATAAATATAGGAAAGTTAGAGGGAATGGGGGCTTTTTCTCTGGAAAAAATTGTGAACCACTTGTTGTAAGAGGAACTACTTCGTTTGACAATAATAAATTGCAAATTTTGCCTGTTGGAGAAGGTGCTGTGTGGAATGTTTGAATGTTTCTAAATGAATAATGTTGAAGCAGAACTATGTCGTTTTCAACCGTGTTTCATTAACTGTGAGAGAGTTCTAACTTTCTGAACCTATTTTCTTATTTGAATGGTCTCTGGTTTATTCTGTGATAATTTCCACTATGAGTAATGGAGGTTTTAACGGTTGATGAGCTATCTTGTCGTGTATATATTTATTCATGTTTATGTGTTTTGATTCTAAGAACAACTATCTGTGATTTCTCTTAACATGTGAACAGTATTACATTACTCATGAATTAATATCTTGCTCCCTAGGGACAGCTTAGTTAGTGTTGTTTTCTAGTTGTGTGTGATTTAGATGTGAGAGAGTCTAAGATAAGAGGTAAGAACCTGCACATCACATTGTGACCACTCCTTGCATTCTTTATCAATCTGCATCTTAGATAGGCACTTGCATATCATACTTAATGTCAAAAATACAAAAATATATACGGTGGACCGGGCTGCAACCGGTAAAACCTTTTATTTTTGTTACTTGATCTATGGTAGCTAGACCGAAAATTGGATAGATTCCCTACACCAAACAGTTACGGGATAGTTGGGAACATTGACTAGGGAGAATCCATTGCTGTTGTTGCCTATGAATTTCCAGGCCTCAACACCAGGGAAGAAAAAAATAGGAGGTATGATGAGGCTAAGGAAACATTAGAGGCGAAGGGTGATGGAAATTGTTATTTCCCTTGCAATGATTGTAGAGTTTTGTGAACTAGAATAATTTTACGAACATCAGCTGAAAAGCATTGTAAGGAGAAGGAGCATGCTGAAGGGGGGTATGAATATCATCTCTTATTAAGACGTTATTCATTACATATTGTACTTCTTGTAATACTACAGATAGTGTATTCACAATTTTTTTTTATCATTTTGAATATATGTGTTGTATATTATACATTAATGTTATTGCATTATTTGTAAATATAAAAACAATGCCCCCAATATGTCAACCACCAGAGAGCTATTCACCACATAATAGTAGAGATACTACTTTACAAGATGACGAGCATGGATATCATGCAATTGAAGATTGAGTTCTTAATGATCCTATGGACGAAGATGGCGTTATTGATACTAATGGTGAAGATGAGATAAATATATTGCTGCAAGACAAATTTGCTCCATTGGATGAGGACAACCTCCACTATTTTCATGATGTTCCTCTTCTCGAGAAGTCCCAAGAATCACTTTATGAAGGCTCAACAACCAATATTATATCTGCTATATTGCTGTTGGTGAACTTGAAGGTTTTGAATGGTTTATCAAACACTTGTTTCACACAACTCCTAAGGTATGTAAAGTTGATTATTTTCCTCTATTTTTAGTGTTAATTAATTCAGAAATTAGGGATTTGAAATATTTATGACATATATTGTGTATATTTCATTTTTGTCAATGTTACAGATTGTTGGGTGAATTTCTATTACCAGCATAAAATAATTTACCATGCACAAGTCAATAGGTATTCTTGATTATGAAAGAATTTGGAGTGGAGTATAAATCTATTAATGCATGTCCTAGTGATCATATTATATATTATGGACAGTATGAATTAGAAAAAAAATTCCCACAATGTGAAATTAGTAGATATTGAACCGATCAATTAACAAAAGAGGTCCCTCACAAAGTTCTTCATTATATTCCCATAATTCCACGTTTCCAACAACGATTCAGGTGCCAAAGTATAGCACCGTTTATGGATTACCATGCGAAGAAAATAAGAGAATATGGTGTTCTTCAAATGCCTGTAGATGGTTCTGCATTGAAGAACATCGAAGAAAAATGGCCAATTTTTAAAGATGAACCTCATAATGTTAGAATCCCATTCGCAGCTAATTGTTTCAATCCATTTGGTGAGTTGCGTTCTACTTACTCAGTGTGGCCCGTTTTCATCATAAACAATAACCTACCTCCTTAGATGACCATTAAGAGAGAGCACACAATGTTCGCAATGATTATTCCAGGTTTTGTTTTGAAAGCTATATATATATTATTTCATAAATTTATTTGTTTAATTGTTGCATGAGAACACCTTTTTATATATTTGGCTGGATTATAACTAAATAGAAATATTGTATGCTTATTGATCAATTAGGTAAGTACCAAGTTAAATATATGAATGTACATATTGAGCCTCTTATCGATGATCTATTGAAGTTATGGGTTAGAATCACTATGTATGAAATCTCTAGACCAATAGGGAAAAAACAATTTCAGTTCCATGGAATACTTTCATGGACAATTCATGACGCTCACGGGTTAACACATTTTTGTGGTATGTAACTTTATGTTGTACGTCGTTAAAATTATATGTTTTTAAGGTAAAAAACATGCAATTTGTTTTTAAATTAATAATATTTTGATGTTATAACATTAATACATATATCTCGCAGGTCTTCAAACAAAGGGAAAATTTACATGTCTAGTATGTGGTCCTAGGATAAAATATCATTGTTCAATAATTTTAGCAAAGGAGGTGTTCGATGAGTACATGCACTTCCTCCCTAAGAACCATAGGTACCGAACTATCGAAAGAAAAAAATTCAATGGTAAAGAAGAGAATCCAAAGAAACCATAAAGAATGACACCTCACCTATGGAAGTTGCAATATAATAGAAATCGTCGAGGTATGCAAATTGTATATCCAACATACAATATGTTCACGTAATATTATGAATTTTATATTTTTACTGAATTTTCTCTACCATGGGTGTCATGAATTATTGTTAATTTGTTTTTCGTTTATGTTTAATGAATGTATTTAAGGTATGAATGGGCTTCCATGAGGAATGAAGAGTTATCCCATATAATTCAGTAGATTTCCTCACTATGAGCACATACAAATAGCTCATTTGTTTGATACAATGCATATTGGGAAGAATGTAACATAAATGATATGGTGGACATTAGATGGAAGGTCAGACAAAGATAAAATTGGAAAAATTTGTAGTCACATTGCAAAAGCCAATCACGCATTGCAAAGTGTAATTATTTCCAAAGCCGGAAATGGGAACCGAAATAGTAGTCTTCCATGGTTATTGACGGAGCAAAAAAGAAATGCTATAAAATAGGTCATTCAAAAAATAAGGTTTCCGACGTGGTTTTCATCAAACATACAAAATATCTTAACCAAAAAAGGTGATTTTGGCGGTGTTAAAACTCATGACTAGAATACATTTATTAAGGTAATTATTTATGTATATAATTTCCATTAAGTAAATATTTTTAGTAATTGTTCTCTTCTATTTGGAAACATTAGATAATGATTTTCTTTTTGCTACAGTACATTCTACCTATGGCTCTCCCAGATAGCTTTGACGAAAACGTAAAACAAGTTATATATGATCTTGGTAAATACATGAGGTAAGTAATAATTTTATATGCATGAAAAATGTTCATTCTTTTGGTTGCATTTCTTATTGACATATTGTATTTTACAGTTTGGAACTTTATTATATATTTATTATATGCCTCAATCTGGTTGATCATTCATGTTATTTTCTTGCATCTTTTGTAGGTGCCTTTCATCTAAAGAAATTCATAAAGAAGATATTAGGTATTGGAAGAAAGAAATTAATCGTCTATTGTGTGAAATGCAGAAGTATTTACCTCCAAATTTTTTCAATGCACAAGAACACTATATCATACACAAAGTTGAGGAGATTGAATTGTGTGGACCTGTAAACTCTAGGTCAATGCGGATGGTGGAAAGGAATTTGATGTCATTTAATTATTTTGTTATAAAAAGAGAACGCTCTGGGGGTTATATGGTGCATAACTATATGCTATATCAATCCATGGTGTACATTAGCCAGTATCTTCCAAATTTAGCAAAAACTATCAATCTAGCCCACATTTGGCATGTCGACTCCATCAACAAATTTGAAGGGGAGGTCCTGTCAGTGAAAGGTAGAAAGAGGAAAGTGAAAGGTAATTGAATGTTGTATATTTTATTTATTATACAATTGATTTTTCAATTTATGTAATTTTTATTATTTCATCAGTATTTTAAGGTAAACGTAATTTTCTTTAATGATATCTAATTTACAATTCTTAATTGCTATTTTTTCATATAGTTGGTCGCGTGTGGGATGAAATACATTTATAAATTGAAAAAAATATTGATTGGATGGAGGAATGGATTGAACGATGTACATAATACTATGGTACCTTATCATGGGAAGGGGTTAGTAAAATGATTAAAATAGTGCATCACCATCGGGAAGAATACCCCAAAGTTGCACAAAGGGAAATTGATTTAGCATGTGGTTTAAAAGATAAAAAGGAAAGTGTATTTACCTTGCTCATTATTTTCATTGTTTCACATTGTCTCAAAATATTTCTCTCGTTTATGTCTTCTAATATATTTATTTACCGAGTTGGGCATGATGTAGCTGATACATCATAATGCTATGTGGTGCAATGGTCATAAATTTTGCATCAAAAAGTTGGATGACAAGAGGAAAACACTTGATTATGGGATAACTGCAGTGTTTCAAGTCACTAATGTTTCCTCTAGAAGTGACAAGAATCTAGAAGTATCTGAAAATAGGTACTATGGTTATTTGGAATATATACTTGAGTGTGACTTTAATTCCTTTAAATTAGTTCTATTTGAGGTCAAATGGTACAGGATACGAATGAATGAACGTGATCCCAAAAGAATTGCTATTGAGCATTCCAATGGATTTACCATGGTTAATACAAGGGAACTTGAACTAGGTACAACGCCTTGTGTTCTTCCAAGTCAATGTGAGCAGGTATTTTACTCAGAGGTTCCAGGTAAAGTAGGTTGGTCATACATTGTTATATATGATCCAAGGGGAAGACCGGTCAAGTATAATGCAGTATTGGAATAAGACAATGTTGAAGAAGAAGGTGATGCATATAAGGAGCATTTGGACGTTGAGGTAGATGTGTCAGATGAAGAATCTGATCAAGAAGATGATCATCCAAATGATGTAGCAGACAATGAAATTGACATTGATGATGAATATCTAACCAAAAAATAACTTTGATCATTATCTTGATATGAACCATCTTTTCAATGACAACGATTCAGAACTAGATGGCGATAGAGATGTTGAGTTAGATGAAGAAGAATTTGAATGACATTGTAGCAATGTTGGAATCTAGAAGGTATGTGAGAACATATTTTTTCATAATGTATTATGTTTATGACTATTTAGTTATGTTTAA